>JAQQZR010000038.1:21644848-21713886 GCA_030068235.1 Notoglanidium macrostoma | reverse complement strand
ATTTTGAGCTTCATGGCAAAGGCTGTGAATACTTATGTACATGTGCTTTCTCAGTTTTTTTATTTTTAATAAATTTGAAAAAACCTCAAGTAAACTTTTTTCTCGTTGTCATTATGGGGTGTTGTGTGTAGAATTCTGAGGAAAAAAATGAATTTAATCCATTTTGGAATAAGGCTGTGACATAGCAAAATGTGGAAAAAGTGATGCGCTGTGAATACTTTCCGGATGCAGTGTATATAGTGTATATATGTAATAATTTAGAACTTTAGTCAGTATTACTGGAGTCCACTAGTAGTTATTAAAAATGATATTTCTCAAGAAAGTTACATATTCTATCACTTATACAAATTAACTAATTTTTAAGCATTAGCCTGATAACTCATTATGTACAAATGTTACCATTTGAATGAAGTATTTGGTAACAGTTTGCCTTTATATATACGATATAGGTCTCTGTTTTGTGGCCCACTAAGTTTGGATTGCTTTTAGAGCGCAAAAATATCACATCCGACGCTCCATTGAACATCTCAAGGTAATCATTTCTTAGTTTTTCTCCTTATTGGCTAGTGGTGATGTTGGCAGCCCTGTTAAAGTGAGTGTTTGTATACGTTTTAATTTGTGTTGTTTTTTTCTTGTCAGAGAGCCTCTTCCCACCCTCTTTAGTATGCTCCATCCTCTGGATGAAATAGCCCCTGTTGTCTGCAAGTCTACAGGTGAGATACAGTCTGTTATGAGCTATAGTCATTCTGATATTTTTGATTACCGAAAAATTGTGTGGTCTGCCGCTGAGGGTGCCATGTTCCAAGTTGTTTAACAAATCTAGATGTATCATCATGAAATGAAAGCTGAAATTCTGACCTTTCATCTCATATTTATCTTTTGATCTCAAACCTAAACATCTTCGTTGTATAGCAAAAACAATCGAATTGGCCTTGCTGTTCCAATACTTTTGGAGGAAACTGTACATGGGGCCAGCGCTATCTAGAGTTTAACCCGTTTTTTTCTGGCTGTAGTAGGACTGTTTGAGACGCAGCGGCTGCAGTATGTATCCGACAGCACACTTCGAGTGGTGTTCTCCTGTGGTGAACCTTCCATCATCATGACCTATGACACACTGCAGTGCAGTCATACTATCTGGGCTTTGCGCAAAGTCACATCAGAGGTAATTATAGATGTTCCAACTATAATGTTCCTCTTAATCCCTGTGTTTGATCCAATACTTAAATGTTTAACAATGCAATTTATTTGTCATATTCATTAGGTAATTTAATCCACACACTTAGAACTTTAACAGACAAAGACAAGTTTTAGCTTAGTTTTTAACAATTGTTCCACAAAGAGGACATGCTTACTGTGCTGACACAGCAAAATACTTGGACTGTATTTTATTTTTTTTATTTCTTAAGAGGCTCTGTTAACAACCCTATCTAATAAATTATGTATGAATTACAGCTGAAGTTTTATCCCGCAGGAGCAGTCTACGGTTTTGAAGTGTCCCAGTCAGGATGGGCTGTCTCAGACCCCCACATCTGCACCCACTTTCCGTGGCGCCCACTTGAGGAGTGTGAGCCGGCTAGACTCCCCCGGCTCGCCCTTGCACTGCCATGCCCTGCATAACCAGAGCCGTGTGCCCACCTCACCCGCACTGCACTCCCGTACACACTCTCCCAGTATCTCCAACATGGCTGCTCTCAGGTCAGACAGGCTGACAGTTATTGGAGTATTTCCACTTTATTATTCCTTTCACTGATTACATGATAAGATACTCAACACTGACATCTTCTTACTTACTAAAACCTACATTCTACAAGTTGTGAAAAGCATTACAAGGGTAATAGCAGCATGCTATCAATATATATGCATTAATATGTAATATACTGTATGTGTTGTGTTCACGACATAAAACCTCAGTGGATCACAAAATGTCAAATCTTGTCCAGAACCATTGCAGTGTTTCAGGCCCCAATGCAGATGCTCAGTATCAGATCCTTAATTATACATCTTTTAGGAAGGCAGCGCTATAACCAAGTGTATTTCATTGCAATAATGTTTCCAGCATGAGTGTTTTTTGTTGCTGTGTGTGCTTAATAATTAGCCGAGCCCACTCGCCTGGCATGGCAGCACCGTCTTTTACGGGTGCACAGCGCTTCAACATGTCATGCCACTCGTCGTCAGCCCGTGGACACAGTCTGCTGACGTCCCCCAACAGTACCCTGAATGAAACAGCCCTGATGCCTGAGATGGAGCCCATCCTGCCTGACCTCTGCATTGAGCAGCTGTGGACAGAGACCACTAGTTCCTACAGGTTAGTCATATCCCTTATATATGAATGCGTTCAGATTACAGATTTTCAGAAGAAAAATTTATTTTGATAAAGTGTTGTTGGAAATTCCCCAACCAAATAATCTGCCTTTCACTCAAATTAATGACTTTTATAAAATGGTCGACGACTTATTCTGATTATAAGTTGTCAACTGGGTCAGATTTGCTAAACAAGCATTAAGTTCACATTTTCCTTCATTTAAAATGAACTTTTTTATGTACTTTCATAACTAACAATGATTCAGGTAGCATTATAGTATGATCTAAATTATCTCACAGAATAACACATGACAGCCTGAACCTATATGATGTGAGAATTATTAAAGATCAGGTGATACCATGAAACTTAACCACAGAGTGTATGTGCTAAAGTAAACAGGTAACCATGCACGTCACTCAACAGGTTTCCTAGGTATCAGTCCTTGGGCCTCAGTCCCTTCATATTTTACCGGTGGCCCGGCAGACACATAATTGGCTGTCATGGAATTGGTTTTCATGGTTATGCAGATGACGCTCAGAGCTATTTCAGTGTAGCCCGGCTATTCCTCTTCCTGTATCTTCACTTTTACCATCTGTATCCATGATGTTATGAGCTCCAGTTTTACTCAGTACTGACAAAACTGAAATTCAGTCAATCTCTTGTTAGTGACCTCTGTTTCTGACCTCTGTATTGATATTGAAGTCCAAGTTAAACCCTAAATCTCTCTGTAATATTGGTATAATTTTTTAACTCATCACATCATTTTGATTCTCATATTAGCTCACTTACAAGGACTACCTTCCTACACCTTTGCAGTATTGCTAGGCTCTTCCCCATATTAAACAACAAAGATGCTGAACACCAGTTCATACCTTCATCCGTTCATGCCTTGGCTACTCTTTCCGCTAAATTTTACACTTTATATTACAATAAATTCTAACCTCAGTCGCACCAAAATCAGCCCACATTACACCCACTCTATATAAACTGCACCGGTTATCTGTCTCCTTCCATATTTAGTACAGAGTGCTTATAATAAGCTTTAAGGACATCTATGGCCTTGCACCACAGTACATTTCTGACGTTATTCATCCCTGCACCCCAGCCCCCACACTTATGTAGTGCTGTATGTATGTAGAGTTGACTCAGAAGTTGGAATTTTATATTGCCATTTTTGAAAGACATGGATACCTCTAAGTTCATTCTTTGTAAACAGTTATCAAGCCAGCTAATTGTGGTGAGTGATGCATACTTTCCTGCTTAAAACAGTGATCTGTTTTGTCAATGCTATAGATTTCACAAGCTAATATGTCTCTTAGAGCCCGTGTGATAAATCGGCGTGCCGATATTATCAGCCAATATGAGCTAATTGCTGATAAATCGGTATCAGCGTTTATAACGGCCGATAAATAGCAAAAAAGAAACGGAGAGGCTGAAGATGGATCCTTTAACCTTGTCATGAGTGTTGTTGCGTAGTTTGTCCACCAGAGGGCACATTATAACTCCACTGTTAGCAACACAAGTATTTGGCATGCTACGAATCACAACAACGAATCACAACAATCAGCTGACCCAAACAGAGTCGAGCAGCATAGCAACAGCATCAGACATGAAGGCATTCAGTTATTTAAAAAAAAAAAGTAAAGTTTCAGTTTTACACATAATTTAATGGCATATATTTACAAATCATATTTTTTACTTTTAACTGAAATTATTTTTGTACAGTTCCAGTGTAAATAAATGACTACATATCCTAAGTATTTCATAATTATATTATCATTGCATACATGCTTTATTTGGGTGGTGGTGATGGATTAAAATTAAGTAGGCTTTACCTTGAAAACACAACTTCTAAAGGTTTCCAGATGAATAGATATGTATATAGGCTGAATTAAAGTAACTCTGTTGTGTACATAGTACACAATTTATTTTTAATGTACATTTAGGCCTGCTTGACTATTTTTGTGTGACTCATAATATTTAAATACATTTCAATTTGAATGAAGACTTGACCATCTTTTTTTGATGGGTATTGATGGGGTGGGTATTGGCCGATAATATCAGTTATAGGAAATAACCGACCTTTTTACTGTTATCTGTATCTGTGCCAAAAATCTCATATTGCTTGGTCCATAATGCTTGTTGAGGGTTGAAGAGACTTTCCTAAGTTTTCAAGTAGGAATTCTGCATTGTAGGGATGTTTTCTTTGTTGTTGTTTTTTTTTTGTAGTCACGTTTCAAATATAATGTAACCGAATGTTTAAAGTTATATCCCCCAACTTTTGGAATTATTTTCCTCAGAGTCTTGATCTCTAATCAGTTTCAGATTTTAAAGCTAAATTATAAAGACATTTATTCATGCATTACCTTTCCAATTCATGTGCCTCTTACTGTGTGGTTGCTCCTGTCTTTGTCCTTTATTTTGTCCTTTCATTTATTGTATGCATGATTCAAGTATGCAGATGTTTTCCGTGTTTTGTTTGTCTTGGTCTTATTTTGTTGCAAATAAGTTGTTTGTGGTTTCTGTCAAGGATTTTTAAAGTGACCGTATGTATGAAAGCCTCTATATAAATAAAATTATCATTATGTACTCTAATTTATTTGCTTAGGGAGAAGAGCTGCCAGGCATCCAAAGTGTTCATTACTTCTGACCTGTGTGAGAACAGATACCTATGCTTCCTGGTTGAATCTCACCAGCAGCTCAGGTGAACACACATACTTCCTTGCCCCTTATTAAAACGTTTTACCTTCTCAGTTTTGATTTGTTATTAAAATGTGATTTCCACTAATGCTTTTTGGCTAGCCGTATAATGGATCTATTTACACAGCTTTTTGACCACTCTTATTTGGTTCTTCCAGATGTGTGAAGTTTCTCGAAAGCAATGAGACTTCCCAACTCATATTTGCATCAGTAACTTCCATTCCAGCCAAAGATGCTGTGGCTTTGGAGGTAAAGAAATGGTAGCAAACGGAAAGAAAATTAAATATAAAAGTGTTGATATGATACGAGTCCTTTAGAATGTTCTATATTTCTGTATAAATGTCATCTAAAATATCAGATTTTCACACAAGCTGTAAAAGTAGATAAAGAGAACCCAGTTAAACAAATTAGACCAAAATATTATACTTGGTCATTTATTTAAAAATGATCCACATATCTGTGAGCAGCAAAACTATGTGAGCCTTTGCTTTTAGACCCCCCTTTAGTGCAGCAATAACTGCAACTAAACGTTTCCAGTAACTGTTGATCAGTGCTGCACTTCGGCCTGGAGGAATTTTAGCGCATTCTTCTGAACAGTGCAGCTTCAACCCTGGGATGTTGGTGGGTTTCCACACACAAACTACTTGCGCAACATTTCTATTGGATTAAGGTCAGGATTTCAGCTTGGCCATTCCAAAACATCCATTTTATTCTTCTTTAACCATTCTTTGGTATAATAACTTTTGTTGTCTTGCTGCATGACCCACTTTCTCTTGAGATTCATTTCATGGACAGAGATCCTGACATTGTCCTCTGGTATAATTCAGAATTCATTGTTCCGTCAGTGATGGCAAGCTGGCCTGGCCCAGATGCAGCAAAACAGACTCAAATCATGATATTACCACCGCCATGATTCACAGATGGGATAAGGTTCTTATGTTTGAGAGCAGTGTTTTCCAAATATAATGCTTATAATTTAAACCAAATTATATATCAATCCACAAATTTTTTCTATAGCCTTGTTGCTTGTGCACATGATCTTTAGCAAACTGTAGGTGGGAAGCAATGTTCTTTTTGGAGAGCATTGGGTTTCTCCTTGCCATTCTGCCATGCAAGCCATTGTTCAGTGTTCTTCTGATGTTGGACTCATGAACGTTAACATTAGTCAATGTGAGAGGCTTAGAAGTTACCCTGGGTTCCTTTGAGATCTCGCAGACTATTACATTCCTTGCTCAGGTTGATCTTTGTTGGTCGACCACTCATGCAGAGGGTAAAAATGATCTTGAATTTCCTCTGTCTGTCTGACTGTGGAGTCCAAACTCTTTAGAGATTGTTTTGTAACCTTTTCCAGCCTGATGAGCCCAACAACTTCCTTTCTGGGGTTCTCAGAAATCTGCTTTGTTTGAAAATGTGTTCAGACTTTAAGGACTGTGTAAAGCAGCAAAACTGTATGTATTCTGAATTTGTCAGACCACAGAAAAATTTGTTATTAAACACCTAGCAAAATTTGAATGATTAAAAAATGTGGTGTGAATATATAATTGTTTCAAAATCATGAAAAAATAAGCAGTATTCTCTTCTCCGAGATACTGAGAACGTGTCCGTCGAATGCTAATGAGGTGGCACGAGTGCGTCATCCCAAACCGGAACACAAACATGAAGAAAACGATGAAAAATGCTCTAATTCCACAATTCTGTAATATATAATTTACAGTCTTTTCACGTTTTCAGCGACTATTTCCTAACACGTATGAGGTGTTTAGAAACCAAGCTCTGAATTTGCTTTACAAGGTCTTTAATAGATCCCTATGCTTTAAATAAAACAGGCAGCCCACTCAACACCTGATTGTCATCCCATTGATTGAAAACAGCGGACTCTAATTTTATCCCAGAGGTTCACGTACTTTTGTCACTCACAGATATGTAATATTGGATCGTTTTCCTCAATAAATATAGGATCAAGTATAATATTTTTGTCTCATTTGTTTAATTGGGTTCCCTTTATCTATTTTTTCAGATTTGTTTGAGAATCTGTTTTAGCAGAAATATAGATAAATCTAAAGGGTTCACAAACTTTCAAGCACCACCATGAGTTTAGTTGTCTGTGGAATCAGGGTCAGTGTTCAAAATGTATTGTTATTATTTTATTAGGTGCCCTATTAAATCAAAGGTTTATACAAAAATGATAATTCTAAAGCTCATGACAAGCAGTTGGGGATATTAGATTCGTCGTCTTTAAGTGTTCAAACTGTGCATGGCAATGAGTCTTAGGCTTAATGGGCAGTACGGCAATGTAACATTTGATAGAGTGAGAAATTGCATTACCTTTTTTTATTTTTTTTTGTGCATATAAAATAAACCTATTATTAAACTTCAGAATGGTTTTTAATAAAAGAAGTAGTACTCTTTGTGGAACTACTATTTTATTAGCAAATGTAAATATCATGATGTAGATTGTATATTAAAAACTGAATGATGATATTTTTGTTACAGCCCCAAGCCTAATTCTTAGTTTCTGTGTGTGTACTTTCATTCTTGTTTTTATAGGACATAAATGCTTTGCTGGTATTAGAGACCAATGGCAGCTTGGTGTTGTACACAGGAGTCACACGGGTGAGCTTCTAGTTGTCATGTTCTTCTGACTTTCTGTCCGTGTTCAACTAAGTCTATCTAAAAATCAGTCTAAATGAAAAATACAGAAGTTAGTTCAACTGCATCCTATACTGCAGAGTGAATGATGTCTATAATTAGAAACAGTTTTCTCCATCTGTGACCATAATCAGTTCAGAAGTAAGATTTACGTCAACAAACCTGTTATTTTAATATGGCATTTAACATTGCAGCTTATTTGAATATGACAGCGTATTCTAAATAGTAATGAGTGAAGTGTGTAAATGTGTAGTAGTCATAACTGTAGTTGTCACAGCTAGATAATAGCCCCCAGTTACTGGTAGAGAAACTGCTAAGTAATCTTTATTTAAACATCACATCAGATGAAACACAACACATCAAATTACTCTTCCAGCAAGAAAGCTGGAGTTTCTGATTGCATGAGTACTAGTTCACAACTCATTCACACCGATGCTGTTCTCTTATCACTAACTATCATTATCACTACAGAAACACAACACAACAGGGCATTTTCAAAGAGGCTGCATATGTTCAGTAACTAGCTAACTTTTGCAAGATAACAACCAGCTGGGTTCTCTGTGTCAGTTCTGCAAACAGATTATCTTTAGCTTCTAATGTGACCACAACTAGACTCTGAACGCCATTCATCTGCGCTATTCACTTCCTAAATATAAATCTTATATATGCAAATTGCTCAAGCTTATCTCTGTCCTCTATCCAGTATTTGTCATGAACTGTATTGTTATTCCTTTCGAACGTTTTTATAAACCTAATTTCTAAAGAGCCTAACATTCAACATAACAACAATACCATTATCATAGTTTTTCATGTTTATTCATTTAGAGCTAGTATTAGACAGACTTTTGCCCGATACTGGCAAAAAAAGTCCCTACACGGTCTTACACTGTCATAATATTCAGTGACATTGACTCAGATTATATTATGTAGCAAATTTGCCAAGGACCTTTACGTCTGTTCTTTTTAAAAGATAGAAATACATCTTTATGCACCACATTAAAACAATTTAAATCCCCAAAAAACCTTTTTTTTTGTCAGCATCATAATGATTATTTAGTGGTGGTGTCTGTGCTTTTTAAAAAAAAAAAAATTGCTTTAATTGCTAAAAATGTCCTGGGTTAGCACCAGCAGACTTTCAGAGAAGCTTAATATTGTCAAAAGTATACATCTTGTTTGTAATATTCTTTGTTCGTAATATTTTTTAAAGTCCTCTGTAATTTATATGATTTGTCTTCTTCTGCTTTGTGTCTGGCATTAAATGATTCAGTGTTTCTTAATAGCTAGAATTGGCAAATCCCAGATGTCATACGTTTTACAGTTGTGGCTGCTTCATCCCGTGTTTTATAAATTTTAGTACGGGAAACTGATTAGTTGTGTGCATCGTGTACAATGGAGCAATGATGTACGTCCTACCCTGTCATGACTCTGTGATTATCTGACAACTCTTTAGAAAATGACAGGCTTGCAAACATGTTGTCCTTCTGTAGCTGAGAGGGCTGATTTCATAGCTAAAGCTGGCCATAGATGAAGCTCACATGATTCTGGCTCTTTTCTCCTTAGGTGAGCAAAGTGTTCGTCCCTGGTCTTCTGTCACCAACCTTCAGTCTGCCAAACCCCATGCCACACTTAAACACCCCCCTGGAGAACGTGAGCACTCCGGCCAAAGCAGCCGTCCAGCATATAAGCAGGCTTGAAGAGGTACACAACAGGAACCTTTCGAGTGAAACGGTCTTATTAACATTATTAAGAGCAATTTGTATCATGAATTGAATGAGAAAAACATGAAAAGTCCTGACATGCAGATTTTGAATAAAGCAATGATAAATGCAATTAATGTTCACTTCATAGGTCTGAGGTTTGGATCAATAGAATGATCTGTTTAAATTTAGAGGTCCTATTCTAACTAATGCACCTTCATTAATCAAAGGCTGTCTAAAGAATGAAATTGAAAAGCTTTGCTCTTTTCTTAATGTAGACAAAGTCCGAGATTATATTGGATTCATAAAAATAGCAAACACAAAACAGAAAAAAAATCATCAGTATCAGCAGACAGGAAAGGAGCTTTAGAGCAAATTAAATTAATTCAAATTACACTAATTTCATTCACCATGGCTTTTCCGACTGTGCTTTTCCATTTCTGTACCACTGTCACAGTTATGTTCAATGCTTTGTGACTGTTGTAATGTAAGGTGTCATGTTTTTATCCAAACCTCCCACACCCATCTCTTCCCACGGCCTTTAGTCCGACATGCCTTCCCCTGTGTCAGAGATGGGAACAGTGCAGCATCATGAGTCATCATGGCTAGAGGATTCTCTGTTCCAGCAAGCCATGCCACATATCCAGGCCCTGCGAGATCCAGTCAGCAACCGTCTCACACTGGTCAGCCAGCACTCAGTACTCACTCACGCTCACGCACACTTCTGTTTGACTGATATTGGGCCAGGGGACGAGATAACCTTTTTAAAAATCGGGCTGAGAGAGCTGAACATTTACGTTGTCAGATGCAGGAGTCACTGCTTTTTATAAATCTTCTCCCTTTCAGTTTGCTGCAATAACAAATAAAAATGGATGGGAAAACTGTATAGAACAGATACAATAAATATACATTTGTTGCAGTAACTACTAGTGATGCATTGTAACAGTGACTTGGACAGGTGAATGGTCTAATATTAAGCACTGTTGCTCAAAAAATTTGTGTATCCTTTTCAATCCCTGAACTTTAAAAGCCTCTGGAGAATTCTTTCTACACATGTGAGCATTTATGCTTCTAAGCGGTTCAGTCTGTACCAGCTGTGTTAGAGGCGCATAAAATGCGAGCCCATGTGTCACCCTGTGCTTGCTTTACATGCCTCTCTCCCGTTTTATTCACTTGCATGCGAGTGAAACCTGACATCCGTAGAAATCCACTGAAATCGCATTTTCTATACACGCATTGTATATACTGTGGACTGTTTAGAATGTTAATTTACAAAAATGCTTTGATTGCGTAATCTCTAATGGCGTAAGTGCGACTAACGTACAAAGGCCGTTCACACTGCCTGTATACACTATATGGTGTACGCTATGCACAAAAGTATTCCCCAAACTGTCGTCATGCAGAAACCCACACTTTACTAGAACGTTTTTGCATGCTGTCAGTGGACCTAAGCTTGTCAAACCTGTTCCAACATGACAATGCTCCTGTGCACAAAGCGCAGACATGAAGACATGGTTTTCCAAGGTTGGACTGGATCAACTGACCTCAGCCCCACTGGACACCTTTGGGATGAATTGGAGAACCAACTTCATGCCAGGCATTCTTCTGCCATTGCTGCTGAATGGGTGCACATCCCTACAGCCATAAGCCAAAATCAAGTGAAAAGGTTAGCGACTGCTATAGCGGCGAAGGGGGAGCAACTCAGTGTTAATGTCTGAGATTTTGGAATGGGATGTTCAAGGGTCAGGTGTCCAGATACGGTACGCATGTACTGTAGTATAGAGTTCGTACTCTTTGTCCACACCTTAATCCACTAGCAGTGTGATGAACGTAAAGTTCTTGCAGGAAAGGCCATCTACATCTATGAATTAAAGCATTTCTGTAATCAGACATTGGTAGAGATTGGAGCTTATTCAATTAACATATGGTGCAAGACTGAAATACCCACTGGACGTGGTGCCAGTCCATTGCAGGGCAATGAACACATCACAGTAACTGGAGCCTGAAGATCAAACCTGAGACCCTGCAGCTGTGAGGCATGGACTCTACCTGCTGCCCTCCAAGCTGATGTGTGATATTAAAACCTTTGGTTGAAGTGGTTGCTGTTTTAGAGGGTCATGTCAATTACTGACTGCACAGGTTCAGACATACTGTCATTTATTTTAGTTTTATTCTTTATTTTTATGACTTCTATACTCGCATTGTAGGCCAGGGAGGGCCAGATGCTTCCTCTGAGGCCCAAAGCCACCATATCTTTCCAAACTGCTGAACATGCCACATCATTGTGAGCTTGAACAGTGATCCTGACTGCCCTCTTCCTGATCCATGAGCGCATAGATGACCACAATTGGCTACTGTCATTCTGATGCTGAATGTCATGTTTCCTACCCCGGGGCTATGGATGTCTCTGGCATTGTCATGACTCGAGAAATTCTGGCACCACTGTATTCCTAAATGATATTCTTCCTCAAAGCTGAAAACTACTCTTGGTTTATGATGACCAGGCAGACATTACAGAAGTAAAATTGTACAAATGTGTGCACGCTCATCATGGAGCACAAGGAATCTGTCATGATGTTGACATAATTCAGTTACCTCCGTGCTCTGTCTGCAGGGCCTGATTTGTCAAGACTGCTGAAGCATGTTTTACTGCCAAGAGTATTTTACTTATAGACCTGTCACAACCATCTTTAATGGATTTTGGCTGACGTGCCATTTGGATGGGTTTTTATAAAAACTCTTGTAACAAAGCTTTAGGCTTTTGGTTGTTACCGGATTGTTTTCATTGATTTTTCAGTGACCTGTTTTTCTACACGATTGTAATTTGTCCTCTTCTGGCTTTTTCTGTTTCAGGAACTGAGCAATGCCTCAATGCTGAGGATCACCATTCCTGAAGTGGCTACATCGGAGTTGGGTTAGAACAAAAATGCACACACGCACACACGCTTGTCATAGGCTCTTCTCTTACATGTAACATACAGGCTGTCCAGCCATGCTGTCTGTTATAGCTCTGTGTGCAGTTGTCTCATATTTGCTTTCTCTAATTAGCTTTTTGTTATGACCTGATCTTTTCTTCCTCAAAAATTATGGCATATTATGACCTGTCTGTCCTTCTTTAATAGGACATTTAGTTTTAGAAGAAAGGACTCCCTACTTCTAATAAAGTGACATTTTAACCAGCTTAGTTTTGACCTTTTGGAGTTTGTTTGCCAATTAACATAACTGGCGGATTCATTAGGAGCCTAATTGCCTCGTGCTTAGATAACGTGTTGAGTTGTATTCACCATGTTGGTTGAGTTTAATGCAATTTTCTTTTCATGTAGGCTGATAATTAATATGTGCTTTGGTTGTGCTTTATTTCACTTTCAGCATTAAACAAACTTTTGTTTAGCCTTTAAACATTTCTCCAAATTGTTTCCATTTTGAAACTTGATATCAGTCTAGGAAACAGACTATTTATAATCATTTTTATGATTATATATGACTAATAATGTATGTGCACACATCTTAAACCTATAATGTAAAATGCAGATTTTTATATTTTATGGAACATAAATTTGACCAAGGGTAAATCTTCCTTTCTTCCTTGTTACAATTAATCCTAGCGCACTCCTACCTTCAGCATGGATATAGATACAATGGGCTCCGTCTCCTGCCCTTCAGTGCCTGTTGTGTTCACCAAACAGTTCCCTATAAATCCCCTATTGGCAGAGGCCCTCTATCCCGCACTCATCTGTTTCATCTTTTTTCATTACCCCCCCCCCCCCCCTTCTCCACCTACTCTCATCTAGCACGGCATGTTTCTTCTGTTCTTTTCATCATACCTCAGCTTTTTTCTTTTCAGTCTGCTGCCTCCTCTGATTGGAACCAACTCTACTTAAACCTTTCACCCCCTCATTTTTATTTAGAATTATTTACAAGCTTGCATTGCACGTACTGAACAGCATGGCATAGAAATGTTATCTTTCATTTGGGTCAAGTTGAAGAAAATATAAACTCCATGTTTATCGGTAGTGAATAATCTGCTCTTATTTGTATCTACGTTTATTAAACTACTAACGTGTTGTGTGTTTTCAGTGAAACGGAGCCTACAAGCCATTCGCTTCATTCTGCCCAAAGACACGGCGATGAAGGTGCTGGTAAAGTGGTACAACATGTACAATGCTCCCGGAGGTCCCAGCATGCATCAGGAGTGGAATCTGTTTGTCACATGCTTGATGACATTAATGGGCTATAACACAGAACGGTTATCGTGGACGCGAAATGTCAGTAATGTTTGTGTCTGTGATGTTGAGGATATATGAGCTGGCCACTGTTATTAGCGTAATTGCTTCATAGTAATGTTGTAACCATGTGTGCTGCAAGAAATACACGGAGGTCTTGATTTATGATCCTCTTCCTCCACAGCTCCATTTTGAAGTGCCCCTCTCACCGGTCATTGCTCCTAAGAAAGCACGTCCAGCAGATACAGGCTCTGATGAAGTAAGTGTCCAAAGCAGATGGACCAGTGCTTGCTGATATCTGCTAAGCCACAACTTTGATAATTTAATAATGCATACATAGATACAATTTAAACCAGACTGATTATCTAATTTATTAAATTTGCGCTTAAAATAGGCTGCTTTTGGAAATCCCCTGTCCGAGATCTGAGAAAACTGACGTTTAAGTATTGAATTGAGTGAAATGCTTTTTTGAGTTACTGTAACACAAAGCCTATAGCAGGCAATCATGGTCATGTTGTACATTCAAAGATTTTCACCATATCACTATAACATTCAAACGTATTCCGTTGTTTCGGCTCCATCAAGGACTGGATGTACCTCTGTACTTCAGACTACCATGGCCAGGTGTCCGTGTATCCAGCCCCGGGTATGTCTGGTCTGGATGCAGAAGTGTCTGCTGGCAGCATGGATGAGAGCGGGCCAGCAGCAGAGCTGGAGCCCTCAGCTCTGCTCTTTACTCACATCCCAGCACTTTTCTACGTGCTCCATCTGCTCTATGAGGACCTAAAACTGGACGAGCTCCAGCGTAGCGGTGCCCGTGCCCTCGTGGGCCTCCTGCAACAGCTGGCCAGGTACAGTACCTTGCATCGCAGCAAATATCGAATATTCCATACTTTTCACAACAGTCAGAGGAGTTAACAAAATAAAATGGTGTGGTGGGAAAAAAAAAACGCTTTGCCATTTCAGTTAAGGGTGGATGGTCAGATGAGCGATCTTGCCTAATTGTTATGAAAAAATGTCAAGAGCTCGATTTGCTTTTGTGTTCAACATAAACACAAGCTTGAGTGGGTCCTATTGTAAGTTCTAGTGTGCAACTGTGTGTGGGCTGGAAGCCCCCCTCTTACCTATTTTCTGCTTTTGTCCCAAGAACCCTTTATTAAGGACACACATTTTTCGATATGCATATTTACTAAAGTGTTAAAGGATTAAAGGATTTCAGCAATCACTTGCCTATTGCTGTAGCTTTCATGGGTTGTTGAATATATAGAAGCAATACAAAGCCATAATAGTTTTGAGCATGAGAAAATATTTGAGTTAGTAAATAGATTTTGATCATGAAAAGTGATCATTTTTAAGCCTGTTAGAGGATTTATAAAGCAGTAATACAAAACAAAAGATTCCAAAAAATCTGAATTCCTCATCATCATTATGCTCTACTATCCCGGCACGTAGCCATTGTCCTTGTAATAAAAGCTACTACGTGCTCCAACTAACTGTGGTTTCATAATCAGTCTACATATTGATCATCTGACCCTCATGAACAGTCTGATCAAGCAATTTCTTCCACTAATCCTCCTGCCCTCCTCATCTCATTAGGGACCTGCAGCAGGAGGAATACATTGATCTGTACTGGCGTGATTACCCCTCATTCATCAAAAGCTTCAAGGAAACCTGCGAGATAGATCAGGGTAAGTACCTGATCAATGGCTTGGGGTCCCCTCATTAGCAGACAAAGGCATCTCTGCTCAGTTACCAATAAATCAAACAACCAAGTTGGGTTATTCTCTGTGTTGTAGGTTTGAGGGTTGGGCAGTGCTGCAGTCATTACTGTTTAAATGAACGCTGTGTGTGTGTCTCTAAAGCTCAGATGGAGTTGATGAGCTGGCCGGTGTACCTGAATGGCGAAGTGCCCTGTGTATTTGCGTGGCTCAGCAGCTGCCTGAGGGGACGGATTGTGCCTCCATTCCCCTACCTGCCTGGCATATGTGAAAGGACCAAACTGATTGTGTTGGTAAATTCCATAGATTTCTTCTTTAAGAACTCACCCTTAAAGCAAATCCATTCATACAGTTCTCACAGTTTTGATGAAAATATAAATATGTTTAGCATCTGATTATAAATTGTTCAAATCAGGCAAACAGGATGAAATCAAACAGGAGCTTTTACAGTGCTGTAGTAGAAAATAATGTTCATATCTCCAGTGTAAACTTTCTCATTGTGGTAAGGTTAGAGATATAATTATGTCCACACAAACCAAACACATACTAATGAAGGTCTGCGCTTTGACAGAACTCTATCCTGGTCACATGGCCCCTAAATTCAGACACCATGTTCGGTGGAAATGTCAAGAATTTAGATGATACTGTGCAACTAGCTAATCATAGTGACATTTTACTGATGGTGCTTCCTTCTTGAGCCACCAAAGACATGTCCTTCCTGGTTGTTTGTGTGTGTGTGTGTATGTGCATATGTCAATCAGTGAAACAGAAGTGAGATGCCTGTGTGTGTTTGCATTGTTAAAGTTTTCCTGCAGTAATTTAAGCCATGGAAATGGAGGGCTGAATCACTGGGGTGGGGGTGGGCATCTCTACCCATCAGGGCGAGTGAGATGACGCACAACCGCATAGAGGCGCTGACAAGCCACCATGCAATTACGGACTGTGTTTACCCCAATATCTCCTGCTGTAAACTCCATTTAACCCTCTGTCTGGTCTGACCAAGGATTAGCGTCCATTAAATCTCTTTGACTCTACCACTCACCAAGGTTTTTTTTTTTTTTTTTTTTTTTTTTTAAATGAATAAAAAAAAAAGAACAAACGTTCTGTTGTTCCACTCTGGTGCTCCAGTGGACTTGTTGTGGTGTCGCTTTATTTTATGCTGCGTTTTCTCCTCTTCTTTACCTGATATGACATTCAGAGGTAGCATTCCCTTCTATTCTGTGGTTTGTATATACAGTAATGTGGTTGATGACTCCAGTCTTGGTTAGAAGCAGTGCATACATGTTATTTCTCGCTAACATAACCAGAATGACTTTTAATGTCATTGCAGCTGAAAACCGAAACCACATGGGTGCTGTCCCACTGTTAATGACAGTCATTTGCACATTTGTTCATTTTTTTCTCTCCATCTGTCTCCCCTTCTCTGTTTCTTTCTCTCTCTCTCTCTCTCTCTCTCTCTCTCTGCCAGAGCTATGCGCTCTATGTAGTGGGAGATGAAAAAGCTACTTCATCTAATGTGTCTAAGTACCTGTCCAGGCTGTCTGCAGGTGAGTTGTCACTCTTCTGATGGATGTGTTTGTGTGTGTGTGTGTGTGTGTGTGTGCGCTTCCCTATTCCTTATACAAATTTCTCCTTTTTTGCGTTTGTCAGACATCAGTGGTTACTTGTATGAGACCGAGGTTAATTAAAGATAATTGATTGCGTCTGTATGCAGCCATTTTGCTTGTTGATCCATTATATCTTTTATTTTTTTCCCCAGGACAAAAGAAAGGATTCTGTGATCCTGTTTTAAGAAGGTAATGGTCAGATGATCTCTAAGGGTAAAATGTGCAATCCTAACTACTATAATTGTACAGAATGTCTGCATTTGGCATCAGAAGCCCTTTAATTTTCAGGTGGTGTGTTTCATGTTTGTGTGTGTGTGTGTGCTTGCAGGCAGAGCAGTGCAAAGCAGAGTGCTCCAACAGGCTGCCTCGCAGAGAAACTGGTGGTGTGGTTGACCTCTGAAGGTATGTTTGACATTCATAGTTTACTCCACATCATGTCATTCTGAGAACCCGGATTTGAAATGTAGCGTATTGGCCTTTTTTTGTATTTGCATAGTCTGTATAGCCGTACATAATTACATACACTTAATATCCTGCTAAAGGCTCACACACGGTTTCATTATCAGTACATGAGGCTGAAATGAGGCTAAAGGAGTAATGACGTAAGTAGTGCAATGATCTACGTTTTTTTGTTTGTTTGTTTGTTTTCAGGCTTTATGCTGAAGGATCTGGAGTCTGTGCCTTTTGGTGTGGCACTGCCAATCCGAGATGCCATCATCCAGTGCAGAGAACATCCCTGCTCCGATTGGTCTGAAGAGGTCTGTGCTCTGATTGGACGACAAGACTTAACCAAGCAGGCTCACAAGGTCTCCCTGGCCAAAGGAAAACCGGTAAGCAACCTAAAATAGCTTCCAGCTGCCTACATAGTGACTAGGTAGGGTGCACAGAGCACTATATAAGGGAGATGTTCGCAAGCCAGTTTTGCCGAGTCAAGTCTCAAGTCTCTGAGCTCCAAATCTGAGTCAAGTCTTTAGTCACGCACTTGTTAACACTCAAACTGTTAGCTGTAGGTGTTGTATTGCACATAAGTGAAACACTGCAATATTATTTCTAGGTAAAGCACTGCCGTGCACATTGCAGCTCGTGTTCACTCAGCTGCACCACTGATTTGTTTGGCCATTTGAAAGGTAAAAACAGTGCCAACATGTCTGCCTTGTTGGCCTTTATCTGTCCTGATGGTGGCATTGTTTTAACTTTGTTCATAGTGGAATCAGCTTTTAGAGGTGGATGTTATTTTTTGTGTTTGTGCACAACAGAAAACAATACTCTAGTGATTGCGCTTGTGCATGCAATTGTCTATTAAATATCCAGAATTATACACACTATATGTAACAGAATAACACTTATTTGCATGCATGTATTAAAAGTATAAAAACAAACATAATTTTGCTTGAATGGATAAAACCCTAGCACTAAACTAACTGAAATTTCTTAGTGTTCAAGTTTCTTTTTATAAAATCCTAGACTAAGGTTCTCTATTAAACAATTTGCTAAGGTTTTTAACCACCATATATTAAGTTCCAACTTTCCCTATGATGGCAGGGTTGCACTTAACTGCCTAAAGCACAGGAGTCAAACCGGGCCTATTGCCTTGTTTCATTCAGTCCTTGTGAATTAAGGGAAAAAATGATATTCAAATGTACCTACTTCTCAACATTTTCACACTGTCTAGTATTTACACCAAACCTGTAGCGTAGCGACCACCCATGTTTTGCCCACGGTCTGAAGTTCTGGTTAACATCGAAGCTTTTCTGCTGCGCTTGGTGCAAGTCAGATCTGAGTCTTAAAATGATTCAGAAACACACTGGGCGTTGGGCTTTAGTGCGATTCCCGAAATGTATCACCCAGAGTAGAGGCCTTTCAAATATGATTAAAAAAAAGTAGGTGGTTGAGCTTGAAGGTGAGAGATAGGAGGCTAAGGACATGAATATTCCTAAGCTACTGAGTCCTTCTCTTTCTTACCATAATATATTTCTTATATTACGGATATCTATTATGGTTTACACTGTTGTTCATTTTTCCTAGCTGACCAGTAATTTAAAAAGTAGTGGACTAGTTATAATCTAAACTTGTCCAGCTCTAATACCCTTCGTACAAAGTGATATTAAAAGGAATAAATTATAATGAAAGAAAAATCATTTTCTAGGCTATTAAACAGTGTGCAGTTGACTGGAGATTGGCTTTATCTAGTCTGAAATAATACATATGTACTGCTATTTTTATTATCTCTGCCTTCACCTCTTTATCTCTGTTTTTATTCAACATTCCCATACTTTACTCAGTGTAATAAATGTTATTAAAGGTGTAAACAATAGAACAGATGCTAATATGATAAATCATGGATGCTCTTAGTTTATTGTACTTCAGACTTTTGTGGTGATGTGACTCAGGCAGCTTTTTAGTTTGATAAGCCTGATCTTAAGAAAATAATCCAGTGAAAATGCATGTTTTGGACACCAGTTCCTTTTATGTTCTCCATTAGATTAAACTATGATGCAGTATACTTTCTAAAATAAGTCAATAATGTTTATTAATAATGTAATTAGTAATGCAAGTATTGCGTTACAAGATTCTGCATCATTTCATCATAGATGAAACATAAATGCTGCATTACTGGCTGTTAATTACTGTCATGAGCCTCTGTGAGCACCACTGCCACATTAGCAAGGGTGAGATTCGAGCAGATTTCAGCAGATAATGTAAATTTTAATGCTGATAATTCAATTCAGTTTAACTGCAGGAGCAAAGAACATAAACCTGTGAGGTTTGTCCAGGTGTTTCACTGCTATCTATGGCCCCTTTCACAAATGAAACATGTTCATGTATCAGGTTGAAACAACACGGGATAGATGATAAATTTTCACTCTCTCTCAGTCTTTCATGGGTAAAGTAATGGATGTCATGTATTCTCACCTGAATGTATTTAACAGGATGCTATGTAGAGTGAACCTCTGCGAGACGCGTGAAACACGAGACCGGATATGACGTCTAATTCATGAGGTAGCAAGTCCATATTGTTGTGAAAAGCCCAAGCTGAGATATTAGCTCGTTAGTTAGCAACATGGGACCACTCGAGCTGCATCATGTTTCTATCAAGAGATATTAGTTTATTAAGATATATAATCTATTAAGAGAGTTCTCTTCCTGCTTCTGAGCATATGTTTCGTTCAACAAAGCCTGTTTGGAACATTTTACATAACTATTAAACATATTTCTAGGAGTATGAGTATTCAGATTATGTAGGTGTCAGTTCCAGCGCAATATCAATGCATCATTTACGTCACGGCCAGAAACATCACGACTGGTCACAACATGTTAATCGAATGGTTCCAGTTTTCTCTGGAGCCGTGGCCAACAGGTTACTGTCAATGTTACTAGGTCACCAGGGGGTGGATTAAGGTTTCGACATTTCCGTATTTCTGTCATTACCATGACATCATAACAGCATAATAGTGGTAAATAAACAGTTTTTAGTGTGAATGGGGTGTATATTTTTAAATCTCCTAACTATTAAAACTGATAATAATAGCCTGATGATAAAAAGTATGGAAATTCCATATTTATTTTAAGATTATTTTACTAGAAAGGAATCAGCAGTAACACCACTGCATAAAAGAAAATATATACACGTCATACAAAAAAACAAAAAACAAAAAAAAAAAAACCCTTACAACATATTCATCATATGTTGATCAAGTTACACAAATAACATTAAAGCTAACATGACATGACTTTCTTCTTAGCTTATTACATCCATCCTTCAGCCTACCAG
This sequence comes from Notoglanidium macrostoma, assembly GCA_030068235.1. Lineage (NCBI taxonomy): Eukaryota > Metazoa > Chordata > Actinopteri > Siluriformes > Auchenoglanididae > Notoglanidium > Notoglanidium macrostoma. The sequence continues at coordinate 21,693,218 of JAQQZR010000038.1, read as the reverse complement.
GTTAAGTCATCTTTGCTTGATCTCAAATCCAGTTGTAAAACTAGTTGTGCCAAATTTCACAGGCACAAACTAATATTAGGAAAGGTACTTTTAAGAACTGTGGTTGAATTATAGAGAAGCTAAACAATTCTAAACTTTAATGAACAATAAACTCACCTAACCATATCCCTCATAAAATTTAAATTCTCTGCATGCTTCACTACTGATATACCAATAACACTGATAAAATGACTTCTAGCGGAAGTGCCTGAAAACAGCTAAATAATGCTAGTGGAAAACAAATGCTCAGAACACTGCTTCACGCGCTGCGTTTTTTTTTTTTGTGCTTTATCACTGCAGACTTCCCAAAGTAGCAAGTCAGTCAATATGCAACTCAAGTCTGATTCACTAACTGAAATGAAACCCTCACCCATTTGATGGCCAGTACTCTACCATACATAGATCACAGAGAGAGAGAGAGAGCGAGAGAGAGAGAGAGAGAGAGAGAGAGAGAGAGAGAGAGATGTGGTCATTTATTTGAGTTGCCTTTTGTTTCTTTCTTTCGTGTATGTGTGTAAGATGGTTGCACTAAATGAGCCACTAGAATCTCCAATAACGAGCGAAGCAGATGAGGAAGAGGATGGCATGGCCGATCTTCATCCGGAAGTGACAGGGCTGATCTGGAGCCGTGACCTGCGTGTTCAGGAGGTTCGACGTCTGCTCCAAAGCTCCAGACCTGTGCGGGTCAATGTCCCGCACCTGCCGGAGGTCAGCGATCATGAGTATATTGAAGAAAAGGAGAACAAGTAAGTGAACCCACCCTTTCTTGTACATGTAATGATATTTTATATGATATATGATTCTGCATCATTATAGAAATTACAGAGCCACTTTACTAGTACCAGTCTGACATGAAAGGAGAGATACCTAATATATTGGTAGAACTGAAATGTCATTCATTTCTTTACGTGGCCTCAGGAATGAATTTACAGTATACGCAACTAAAAGTCAGAATCTAAATTGTTAAAGCTGATATCTCAGACTAAAATGTACGCAAGATTAGTTTTCACAAATATACATATTTCTTTATATTTTAGGTTTAGAACATAAACAATAAGCCACTGCTTTCTTTCACATACACTGCTATTTGCACTTGCCAAACATGCACTTTAACTGTACCACCGTCCTGTGTGTGTTGCCAGGCTTCTCCAGCTGTGCCAGCGCACCATGGCTCTCCCTGTGGGTCGAGGCCTCTTCACACTGTTTTCATACCACCCCGTCCCAACTGAACCCCTGCCCGTGCCCAAGCTCAACCTGACTGGTATGCCCAGGCACAAACCAAACCAAACCAAAGTTTTCTCCATATATTCTTCTATCCGAACTAGTGGAATTAGTGGAGTGGAAAAACGTCTGTGTGATCCTTCTAAGTCACATGAGGCAGTCAGTGAATTGCTTAAGGCTGGCAAAACACATTTATTCCAGTATTTTTTGAAAAGCTTGGATCATATGGTATCAGAAATATTACTCTACTAAGGGTGTTCAGGACACACTGTGCTCTCACGCCCTGTCACCAGTTTAAATCTTGCTTTAGAAGGCACACTTTCTGCCCTTTGATGTCCACAGATAATAACCCTCTTCCTCTGTCATGTGGTTTAACAGAGCCACACAATTTGAAAACAGTTCTCCAAGACTTGGCATCTGCTCTCATTTTCTGGTTAAACAAAGTATGTTCAATAAGGTGGCGCTGGAACTGCAGTGGGGAAAAACACGACTTCAGTTTTCAGTTCGGAATTTTCCCGTTGTATTTGAAATGCAACTAAAACAATTATATATAGTTCATGGAAAATGCTGCACACTCAGAAAAGAGTTGTTGGGATATCGAGTGTTTGAATCTCATCGATGTCAGTCATCTGCCAAAGGAGCAAAACTGGCTTTGCTTTCTGGGTGGGAGGGATGACATTACTCTGCTCCGCCAATCATGATGGTCTGTGAGCTCATGTATGCGGAAGAGGGAGGATGGTGCTTATTTTATTTTGTGAGTGTGTTACACTGCCCTGGCTTCACATGTCTCGGAGGAGGCACGTTACCCTTCACGCTACCGTTTGGTAGCTGTCACATGATAGGGGAGAGCTTGGTGGTGGGTGGAAAGTGGCAGGTGATCAAATTGGGGAGGAAAAAAGATTTAAATACGCAAAGAAAATGTATTGTATTGTAATATTTGTGCCCTCCCCTCCTTCCAATGCTCTTGAAAGTGTCATACATAGTCTTTTTCACATTCTGTTCATTTTGTTTTGGGGAAATTTTAGAATAAATTATATTTACATTTTTTAAGCACAAACAACTTTCCTAGTTCAAAGTTACTTTGAAAGATACTCCCATTGTTATTTTTTCATTGGGAAAGAATTCTGTAAAAGATTGAAAAACATCTTTCCTCTTCACTTCATCTGCTAGGGCGAGCTCCACCAAGGAACACCACCGTGGACCTGAACAGTGGCAATGTTGATGTGCCACCCAACATGGCAAGCTGGCCCAGCTTTCACAACGGTGTGGCAGCAGGCTTGAAGATTGCACCAGCATCACGTGTTGAATCAGCCTGGATCGCCTACAACAAACCCAAGAGCACCGAGCTAGCCAACGAGTATGCCGGCTTCCTAATGGCGCTCGGCCTTAATGGCCACCTCACCAAACTTGCCACGCTTAACATCCACGACTATCTAACTAAGGTAAATGGCTTATAAACTAATATTTTGTGCCTTTAACTCTAGAATCCAGATCTCTACAGCAGATAATGCTATATAATAAAAGCAGAGGTTCTCATCTTCTCAAATCTTCTAATATTGTCAAACATTCTCCTTACTTTATTCTCATCATGGTCATTGTTAGTCCAGAATTATGTTATGTCCAGAATTATGATTAAAGCATATTTCAAATGATTATATTTAGGTGGTGCATTGACATGACTTGAGCGCTAAACTACATGACCGAACAGGGTGACTTGCCAATGCTTATCTATAGCTGGTATTTGTGTTGGAATGACTGAAAAGTATAGGTTAGGATAATTAGGATATGGTTTTGAAATTGAAAATTTGTTGAATTTCATTGTCACAGTGAAAATAAGGCATGGAAACTGGAACTATACCATGGAAATTAGCTTAAATTTGGGGTTAGAGCACATTGTGTTGCTGCTTATCTGACCACCATTTTATTTATTTTATTCTTAGCGCTAATATTTCGTATCTTTAATATTAATTTAGAATTTGAGAGATCACATTGCAAAAGAATAAGTATATATTTTTGTAACAACCACTTACATACACTCTATGGCTATTTTATCAAGTAAACTTGCTGCACTTTTTGTTTTCTCTGTGAACGAAAAATCGATAGCCTGGATCTGGATCTGCTTTACCCGAGTGCCTGGACTAGAATATATCCACCCCTTTATTATAGTAACTGATGGGCAATTTAATAGGTTTAACTCATAATTTGCAAGAGCAGATACAAGGTAGGTGTACCTAATAAAGTGGCCACTGAATATAAATTCACACTTCCCACATTGTGATAAATTGACTTCTACAGGTCAGGTGGCATTATTTTTTATTCCAACCCCTGATATTTATTTTCTTCTTATTATTATTTATTATTATTACACTTTTTTAGTCTTTGGTCCAAATTTGTGTTCTATATTTAAAACCAAAAATCAACCCTTTTGAATCATAGACAAAAAATAAACAGTAAAACAGTTATTGCTGCAGTACAGCAGGATGACCAATTTCAGTTCTCTCTCTTTAGGTCTAGGCTCAGTATTGATTTAAGAGCTATTGTAAAAGACATTTAAAGTTTCCTGTATGAGCACAAATAGATTAGTCGCTTCCCTGTTAAAAGGGGTAGTTCAGCTTGAAATGATAGCAGCTGGCCCCTCTTGGTTTCATGCTCTGCTTGCTGTATTGCTTTTATGATTTGACATTTAAATCAAGTCTTTCCTTAGTCTCAGTGTAATTCTCTCCAGTTTTGGAGTTACACGCTAATTGTCTTTTTCTGACTTCTGCTCTCATCCTGTTGTTTTTCTCACATGAAAGACGAACCTAAAGCACAGTTTCACTATGACACTGCATAGCTTTCTCATTTCCAGTCAGGCCAGGCTCTATCACTACTTTCGGTGGTTACAATGCATATATTCAATCTATGGCTCCATCTTTACTCTGCGTATTTACACTGGCCCTTTACCACATCGAGAATGGCAGCCTAGGCTTTCTAGAATATCATAGTACTCAATTACGAGAAGCCAGCGAAAAACATCCTGCTTTACACACACATTCATTTGAAAAGTGAATGAATGAATGAAGAACCGTCCGTTTTGGCCTTGTTTTTTGAACTTTGAAATTTGCTTTGTAAATCACACATTAGCATATCTCTCTTAGTTCTGAAGTATTCTCTACCTATGTCATTTCTATATTGAATAATACTAATTTCTAATGAATCCAGATAAACTCTAGGGCAGCAGCGTTCCAAGCCTAGAAATGACCTGTCCGAAACACTGGCCACTTTATTAAGGGCAAATGCAGACCTGTGCATTATATATATTTATCCTATCAAACAATCATGTCGCTGCAGTGCATAAGATCATACACGTACAGGTCAAGAGGTTCAGTTAATGTTCACATCAAACATCAAAATGGGGGAAATTTGTGATCAGAGTGCCTTTGACTTTCACATGGTTGTTTGAGTGAGATTGTTTGGCTGATTCAAGTATTTCAGAAATTTCTAATCTGGGATTTTCTCACACAACAATCTATATTGTGCATAAAAACTGTCCAGTGAATGGCAGATCAAATCCTTGTTGTTAAGAGAGGTTAGAAGAGAATGGAAAGACAGGTTTGAGCTGACAGGAAGGCTACAGAAACTCTAACCACTCTTGAGGGCTGTGGTGAGCAGAAAAGCATCTCAAAATGCACATCGCATCGAACCTTGAAGCAGATGGGGCTACAAGAGCAGAAGACAACATCAGGTCCAATCTTATTGAGAACAGGAATCTGAGGCTACATTGGGCACAGGCTAACCAAAATTGGGCAGTTGAAGATTGGAAAAACACTGCCTGGCTAAAGTCACTGAGATCACTTTTGTCCCCATTCTGATGTTTAATGTGAACAATAACTGAAGCTCTTGATTTTATCCAGTGCACTGTTGCCAAATGCTTGGCTGATGGAATAGTTGCATGAATGAGCAGGGCTATAGGTCTTCCTATTTTATAGGCCAGTAAGATTAGCACAGTATATTTGCACTGACCAACATATGCATTGACCAAACCTTTTTAAAAGTTTGAAGTCTATCCTGCTTTAAAGGGTAAACAGTTAACAAATAATTACCAATGTTTGTAAAATAATTTTTCCCTTTTCTTTCTCAGGGCCATGAGATGACGAGCATAGGGCTCTTGTTGGGTGTTTCAGCAGCTAAGCTGGGCACCATGGACATGTCGGTGACGCGCCTGCTGAGCATCCATGTTCCTGCCCTGCTTCCACCCACTTCCACCGAGCTAGATGTGCCACACAGCGTGCAGGTGGCCGCAGTGGTGGGCATCGGCCTTGTGTACCAGGGAACTGGACACCGGCACAATGCAGAGGTGCTGCTTGCAGAGATAGGTCAGTACAAGATGTGATCAGTGTGCATGAACATTATATGGATGTGTGATGGTGGTCAGAGGTAGGATCTGTTGGTGCAGGTGAGAAGCAAGAGTGCTAAAGTGTTTGTGGGTGGGTGTTTAGATAATAGTAATATAATACGTTCAGTACAAAGGTTATTTGTGAGAGACAACTGTGTGTGTGGATTCTTGGTAAGCTTGTGCAATATAACGATCAACTCTATAATCACTATATAATCAACTCTATACAATCTAACACTGCCACAATGTCCAGTGATGTTTACTCATGTTATATTACCATACTTTCCCACCTTTGCTCATTTTGAATAGGACTGCTGTGATTTTACATCAGAGATCTCTAGTACGAGTTATCACTCAGAAATATGCCACAGTAGCAGTCTTTTTCTTCTCAATTAAATAATGCCGACATTGACACCACCTAAAAGCTCCGCCCTTCATCACTTCTTCTGTACTTTAAACTGGACTTACAGGGCATCCTCGCTTTCTGTCAAGCTAAATGTCGATGGAAGAGGTTTTGAGCTCCTCTATCCATTATCTATACTACTTATCTGCTAAGGGTTGTGGGGAAGCTGGAGCCAACCCCTGCTGAATTCAGACTTCATTTGAGAAGCAGGGTGCACCCTGGGCAGGTTGCCAATCTGTCGCAGGGCTAACGCAGAGGCAAACAACCATTCATACACTCATGCACACCTATGGGCAATTTAGTGTAGCCATTAGACCTAATCTGTATGTTGGACTAGTGATCGGAAGGTCGCGAGTTCAAATCCCAGCACCACCAAGCTGCCACTGCTGGGCCCTTGAGCAAGGCCCTTAACCTTCACTGCTCACTTGTATAAAAAAAAGATGTATGTAAGTTGCTCTGGATAAGGGCATCTGCCAAATGATATAAATGTAAATGTATGTCAAGGAAACTCACGCAGGCATGGGGAGAACATGCAAAATCCACACAGAAAGGCCCCAGAACCTTCTTGCTGCGAGGCAACAGTTCTAACCACTGCACCACCGTGCCATTCGGAGTTCCTTAATATAAAGTAAAATAAATCAACATACACTATATGGACAAAAGTATTGGGACGCATCTTAATTATTGAATTCAGGTGTTTCAGTCAGACCCATTGCCACAGTCAAGCACCTATCCATGCAGTCTATTTACAAACACTTCTGAAGAACTTCGTGAATTCAAGTGTGGTACTGTGATAGGATGCCACCTTTACAATGAGATGGTTCGTAAAATTTCATCCCTGCTGGATATTCCACGGTCAACTGTAAGTGGTATTATTGGCAAGTGGAAGAGTTTAGGATCAACAGCAACTCAGCCATGAAGCGGAAGACCACGTAAAGTCACAGAACGGGGTAAATGACTACTAAGGTCCATGGTGCGTAAAGGTCACCAACGTTGAGCTGATTCCATAGCTGAAGAGTTCCAAACTTCCACTGGCATTTATGTAAACTCAAAAATTATGTGGCGGGAGCTTTGTGGAATGGGTTTCCATGGAGTGGTGTAAAGCACACCGCCACTGGACTGTGAGAGCAGTGGAAACATATTCTATGGAGTGACGAGTCAAACGTCTCTGTCTGGCAGTCAGATGGGCGAGTCTGGGTTTGGTGAATGCCGGGAGAACGTTACCTGCCTGACTGCATTGTGCCAACTGTGAAGTTTGGTGGTGGAGGCATAATGGTGTGGGGCTGTTTTTCAAGGTTTGGTCTAGGCCCCTTACTTCCAGTGAAGGGCAATCTTAATTCTTCAGCATACCAAGCCATTTTGGACAATGCTGTGTTTCCAACTTTGTGGACACAGTTTGGGGAAGGCCCTTTTCTATTCCAGCATGACTGTGCCCCTGTGCACAAAGCAAGATCCATAAAGACATGGTTGGATGAGTTCGGTGTGGAAGAACTTGACTGGCCTGCACAGAGCCCTGACCTCAACCCCATCGAGCACCTTTGGGATGAACTGGAATAGAGATTGCGAGCCAGGCCTTCTCGTCCAACATCAGTGCCTGACCTCATAAATGCTCTACAGAATGAATGGGCACAAATTCCCACAGAAACACTCCAAAATCTTGTGGAAAGCCTTCCAAGAAGAGTGGAAGCTGTTATAGCTGCAAAGGGGGGACCAACTCCATATTAAAATCTGTGTATTTAAATGCAATGTTATTAAACTCTAAACTATATATAGTATCTATCTTAAGTTAACTATTTAGTAGGGATGCTGCTGAGCAATTTTGGCCGCAAATGACCAAAAATTGCACTTGGTTAATTTTATTACTTTACTGCACCAGCCAGCACACAGATGCATTCCAATACCTTAAGCAGCAGTAAATCAGCAATGGAAATGTGAGCCATGTGGACATCAGACAACTGGTGCGCAAAATAATTGTTTTTTTCTTTCACTTAAAAATCCAAATTCTTCCTGTCTTCTTAAGCTAATTGTTTTGGACAATTAAATCCGTACTTTTTTAAATGGTAAAATCATGAGCAAGGAAAACTCAATATCGCACAAGCCCAATGCTCTTTTCATGGGTTCGACATGTGCAATGCTTAACAAACGTGTGTGTATGTGTGTCCACACAGGCCGTCCTCCTGGCCCAGAAATGGAGTACTGCACAGACAGAGAGTCCTACTCTCTAGCAGCAGGCCTAGCACTTGGAATGGTTTGCCTTGGGGTGAGAGTTGCAAGTCCTGCCAAATTATGCTGAGAATGGTTTCTGTCATGCAAACTACATTTTCTTGGAAAGTCACCTGCCTTGTTTATTAGCAAACTTATGTGAATTAGCAATTCTCATGGTCACCTGACAACATCCTTCCTGCTTCTTATCATTCAAGCAGCTAGCACAGCCAAATTTCACACACATCAAGAATAACCCTCATGTGATTTTCTACACCAGAGGCACTCCCTTTAGATTCCAAAAGCTTCAAATCTTTTTTTTCATGCCACTGTAAGCCAGTACTTGTATGCCATATGAGAAGTCATTTAAAGACTCTGCATAGTTTCAACAGTTTATGGTACTTAAATCACAATATTAAAGTTTTAGTTATGTCTTATTATTCTCACTAATAGATTAGTTATTAAATTTCCCCAAATAGACAAGGATACTATTAAATAACCATATTATAACCAATTATAATTAATTAAATGAAACTTGAGGTTCCCATTTCTGTGAAAGACGATGTTGTTTGGAAGACAAGTTCAAACAAAAGTGTCTCTTTAGGTTCTCAGAGCATTGTGTTACAGATAAAAAGCGTTATGTGAGCATATGTGCAATCTGTGTGTGAGACTGAAAGCTGTGTTTTTCCCATGCCGACTAAGCCTCTCTATCTGTAGCATGGCAGTAACCTGATCGGCATGACGGACCTGAATGTACCGGAGCAGCTTTACCAATACATGGTGGGAGGACACCGACGCACACACAGCGGCATTAACAGAGAGAAGCACAAATCCCCAAGCTACCAGATTAAGGTGTCAACAATGAAAACAGAGAAAGCTATATAAACTACTACATATTATTGAGGACAGAATTAAATCAGTGTGTTAGGTGTCACCTTTGAGAAATCTGAACTACCATAAAACTATTCATTATTAATTATAGGAAGGTGACACGATCAATGTGGATGTGACCTGCCCTGGTGCAACCTTGGCTCTTGCCATGATCTATCTAAAAACCAACAATAGGCAAGTGTCTTTTTTTCTTGCTCCTTTATCTATTCCTGTCTAGCTTGTTTTTTTTCCATCCTAGTTCAAAACAATTCCTTCTGAAGACTCCCATGGTGTCTCAGTGTGTACTCAGTATTTCACTGTCAGTAATCGTGTGATGTCACTTCTCTCTCTCTCGCTTTCAGGTCTATAGCTGATTGGTTGAAAGCCCCAGACACCATGTTCCTGCTGGATTTCATCAAACCTGAATTTCTGCTGCTGAGGGTGAGAGGAAGAGAACAAATGAGAGGGAATAGAGTGATGGATAGATTATGCCTCTAAAGTTCACTGTGACCTTTGAGCACCTTAGCACTTCCCATTATGTATTACAATTGTCTGACTCAGAATCGTATTTTGTGGTATGTCTCCATATGTCATTACAACTTAACATTTTTTAAGGGAATTCTATTAAAAGATGTGAACACTGCAATGGCAGGACAATAATTACATTATTTGGCTAGGGAATTCTCTTTTAATAAATTAATTTAGCTAAATATACCTAAAGTTGAAGCCAAATGTTTACATATATCTAGGCTAAAGATATTCGATCTCAGTTTTTCACAACTCCACACATTTCTTGTCACCATACATGTCTTTTGGTAAGTCAGGGTATCTTCTTTGTTTACATCAGAGGTGATTAACAAATGTTCAGAACTGAAAGGTTTAGAATTAAAAAATGAATCAGAATTACAATGGGTTCAAACAGACAATAATGTAAAGACTTTTAGAAGCTTCTAATTGGCCAGTTGTCATAATTAGGAGTTAATGGGGAATGCACTTCTGGCTGTATTTAGAGCCAGTGTGTTTTTGCCCTTGATAAAATGGGAAAATCCTGAGAGCCCTATAATGCCATGGCCTGAGAGGCTGTCATGCAAGGAAGAAGGCCCTACTCTAAGCCCCAATGGCAGACTGAAATACAGGTGATCACCAGCCTTTTGGTGGCTTGTTCTCTGGTCATACAAAAAATTTGATTGTCTGGCCATAATGATAAATATGTGACTGCTGTGTACAGGGCAAAAAGCATGAGGCTTTTAATCTGAAGTACACCATCCCTGCTGTGAAGCAGGGTGGTGGTAGCATCATGTTGTGTGGGTGTTTTGCTGGAAAAGGAACTGGTACATTTCAGAAAATAGGTGTCATCATGCAGGTGTTTAAATTTTTTGATCCACTGAAAGTCTGACGGAATAAATAAATCTGTCCAATAACCACTATTGTGTAAAGCTCTTTTGTGGTAATTAAGTAGATACCCTCAGTGACATAACACAGGAAATGTATGGAAATGTGAAATGTATGTGTAAGCTTGAGGCCTCAACTGTAACTATTTTCATTAAACAGTTCGCCATTCACCCTTTAAAGTTTTAATTGGACTCAGACATGCACATCTTGTACAAACATGTATCAGGTCTGACCAGGGTATAGGAAGAAACCTGTAGGGGGAAGATGACAGCAGAAGCAGTGAGTAGGGCATGACTGAATCTCAGTGCTTGTTTTGTGTCTCCAGACTCTGGCCAGATGCCTCATCATGTGGGATGAGATACTGCCTAATGAGGAATGGGTGACTAGCAATGTGCCTCAGGTACAAAATCAACAATTTCACTGACACACACAAACACTATACACACAGGCACTTTCTTCTTCAGTCATCCATTCCTGCTCCAAGTGACTCTTTGGTAAAAGAACATGAGGCATTGTAAATCAACACAGCTTAACTTCCTCTAGCTTTGTTAAGTTAAGGGGTCACTAAGATATTTTGCAATGCATGTTTTGCAACTCACAACTGTGTTAAGCCATTTTTTTTTTTTGCTGCAATCCAAGGAAGCCAAAGAACGTTGTGCAGGTTACTTCCATGTGTTGCAGAGTGCGCTGCAAACCAGTGATGTAAACATTCGGCATCTGTTGATAAAGTGTTTTCCAGATGCTTTGGAGATTTCAGAATCAGTTTTTGGTGCTGAATGCTGTGGGAACTTGTATAATCTGCCCTATGGGAGGTGGTCCAGAAAAAAAGATGTTGGAATTTGCTTTCCGGGAAACAACAGGGAAAAAAGAAGGACGGATTGATAGATAAGAAAATATAAATATATTTTACCAAAATAATGTGTCTTGGATCCTGTAAGATACTTTCTAACCTTGCCTTGGTGTCTGCTTGCAAAGATCATGTCGGCTAAGCAGCCATTTTGACAAACACTGCAATAAAAACAGTCAGTCTGTGTAAAGATGTCTAACACCTTACAAGCTAAAAGTGCTTTTCTCATAATTTGATCACATATTTGGATAGTTACATTAATAACAAGAAATTTAGCCAACAGAACAAAAGCCACTGAATGAATCATCGATTATTTCCCTGCTGATGTTTGTAAAGACATGATGACGAGGCTCGTGTTTAAATACCACGAGTAACTCCTGAGTGATCAGTGATGAGACAGAGGCTAATGCGAATGATGCTAATAGTTAAATGGATAATCAGATAATCAAATTACCTATTGTAAACTGATCATTCTTCAGTAATGCTGTTTTTCCACAGGCACATTAGATTATAAAAGTAGAAGTAGTCTTTTAGTGCAATTGAAATGTAATCTTTAAATATATAATAGATTTTCTCTTTTTTCAGTTTAGGGGATAAACAGATGGGTTTTTTTTTATTCTAGCACTAGCAAATGCTATATCTGGTTAAGATATGTGCAGAAGAGGCACATATTTCAGTTCAGGATGTAATTTCAATTCTGTATGAAATTTCAAAATGGTATTTGCGAAGTAGTTTTCAATAGTGAGCATCGCATAAGATATTTTCAAGATGTGTCATAAACGCTTCTGTATAATTGTAATTACTGTAATGTTTAAACTATATTAGCTATATTTTTGATAGATAATCCAGGAAAACATTGGACTGCAGGAGGAAGCACTAGTATCTGAGGATCTGAACATGGAAACTTTGGTGTAAGTTAATATCATGACATTAAATGTTGGACCAAGTGGTTGTTTTTATCTTGCTTGTAGTGCATGTTTCCTCAGTTTTGAGAGGGCCATCAAGGTCAGCATATTGCATTTGGAATAAAATGAGTGTATTTCCAGCTTTGGGCTTCAGTTCCAAATCTTCTATCATTACATGCCTGAATTTAAGCATTCATTTTAAAGCCACATGTTCCTCTGCTCAGACAAGCTCATGATTATATCATCGCTGGAGCCTGCATGGCTGTGGGCTTTAGATTTGCTGGATCTGCAAATTCTGATGCCTTTGACTGCCTGGTAAGGGGAACCACACTACATTGGCATTTCAGTTAAATGCCTTTAGTCAGTTACGACATGCTTCTTATTATTTCTTGTTGTTCTCATTTACTAAAAATGTCCCCTGATTCCCCCCACAGTATAAGTTTGCTCGAAACTTCATGAAGTCGCTCACTAGCACCACGTCCACAGCCACAGTTGTAAGTTACCTCAGAGAAGGAGAAATCATATCAATCAAGTCGCTTTATGATGTCTGATCTCTCAGTGGTTTTTTGTGGTATGCGTCTTACAGTCGGGGCAGTATAACCTGCAGACGTGTCTGAGCATGGTTCTTCTGGCCACTTCCATGGTCATGGCCGGTTCAGGGAACCTAAAGGTTCTTCAGCTCTGCCGTTTCCTGCACAAGCGCACTTTTGGTGAGATGAACTACGGATTCCATATGGCTCACCACATGGCCTTGGGCCTGCTCTTCCTTGGAGGAGGCAGGTCAGTACATCTTGCAACTGTAACACCGGCCGTGTTGAGTAATGCAAAAATGCACAGCTTTCCTGTGTTGATGAGCACATAATGAGGGCATTAAGTAAATTAAGTAATGTTATCTCTTCTGCTCTGTTTTACTGTTTTGACATGGGATTTTTTTTATATGACTAAGTGTTAAGTGTTGAATTTCGAGTTACGTTTTTGAGCCACAGAGTCATACATTTTGGAAGTAATTACAAGAACATTACTACTTCCTGGTATGCATCTGTTAAAATGTATTTCGTTATCTCACTTGCTACTGCAAGACTGTGAGCAAAATCTGACAGCATATCTCTTGTGTAACAGAAACTTGATCAGAAGCATCTTAGGGCAAAAATTCCTCAGAAAATCCTATCCTTCTCTTCCCCATATTGCACTGCTGGATTGATGCAGGTGTATAAGCTGTTGCCTAATGTATAAGGGTTTTGAAGGGGGGAGTGAATGATGAACATACCACAAGGGCCTCTTTTCCCTCCTGAACCTGCACAAGCACATTCATCAGTGCAGCTGTTATTTATAACCGTAAGCCATTCAAAGGGCTCAAATAGCTTTTAAAACAAAACTCCGATCACTAATTAAGCAATGAAGGACCGTTTCACTGTGTGGAACAATAATGCATCATGCGGCTTTGTTCACAGGTACACACTCAGCACCTCCAACTCCGCCATTGCTGCCCTTCTCTGTGCTCTTTATCCTCACTTCCCTGCCCATAGCACAGATAATAGGTAAATACACTTCTGTCTCCCTTCTCTCATTGTTCTGTTGAATTTAGCATTATTGCTGTCCAGTGTCTCTGAACCGTCATGTGTTTAAAGCTTTTAAGCGAATTGTCCATCATTCAAAATATTATTGTGTTTGCTCTCAGGATGGTTTAAATATTGTTGGTCTGTGATGCATCCTGGATGAGTTTGTGTGAGTTACTTTGCTCGAGGTCATGGGGAATTGTTAGAGCTTTAGTCCAAGTTGTGTATGTGTGTTGCCCCCCCCCCCCCAGGTATCATCTCCAGGCCTTGCGTCACCTCTGTGTGCTGGCAGCCGAGCCTCGGTTGCTTGTTCCTGTGGACGTGGACACGCTGAAACCTTGCTACGCCATGCTTGACGTTACCTACAAGGTACTGAATATGTATATACTGCATATTTTTCCAGTGAAGCAGCTGCAGTCAACTATAAGGGTTGAACTTGAATGCATCAGACTGCAAGATCCTGCCACTTCTGTCATACTAGTTGGAAGGGGGAAGAGGTTGACTTTAAATTAACTGATGGCACCTGAAGATTGGAAACACACTGTTAACTACAATTGCTTAGATACCCCCCATCTCTGCGTCTGATTACACACAGTTGTGTAGATGAGCAGCTCTGTGACGTCTACTGGTTTTTCAAGCGTAAATACGTAAAATTGTTTTAACAGGAAACACAGTGGTATAAGGAGACAACTGTGGAATTGATGGCTCCCACTATGCTCCCTGAACTTCATCTCCTGAAGCAGGTAACAGCCGAAAGGACTACATTTAAAACAAATGGCTAATCGTTTAGTCAAAGAAAAATGATTGACTAGACAAATAATCATCAAATGACTAACTAGTGGATTAAGCAGGTTGATTAGTAGAGGGCTTTTAGGTTCAAATATGACGTTTGTGATGTTTCGGTTAATATGATATTGTATTGAAATATTCGGTTTTACATCTTCCTGTTATGTATGATTTGTTTGAGAAGGCTATGTCCAGTTTTCTGAGGTTATGATGAAAAGTAAGCCGTGTGCAGGTGAATTTTTTTGTAAACTGCCACACATCAAAAATCTTGAGAAAATGTGGTCTATTTGTCTTACAGCTACAATTTGTATTATAATGCCAATTTAGATTTTGTTATGCCCATATTGAAAATAAGTGAACCCTTTGTGTGCACAGATTAAAGTGAAGGGTCCAAGATACTGGGAACTGAACATCGATCTGACAAAAGGAACACAGCATCTGCAGTAAGTCTAAATAGAGTGCTGTATTGTAAGATGTTTGATGTCTAGTGTTTGTATATAAGTGCAGACTCCGAGCCCTGTGTTTTCTGCTTCAGGTCCATCCTTTCCAGAGACGGCATTCTTTATGTGAAGCTGCGTGCTGGACAGCTGCCCTATAAGGATGATCCTCGGGGTTGGAAAAGTCTGCTGGCTCCTAGCGTCAACAACAGAAACCCAGAAGTGCGCACCTTCAAGGTCTGTCTGAGTGACTGAGAAAAAAAAGCTGCAGCTCAAGGCACAGACCATACACTCGTTTGACTGAAACATATAAATATTTACTGTAGCTTTAGGTCCTCTTTAGGTCCACTTTAGTTTTTATTGACAATTTTTGAAGTCACGAGGATTTATATCCAGGAGCTATGTGAGTCAAACAACACAAATGCATAAATTGTGTGTCGGCTATTTTCATTTTTGTTTCATTTTTTGCTTAAATGGTCCAACCCAGGGTTCTACATGAAATAGAAAATCTGTTTGCTCTAAGCAGCAACATTTTAGCCGTTGCATTTTTTGTTCCAAACCCAACATTCCAGTTGCAACAAAATGAAAAAGTGGTTAATTCCATTCCATGTACATGCTGTATGAAGGCATAGAAAAATTATTTTGGAAAGATTTGGAAAGCTATTAGACCTTGTGTTTGTACTGATATGTACACTCGCACTCTTACACACACACACACACACACACACACACACACACAGGCTATGGAATTTTACTGTTTGTACTCCAGCATATAGCGATGAAATAACTCACAGTTTACTGGACAAGTTCATATGTGAAGTTACATGTTACCAGTAGAGTCATCAAATTCGCTGTTTAAAAATGCGCAGACATTCTATCTGACTAAATGTCCATTCTTGATTTGGGTTTGCTGGCTATGCTGTGTGGAGCAACAACAAACAATCTCAGTTACCTGTTTAATGCAAACTTTAACATAATCTTTATATTGAGAAAGCATGTGTAGTAGTAGTGTAATTTTTTTCCTAGTGTTATCCATGAATTGAAGTTATGCAGCGTCATAGACTCCCACACATGTCCTGATCTTTCAGAAACATTTGGGAGTTTAGAGGCAAGACTTAAATAATAAACTAGTGGGCTAAATGAAAAAAAAAAAAACCTTATTAAGACAATATGATT
The DNA here is from genome assembly GCA_030068235.1 of Notoglanidium macrostoma. Lineage (NCBI taxonomy): Eukaryota > Metazoa > Chordata > Actinopteri > Siluriformes > Auchenoglanididae > Notoglanidium > Notoglanidium macrostoma. The sequence continues at coordinate 21,677,009 of JAQQZR010000038.1, read as the reverse complement.
TCAAAGTAGTGTTTTTGTTAGAAGGGGTATGTTTTTGGTTGCATGACTTTTCAAATTTGTAACTGTTTCTCCTCTTTCTTTCGACCTATTCCCTGCAGCCTGAAGCCATTTCGACATTCACGTCAGATGCTGCCTTGGTTTCCTTTGCTAAATACTTCTGTGAAGCCTCTGAAAACATGAAGAATGTGAGTCAAGTGAAAATAAAGGTGTACAGCCAAAACATGGATTATAGCTGACAGTAAAAAGGCTTTGATGCGGTACTAACTTTGCACTATATAGAGTGGAACGGTGTAGCAGAACCTCAGCCAGAAAGCAGCAATGTGAAAATGTGTTTGAAGCAAACATTTTGGCTGACTTACATTCTCTACTTGGTTATTGAAATTATAAAGCATTCTACTTTTGCTCCACCCATCCTCATACACTGAGGTCATGAAGTATTTGTTTCTTCTTATTGTGGTTTTCCTCTTATTTTTCTTGTGTATTTCACTGTTTGTTTATTTCACTTGGGTTTCTGTTCCACAGAAACAGGAGACTGTGGCCTTATTCTCAGCTATTCTGTATGAATGTGTGACCCAGGAAAATCCAGAGATGCTGCCCACCCATATCTCTATTGATCAGGTAATTTTTTTTATAACTTCATGTATGGTAAGAGTTGTCCTGGTTTTCATTTAAAATCTGTTGCTACATTATTTTGGACTGCTGCTTACACAGTGCTGTTGGGAAGCGCAAAGACTTTAGCGAATTCACTGTTTGTCACAGCTGTCTTCTTCCAATAAAAACGGCAAGTGGCACTGCTTGTGCCAAGACATCTAACTTTCCACTTTGAAGAAACAATGCCTTATCTAGATGAAAAAGGCCTCCAGACTGACAGACGTCTGGTAAGTGAGGTATGCAGAGAAACCGTAACCACTCATTTTGTTGGCAAGTGGCAACACCTCACAAATGTTCCACAATTTAACCTTTGGGGGTTGGCTGAGTCATCCAACATACAGGTCTTGGAGCTCCTAACAAGGCAAGGGGTGGAAGGAAATGATTGTTTAAATGTAAAAATCTGGAAAACATTTTTATTAGAACTATTTAAAATCTGATGAATGAACACTTATCAACGAAACCTCAATAGCACTGGCCAAGTGTTTTCTTTTCAGGGTCATAAATAATAACATGATATCATCTCATGATTTACAGTTCTGTTTGCTCGACTGATATATAATATCTCTGTTGGAACTTTGGACTGACTTATCTCATTAATAACCCAAATTATTATATTGACACTCAGATGCGGTGTGTGCTTGTCAGTCTCCGTCTTCCAGTGGCAATTGAAATGAAAGAGTAGATTAATCCATAGCTGGCTCGAGTTATATTTCATTGCTTGAAGTTGCCCTCACTAACCATAGCATTGTCTTTTGTTGCACAACAAGAACAGGAAAATTGTAGATACTTTGTTATTCCTTTGCAATATACTTAAAAAAAAAAAAAAAAAAAAAAAAAAAAAAAACCAACACAGCAGCACTGCAACCAATAGTGTGGTTTATGGACATGGAGCTTATTCATGTTTAGCTTGTATGACCTATGTGTGTGACCTTTCAGGTTGTAAAGGCTCTGGAGAAGGGTGAGCTGAGTGAGACGTTCTCTCTGTGGCAGATGAAGCTCGTGCTGGAACTCTGTGAGAGCGCGATATTACAGCAGAGGCTGCGGGACACACGCAGGCAAAGCCGCGGCCTGCTGCTAAGTTCCGAGTTCCTGCCCGTCATGAAGAGCTCAGCCGACAAGGCCCTAGACCGCTGGCTCTGTGGTAAGAAAAGGCCTCACTGAACGGTTTCAGCAAGGGATGCATCAATACCGATACTGGTATCAGTCTGATACTCATACAAATTTACTCATACACATACTTGTAATAAAATGCATCCTATACCACATGACACTGTGTGATAGGCTATGGTGCACTGTCACACTATCGAACAGATGACACAAAACGCAAATGATCTGGATGTATTTTACTATTTAATGATGGCAATCAAAGCAAAGCAGACTGCGCTGTGAAAATATCACTTGAAGGAATGACAGCATCTGATAAACCACCTTAAACACAACACTCATTGCTAGCTGCACACAGCACTAACCAATGCTGATGCAAACTGCTGAATGAAAATAACATCTCTTACCCAATATATTGTTCTTGGCGATCAGCCACTTGGGATCATTGACAATGAGGGATTGTGACACAATGAAGACATTTAAAAAGTATTTACCTTATGGCTGTACAGAAAGATTTTTAAAAGAAATGAAGCAAAACCTTGCACTTGCAACCTTCCTCGGTCCAACTCGTGTAGCTAGTGCAACTAATGCACAAATTCAACTAGCTAACCGTGTAGAGAACATGTCTAGAAGACTAAGTAAATAAAAACTCTTGTGTGTGCTTATCATGGCCACTGTGTAAACTGGAGAATTACAAACATAGCTAAATAACATGCTACATGGTGCTTTGATCGATCAGTACTCATAAGGTCACTAAGTTTAGTATTGCTATCAATAAAATACTGATTTAAAATAACACCTACTTGTTCTCGTACTCATACTCAGTTTGGTATTGATGCATCCCTAGTTTCAGGATCTTTATTTGATTCTTGAAGGGGAAGTTGGCCTTTTCAGTATTTTAAGGACACCTGATTGCACCTGCTTGGTGGTTAGTAGGAAGTAGCTGTTAGCGCCATTCTGTATTTAAATGGGAATATGCTAGAGCACTCTGCCTTCTCGTTCCAAAAAACACACTGAATATTTAGTCTTTAATTTTGTGGATGCAAACCAAAGACCACCTAAGGCAGAAATCACAATAGTAATAATATATTAGGCACTTTATATTTGTCAGTTCTCAGCTTCTCTCTTAAACCCAATGCTTTTGTTTACAGCTTTCAGTGTCAGAAAAAAGCAGTGTTCAGGAACTCAACCTAAAAATGCATGTCCTAAAATGTGGTATTCCTTGTGAAAATCTTTTTTGCCTGCATACAATAGGAACTGAAAGCTCAATGGTCTGCAAGTACCACAGAGGTCATTTTCTACTAGTGTGTAATAACAGTTCTTAGCAAGTGTGAAGCGCTTAAGAACTGTCTCTTTCTTTGAAATGCCATGTCGTGTGAATGGAAGCAAGTGTACTTTGAATCAGCAGCATTGTGCTAACTGTCCTTTTCTCTGACGTTTGACTTTTCATACACAGAAAACAGACATGTGCTACAGGAGTACATTAGCAGGCTGCCTACCAGTGATGATACAGACACCAGCATTCTAGCCTGCTTCTTGGTCTATCACTCAATTCCTAGCTTCAGGAAAATGGCCACAACAAACCTTGAGGGTAAAAAGATATTGCTTATGGTCATTTAATGTGTGAATGTTAGTGACTTCTGATTTCTCCACTGAGGTAGATCAATATGTGCTTGTCTTGGTTTTATTGAATTTGCAGCCTTGATGCAACATTTTAAATATCTTCGCACATTTCCAGAAGGAAAAAAAGGAGCAGAAAGATAAGGCAAAGTGCCTCAGAATACAGCTGATCTCTCCATCATGTCTCTGATTCATGTTGTCAGTGTTGATCTGTTTCTTTTCTCTTCTTCAGGGTGCTCCTCTTTTCCTGAGTTGCTTTTGAAGTTCAGTCAGTTGGGCGTTCCTGTTCGAGGCTTGCTGCATCTCAGTCCTTTGCTCTTAAACGATGGTGGCTCTGCTATATCACTACTCTCTGACCCTCTGACCCCCAGAGGTCATGAACCTAATATTTTCCCTTACTAGATTACAGCAGGGAAATCCAAATGTCTTCTTAGGGAGACTCCAAAAGTCAACTAACATGAAATCCTTTCTGGGATATTCAAAAGATGACCCGGGCTTCATGGTAATGCCTGACTTAGGGTCCTTAGGCTTATGATCGACCACTGCTGTGTTGCAGTTATGTAAATAATTTGTACTCATGTTTGTTTCTGTGATGATGGTGTCAATAAATGATTTGTGATGAGGATTTTTATTGGTTAACACATTCTTGGTTTTAAAAAAAACAACAAAATCGAAGTTATGATGCACTGTCAATATATATTTTTCACTATTTGCCATGACTGACAAAACAAGTGTTATTCCTGAGCAAATGAACAAGAGCATTCCTGTGTAAATGAAAAACATTTCCCAGCCTGGAAGCACATTGCCAAACACACCCACTCACATTCCACACTATTTGCATAGCTACATTTCTCAGTTTAAAATAGTGCTCGCCTCACTGTGCTTTGAATACTGATATCTGGCTGTTGTGTCTGCAGTCTCATTCTACCATGGGATGAATTGAAAGTGCTGTTCATGGTTAAAGCTATTTTAGACAATTGGGCTACATTCCATTTTATGGGATTGTGTAAGAAGAAACTTTAGGAGAACTGTGTTTTCTTTAATAACTTGATGAAGGTTTGGGTCTTTGCATTGTCAGCACACCACTGATAAAAAAAAAAAAAAAAAAAAAGAAAAGAAAAGAAACTATCAGAGCAGCGCTTCCTGTATAACAGCAAGTGGTGTAGCAACACTAAGAAAATGACTGGGCATTAATCTCATGGGTCTATTTAGAAAGTATCTTTACATCTTAAAACCTTACACTTGTTAGTATGATGGTAAGGTCATTAGTAACTCTTTTTTTTTTTTCTTTTTTTTTATTTTTATAGCTGACAGAAAACAGGGGTGTGTGTAGTAATCTAAAATGTGAAATGTGTCTGAGAGCTAATTAGTGTCTGCTGTGAGTTAGTCAAATTGAGCAAAGCTACGGTAATGTGCTGTGCCACTCCAGCAACTTGTCATGCTGCAAGAACAGGGTAACCACTGGCATGCTGTATTCAAAAAGCATGTTCTGCATCATGCCGTTTTTAGATTTCAGCACAATTGTTTCATCTCTAAATCTCTAAATGTCTGGTTAGTGCTATTTTTTTTTTTTTTTTTAAATGCTAGAATAAAAAAGGATAATCTACAGCCTATCATTAAGATATTTCTGATGCAGCTTCAGCCTGGTTTCCTGATGTGGCCAAAAAATTAACAATAAAAAATAGAGCATCACTTAAAATGCACTCTCAAATTTCTGATGAAAACTTGTATTTGCAAAACCTCACCCATTTCTGTTTTGCTGGACTGAATAGGGTGGCTTGTGACTGCTGCGCTACTTAGTGTAATTATCAGTTTGGTAAAGGAGGAAATTAGTGTGAGGCAGCCAAAGGATGTCTGGAATGTGAGTGGTGTAAAAAAGGTCAGTCACATGGAAATGCAAACCTTCCCACACTTGGTGTTATTTTAGGTATTTGGTTTGCTGAGAACTTCATTGTTAACACATACTTCTTTTAATTCCACAGATACATTAAGACTATTTCAGATAAAGGAATTGGAACTGACTGTATGACTCTATAGTTCTTGTTGAGTTGATGTGAATTTGCTTTTCACGCCCTCCTCCTTTCTGCTTTCTGAACGTGTGTGAACAGGCTTTCTGAAGTCAAACTCCTACACACGCCCCAATTCTTTTTCTCACACCTCACCGTCCTAAACGTCCCATGGAAAATCAGACTTAATATTCAGCCGAGCTGCTTTTTCAGCTTTTTCCCCCTCCCTGTTGCCAAAACCAGAACCGCCCAAAACAGTGTGCAGCTGCATGTGTTTCCTCTAAACACTCATTTGGCTACTTGGGCAACGCGAGCAGTTATTAAAGTCTCCGTTTTGTCCCTTTTCCCAACAACTGGCGTCTTTTCATATACCTCTAATATATATATATTTAACTTTACGTAAAAGTAGTAACATTGCCCGGGCGTGTTGTTTAGAGAGCTCTCGCGTCGGTAACTGCTTTAGGGGCTGAAACTCCATTCACACAAGCAGGAAGATTTGAATCTGCGGCGAGTCTGACGCTCTGGAGAAGTGGGCGTGGCCAGGCGCGCCGGACAGACTCAACGCAGGCTCCACTCCATGAATGAGTCAAGTCAAGTCCACGACGAGCCGAGGGGGAAAGAAACAAATTCAAACTAAAAGAAAGAGGAAGAGGCTGTTAGATTATTTATTCGCTGCCTGCAGGCGCAGGACCAGTTTTATGCTAAGCTCATACTTAAGTCTAAAGTTAGTCATTGTAACTGAAGTTAGGTGGTCACAGACCGAGGGCTCAGTACCTACTCCACTAGAATAATCGGTAAGTTACCAAGTATTTGTACACTAAACTCATGCTGTCCTGTTTGTGGGCGGAAAAAAAAATAAATATGTGATGCAGTTTTTAAATGATAATTTTCAGCATTTAAAAAAATATATATATATTTTGAGCTCTTTTTCGATTTAGGCAGTCCTGTTGTATAATTTACACGGTACAAATTGCAGGCAGCTTTGCACATGTGCCAAAGTTCTCAGACTCTTAATTTAAGTATATGCACAGCACAGACACTCACCTTTCCCTTAGCAGTTTGAAATACGCACAATTATTGCTGTACAATATATTTTTAAAACATACATTATAATTAAGAGAATTGCCGAGTTAGGTCACTTTATTCTCATTGGGCGATGATAAGAGGAACTGTGTGGTAAAGCAGGAGAGTGTATCTAACTTCCTCTTCCTTCTATTTCAAAAAGATACAACTACAGAGGAAATGCAAATGAGCGTAAACTATCCATGAAATTATACGTGCTGGTATCATTTGTTAGAAATATACGTTTATTTTCTACCAAGCTGCTTTATCGGTCGACTCGCAGCGTCCTTTAAGTTACTTTCTATAGCCACTACTTTTAAAATCCATTTTCAGGCCCTGCATGTGCAATAAGCGGGGATCCGCTGCGTGGTTACTGTGTTGAGTCACGTAGTCTTTTCATTTCTCTGCGTCACCAAGCCGACATATAGAGGGGGCGTGTCCGGGGGCGTGTCTGGTGGGTGTGTAGCGAAAGCACGCGTGCCTCTGTATCCGGGTAGAAAAGAAGCGCCTCATGGTAACCTATAGGACGCAGAAAAGAGCGCTTTTAACTTCACCACATCAGCGCTGTGACGAAAGGTGCCACATTTAGAAATATCTTAACAGTTAGTAGCCCAGGATTTGAGTCACATATTGTCTATTATCTGTTTCTCCTGAAATATGATATACCATTTAATGTACAATAGGGTCATGGGACTTCCTCTCGTCTCCATTCATGTGGTTTGAGACGAGCGGGCGCGTGCGCTGCATTCATGAATCTTTGAATTAGATGGTAATTTCCAGCGCCACCTCAACCTGGCAGATGAGACATCAATGCAAATGTCCCATATTGTTCATACTGAAAGAAGGAACAGGACTAACAGGCAGGATGATATAGCTATCGTTGGTTTTATTTATTTTATATTTTTGTCTCCAAAATGCTACATACATCATTTATAGCATGATATGATGATTAGCTTGCATAAAAGCAGTAGTTGTGCTTTTTGAAGACGTATGGCCATTCTCATGCTGATTTAAAATGTTGACTGGAAATGGAACATGTAATAAATAATGTATAATAATGCATAAATAATAAATAAGTGTAAATAAGCATATACAATGCGAGTAAATATAATGCTTTGAGTACTCAGGTGTGAACATGGGCTGTCAGTTTGGTGAGGCTCGTTTCCAGTAAATTCTCTTGGTGGCTGCCTGAGAAGAGGAAATAGTGACACAAAGTTACAATTGTGAAAGGGGGTTCTGTCTATTTTTTTTTTGTTGCATGGTTTTGAAATCACTAGGCTTTAAATGCAGCACTCTAGGCCAGCTGGTATGTGCTGATAGACTCTTAATTAAGTTTATAAATTACCACTATTCATGCAACATCATAGACAAGTAGTTTAAAGTAAATAACACAATGGTAATACAGTTAAGACATTTCAAACCTTTTCTTTTATCAATTTAGTAAAGTTGTCGATAGGAAAGCTAAACAAATATAGACAGGTTGCCTATACTTATAATGTCTGTACTCAGATTGGAACCATATATTTCAAAGTTAATCTAATTTAACCTGGTACAAGTCAAACTGGTCTGCTAGCTTGGCTTTTAGCAACTGCTAACTGATTAGAGAAACTTGGAATTTTCTTTTCAGTCAGGTGATCGTTTACGTCAAGTTGCCTTCTTATTTCTTAAAAAAAAAAAAAAAGTTAAAGCAACAGGTTTGCTTGTTGTCTGTTCAATATTATTTTTAAAAGATGTCATCATAACATTAGACTAGGCCTAAGTGTTCATGCGTTTTAAACATGTAGTATGTGCAAGATTTACTGTAGTTTATGTTTTGGTGACACCTGGTGGTGATTTAGGGAACTGCAGGAGCAGCGTTTTCGCTCCTGCTGTTCTTAAATTGGGGTCCGGGAATTCATTACATATTTCTAAGATGTGATGACGATGAAGATTATAAACTTCCTCCAACTGGTAATCTGTTTTAGTCATTGTAGTTATTACTTAAACAAATTAGAACTAAAATTTAAGTGAAAAATCCAAATCCAATTTCACTTCATAGATTAGATTATGGCCAGGCATTCCAATGTATTTCTTTTTATGAAGTTGATGATTTCGTAATCTAAACCATAGTGATTTAAAGCAAACTAATATAAACAATATCAGCTTGACTCTAATGGCAATTTTAACAGAACCAGGAAAAGTGATGTTTATAGGGCTATGAAACAAAATGCAGTGTTGGCCTACTGGGAAAAAAACAGTTATGGCTCCAAAAAAAAAAAAAAAGTGATTATTTGGCAAAAACCTATCTGTGCTGGTTTCAAAAGGCGGTTCCAAAAAACCTTTGAGAACTGTAGATTGAATGAATAGTCTATTACTCTGTAGTGAACACTGAGTGCTCTGGGCCTAATTAAAACGCTATCTGACAGGTTTGGTTTGGTTAGTGGTTCACAGCCCTTTTGTTATAGCAGTCCATTTAAAACAAATAAAACTTTAATTAAATTTGGTCTGGCATTTGCACGCAGTGGTAGTCCTGCGCACACTGATGATTTGTTTAGCCTACTAATTAACGGCTTAACGCCAGATAGGCGGAGATGCGTGGTAAAACACTTCAAGGTACAACAGGAGCTAAAAGTTAATAAGTGTTGACATGAGCGTGTGCTCTCTTTGTTTATGCAAGCCATTTCCGAGGCTCTCTCAGCATGCTGTTGGGGTTAGAAATGCGAAGACCAGTTTTACTGCGCTATCAAACACTCATTTTCCACTAAAATGACCTCATGATAAAAGCAGATGCGCACATGGCGTACTTTTAGTGCTTGTAATATGTTTCTATGGCCAGACGTCGTGCACCCTTACCACCTGGACGATGTACTATAACTAAAATTAACGGGGGCCTCCGTGGCCCAACGGTTAGAGCCCGAAAGGTCGCCGGTTCGGTTTCGCTTTCCGAGTGCTGTAGTGTTTGTTCACTGCTTGTGTGGGTTAAATGTCTTGGTTCAAGGTATGCTATAATAAGGTGGTTTAAGGTTTTCTTAAGGTGTAAAACCGCCGGAAATGTAGTGCGCCGCTTTGGAGACTTTCTGTAGTTCAAATGGTCGCCGGCTGCGGAAGGAGCTGGGCCACAAGATGGCGCTGCAGTATACGTTTTGATGAAAGGTTGCTGCGACGAGCAACAGTTATGGTGAATTAGCCTAATGTGGGGCATTTTACGTCTACACTTTAGGCTAATGTACCCTATGAAACATTAAAAATAAATTAATAGTTGTCCCACATTACGGCAGTTCACCCTACACTACACTGTGGGCACAAAATAGGAGCAAGCCAGCTTTTATTTGTTATTTTTGGTTTTAAAGCACCTGTTTCTTCCTGTGGTGATTGTTTGTTGATTTCCATTATTAGAGACAAAACGGTAGTGTTCAATTTGAGACTTGTTGTAGATGTTGGTGATTTTTTTTTGTAGTTTGTGGCAGCAAATATACTACTAAAACTGGATGAGTTTAGATATTTTAGGATTTATCTTTAAAAAAAACAAAAACAGCATAAGGTGCTAAATTGTGGTTTAGCTAAGTGCTATTGGTTTAGGCCTATCAGTTACTGGATTGTGGCCGTTGGCACAGATATGACTAATTTCCGAGTTGAAGATGAGTTATTAAGAGTCATGAAGTGAAAGGATGAAAGTATATATCACACAAACAAGCACTGCAGGTCAAAGATTGATGCTAAATGATGAGCATAACATCACATCTCACTACTATTTAAGATCTTTTTCCCCCTTTTTTAACTGCACCCTGCTCTGTTGTGGGTGTGACAGCTGACAGATTTGTTATGTTGAGATGAGGTGAAATAGCCTAAAGAATACAAATTACAATAAGATAACTTTATATTGCAGGAAATGGCGTATGACGTCCTGCACGTTTGTGCCGTTCATGAGCTAAATTAGACCCTGGTATATAGGGTTATAGTTATAGGTTGCTGCCTTGTCTTTATAATCTCCACAAGGTGGCAGTATACACAACACAAGCCAAGGCCAAATAGGTCTTTAGAGGTACATCTTTTGTGATTTTAAAGATGGAGTCCATGATTCTGGAGAAAGATTATTGATATTTGACGTCAACCTGCAAAAATATTACACACCTCCCTTCAGTGCTTCTTCAGAAGCTCCACCGCCTAAATTCATGAACGTGGACTGCCAAGGCAATGACACTAACTGGGCTAACTGACCAAAAGAGAAATACAGGGTCAGCCAAAAAAAAATGTGTACACACTTCAGTCACACATAAATGACTGGATGCTAATGGCCACAACTTTGAGCACCTCTTGTAATTGCCAAAGGTAACTCGTATTAATCTCGTGACGTCTGAATAAATTTAGTATTAAAATATTTATACAAATTTTTTTTTTTTTCCTGAAGTGTGTATACATTTTTTTTGGCTTACTGTATATATGTACAGACAGTGTAACAAATCTGTAACTTTAGACAGATGGTTACTCAAAAACCAAAGATCTAATCGGAACAGTTTACCTCACCTTTCGGACCAAGACTGAGAGTCAGCACTTGACATGGGTGGTGGAGATGGTCTACACATTCTAGCCTTATATGGCTTGGAAGATTCTCTCTCATACCTGAAGCAAAACAAACATGATGTAAAACATCATCAAACAAGTAACATGCAAGCACACAAACACAACACCCAAAACACAAGATTGTTTTTGCAAAACTACATTGACCCAAGGTAGGTTTGTAGTTAACCTAACAAGGACGGTAATATTGCCTAGCATATCATTTTGAATTACGCATCAATCCAAATAATTCCACTGTGCTTGCAAAGTTGTGGTTTTTAGGTATCCGTGGCTATAAAACCCTTTCAAAAGTTGCAAGGATAAAAACCATGATATTGTGTGAACAACAACACAGCAGGTAAAGTAACTAACATTAGCTAGCTTGTGGCTTAGTAAACTGTCACTACAGTTGCTACTGCAAAGCTAACATGATGAGACAGATTCCCAAAGCCAGCACACCAGTTCCAGATAGCAATACTGACAACTCTCCTGCTACTATATCTAACATCATAGCAACAGCATATATTGGCAAACTGGAATGTAAGCTGAATGTCTGTGGGTAAAGTAATTTAACATTACCTGACATGTAAATGTGACAAAAGTACCTGCTTCCTAGCTAACTAGTTGGGATTAGCGGTCACAAACATTTGCAAGTGGGACAAAAAAAAGTATTGATTGGTTCTGTGAAACATAGCAAAACTAATGTTACCCATCCGTCAAGCAGAAATTTACCGTCCCTTTCGCCAAAAGTTAATCCAAAAAGTGTACTGGATTAGGGAAATATAGGAAATAGGTGAATTGCTGACTGCACCTTTAAGCATCATGATGTGAACAAATGAAAGTATACATCACACAAACAAGTCTTACAGTTCAAAGATCAACATTGAATGATAGCACAAGCATCACATCACATCTCACTACTAGTTACAATTTCTAAAAGTTACAAAACTTTTACAAAAAAAGTTTTTCCCCCAACTTTTGTAACTGTAGCCCTGCTCTGTTGTAGGCACGACACCTGAAAAATTAGTTAATGTTGAGATGAGATGGAATAGTTTTTTTTGTTTTGTTTTGTTTTTTTGTTTTAATTGAAACTACAATACAAACTACAATACGATAACCTCATATTGCAGGAAATGGCGTATGACTACCAGCACATTTGTGCTGTTTATGTGCTAATTTAGACCCTGGTATCTAGTGGGTTAAAGCTATAGGTTGCTGTATTGCCTTGATAATTTTGACCACAAGATGGCAGCATACACGATACAAGGCAAAGCCGATCCGGGCTTCGTAGTTCTAGCGTTTGTGATTTTTAATAACGCTTTTATAGACGTTTGATGTGTGAATTCGAAACTGGTATGTCACACTACAACGAAGTGTATTTAATGATATCAGAGAAAGGCTGAAAGAAACTATTAGCAGAATAAAAAAAAAACAACCTAACCAATTTGGCACTTTATAAATCATATAACAGCTTGTGGACTACATCTGACAATTCTTTACTGAAAACATATTTCCCAGTACAGGTCCTAGGCTTAATAAAGCGAAAATCTGATATGCCTAATCCTTAAGTACCTTTTTTCATAATGTTGCCTCATTTTCAAAATTACTTGCTGTGATATACTAATATTGTGATTATCTCACACCCAGCCTAACGTGTAAAACTTTAAATCTGGCAGTTTACAGGTATCTCATAATTTCACCAACACATTAACATCAATTGCGTGACCAGCAGGGAGAAAGATCCAAATTGAACATAATTATATCATTAATCTGTTTATTGCTATGTAATTTCAGCAAATAAAAAAAGCCTTTCATTAGTCACAGCAGAAGACATGTATAAACCTGTGAAAGGATGAGTTCACCTCCTTTTCATGGCACTGGGATCTAGTTCTGAACATATGTCATCAGAGTAGTGTTTCTTATTTACTGTGTCTAACCATTCTGTTGTCACTCAAGCTGTCTCTTAAGCTCCTGTAAACCTGTTTAGTCATTCCATCCTAATAGCCTGCAGCAAAAAAAAGCCTGGACTTACTGATCAGTGTGCCCTGTGAGGAGGACACTTCCCTGTGACCTCTATGTGGGAAAAGTGTAAGTCATTGTAGTGGCATTTAATGAATATTGATAGTCTTTAGAGGTGCTCTGTTGCGGAGAGAGACTTTGTGTGTGTGAGGCGCTGAGTGGAACTCATGATGAGCCCCTCTAGGGTTTCCTGATCCCCAGAGGATGCATGTAATGGGAGAATATTGATCAGTGTTTTTGTGTGTGTCTTTCCTCCAAGGAGACTGATCCAGTGAGAAAACACCTGCACTTCTTTCTCACAGGGTTTAGTAGAAGGAAGAGTAGGGTACCCTGCTGTGTGTGAGTTGTGTGTGTGTTTGTGTGTGTGTGTGTGTTGACTGTCACACTTGCCTGAAATGTGAACTCACTGTTTTGAGAATAGTAACGTGTAGAACATGTTGACGTGCTCAGGTCACGTGGATGTTTTTTGTTAAATGGAATTTTCCATGTGAAAAAAAAAAAAATCCATCCACCATGTGGGTGGTTCCAGCCACCGACTCTCTGGTGGACATACAGCACCATACTGCTTCTCATCTCTTTACATAATGGTACAAAAGAAGTCTTTGTTTCCATACGTCATCTGCTATATGAGCATCTAGATAACGCACAAGTGTCCTAAAGCTTCAACCCCAAAATGTCTGGAGCTCAGAGGCAAGAAGGCTACTGTCTTAGCATGTCTTAGCAGATGGGGATGTGCGGGATCTTCTGATGCTTAAGATTCTGTAATCCCATCCATGCCCTGAAAAACACACTTTTTCACAGTTTTGTTTTTTTGTTCTACTCATTACAGGATGTTCAATCAATGACTTAGGCTGTGTCATTGGAGTTTTGTCATCATGCCCTTCTCATTCCTCTTTCTCTCTCTCTCTGTATGTGTGTGTGTTTGTGCTTGGTGAGCAATAGGGCTGCTTATCTATCATCTCTCACCGATGAAATTTCAGATGTCAAAACAGTTTCAACCTCTGATATTAGACCATTTTACAAAGGAACAGGAAAGCCACCAGCAAGCATGTTTTATTTAAAGAGTAACTCAACTGTAAGCCTATTCATATAGGTAAAGTGGTAAATGTTACCATTGCTAGTGAATTGTCTGATAATACAGCTGTTATTTTAATCATTGCTTCTTTAACAGTCAAATCATGGACTTTATCAATAAGATGAAAATTTGATTAGCTGCATCATCAATCCTCAATCTACAACATGATGGCGACGATTCGGTTCTTTATTATGCATGAGTAAGTCCCAACTGTGAGTTTCAGACTGCAGTGGACCTGTATATTAATCCTTTCTTTAATATTCTATCAGTTAGACTGAACATAGGTCAGAGTTAAACCCTAATGGCACAACTCAGGGTGTGTTCCTGTCTCATGCCCAGTGTAGCCGGGACAGGCTCCAGATCCACCATGACCCTGACCAGGATAAAACGCTTACTGAACGGAGTGAGTGAGTCAGACATGGCCCTATAACCTTGCAACATTTAGACCATGATACTTTGTCATTCATTATTATTACTCATATAATTATAATATATCATGAATCATATAAGATGTTGACACTGTTGAAACTCTTACCAGGCTAAAAAGCAATGCAGAATGGCATTTAAACCAAAACATCAGCTTGGCATGTATGTTGAATTATAAAGGTCACATGAAAATATTGCGGATAGTCATGGGAATTGACGTCACATTGAGCAATGATAACAACATCCGCTTAACGAAAACTTAAGACACACAGCAGCAACATTATGCAAAATACTGCAAGCTCAGGAACACAAATGGTGCCAGCAAAGGCGATTTCCGGTCTCACACTATGCCCTGCCTTTAAACACGTATGTAGTTTTATCTAATGTGCAATTTTAGAATGCAGAAAAGGCAGAGAAAATGCAAATGAAGTTTGCTCTACTCTTCAAAGACATCTATGCTGTTCAAAGGTACAAACCTGATCTACAGCCGTTAAAATAAAGGCATTGTAAATCTAATGACTAATGAATCGTAAAAAAAAAAAAAAAAAAAAAACATTAGAAGAAGCACAGCAAATGTGAATTGTCAGTCTGTGACAGCCTCAGTATGACAATTTCGAAATCTCCTCAAGCTTAAGGACAGTGAGTCAATGAAAGCAGACAATTCATATATCTATATTAGTGTATGTTATAGTATAGATAGTGTATTATGCCATATAACATATTTTGCTCCTCAAATTTGATATTTAATGAAATAATGGTACAGTGCTTTATTTTCCACAAACGGATTGAGATTTAGGCTGCCTAGCTATAAAAACGTGAAATAAGCCTGACTAATTCCCCGCGCACTCCGCTTAGGACCAGCAGCCACAACAGAGCCAGTAAAATGAGCATTTCTAGGCAGCTGTGAATTGACTGTAACAAAAATCTGACTAACAGACTGAGAGTGACTACCTGACATTCTCATAGTAACAATTTGACATGGCAACACTAGTTCTGAAAATAACTTCTTCGATTTTAGGCTTGTCAGCAGAAAAAGAACCCCAAATAACATTACATTAAGCAAGAAATACGTATATGACTCTTGATATGAGCAAGACTGAATCTGAGCAAGTTGAATAAGCTGACTAACCACAGGATTAGAAAGACAGAAAAGCACCGGGTGAATACTGTAAAGGTGTAATAGTTGTGGGTTTATTATTATTATTATTATTCTTTACTTGTACAAGTAACAAGAAATAGATTAAGTCGTGACCTTAGCAAAAGTGTATAATGTAGTTTGGAAAACAGACTTTCAGTCCCGAATGCTTGATGGTGTTTGGCTGCAGTTACTGTCGGTCATTTTATTGACACGTCACAGCCTGCCATAGATCCTGGGGCTGGTGCTTTGTGAACGTGTGTGGGAATAATTAAAATGTTGACCCCACTTAAACGATAGGGACCTAATCTTAAAAAAGAAAAAGACTAATCTTGCCTAATGCACCTTTAATAACACAAAATCAACACTGAATTAACACGACATTAGATGAGCTCTGGAGCGATTTGGGAAGTCAATCACAAAACTGTTGGTTTACAAGTTTAAATCTTATCAGACTGTATAAAGCTACATTACTTTTGGCAAGAGCATAACAATAACAAAATCCCATCTTATCCAGGTGTCTTAGCGGAGCTAAACTTCTTTTCTAAAATGACTCAACGGGAGGATTTCTGTTAAAATAGAGAATCCCATACTTTAAAGTCATGTTAAATAAATATAATTCTTGAAACTAATATTTACATTAACCAAAACGATCTTCACTTCACAGCAACTCCCTATCAATTCCTCAACTGCAAACAGGCAGGATACAGAGCGTACTGATATGTTCCCAAAAATGTCAACTAGCTCATGTGATCTGCATTATCTTAGATCTGATCGACGATTTAAACATAACTTTTTTTTTTCTGTGTCATCATTTGCTGTTCACTGTCTCTTGCAGTAGCTTAATAAAAAAAAAAACCTTGACAGTACAATCTGCTGATTAAATGCCTTCGTTTTGAATATTGACTGACATTAGTTAGCCATTTATTTTATGTGTAATTCATGATGTCTTCACACTTACCCTTATTGGCCACTTAATGGGGAAACGCTGTACTCATTCATACAATTATCCAATCAGCCAATCACGTGGCAGTAGCACAACCGGACAGCAGAGGATTATAAAAACATAATCTGCTCTTTTTCCAGTCTTCAGCTGTCCGATTGCCATGAGTCCCATCTTGTGTTCATGGAAAGCCTCACATTCCTGTTCTTGGCTTGGAGTGGAACCTGATGTGGTCTTCTGCTTTTGCAGCATATCTGTCTTAAAGTTTGGCATGTTGTGTATTCTGAGATGCTTTTCTGATCACCATGGTTGTAAAGTGTGGCTCTTTGAGTTACCAAAGCCTTTCTCTCAGCTCGAACATGTATAATCATTTTCCCCGACCTCTTTTGTCAACAAGGCATTTCCACCCACAGAACTGCCGCTCACTGGTGGTTTTTGTATTTGGCACCATTGTGTATAAACTCTAAAGACTGTTGTGAATGAAAATCAGATCAGAAGATCAGCAATTTCTGAAATAGTCAAACCCAAGCTGGCACTAACACCCATACCACAGTGAAGGTCACCGAGATCACATTTTCCCCCTCATTATGATGTTCGACGTGAACATTTACTAAAGCTCTGGATAGGTGTTCCTATTAAAGTGGCCGGTGAAGGTTTTTCCCCCCATTTTTTTAATTCAAATTTTCATTATTTTTTTTTTTATTCAGCTCAGTTGAAACCTGGTATGTCATATGATGTAAGATGTACTATTCGTGAAACTGAAAGTTAAGAAGATGGGATCCCTGCTGCAGATAATTCACAAGGGAATAATAAGAGCGAAACAGAGGGCAGAAACTGTAGCACCATGAGTCATTCGTTTCATTTGGTTCAGTAGGTTTGCCTTTGCAGCTTTAAAATGCCATTGGTGTTTGAAAGTATCGCTTTGTTCATTGTGTTTCTCTCCTGTTATTTTTGACTCGCTAGTAGTACTTTTCTTAGAAATTATTTGCTTAATAATCAGGCCCATGGACATCAGTGAATCCGCAGACGCAGTTAGGTTTAATGAATGTCTTTATTCGAGAATGAACGATATAAAATTGTACAAATAGACATTTATAGCTAGCTAGTGAACAATTCACTGGCAAATCTACTCACTCACTCACTTTCCATATCCTATAAACACAGGAATGCATCATTAAAATGACTCCAGTCCATAGCAGGGCACCAATGCACACACATTCACATACTCATTCACATCTAAGGGCAATTTAGCACAGCCAATCCACTTACTGGCATGATTTTGGGAGATGGGAGGAAGCTAGAGAAACCCACGCAGACACAGTGAGAATATGCACTGAAACTTTGCGGCAAATCTATTCCTAGGGAAAACTTGTACTATATGAAGTTTTAGCAGGTTTCTAAAAAATAAATATTACATCCTACTACACTACAGCAACAACTACACTAAAATTGTAGAGATTTACAAGAGGAACACTGATTTGACTCGACAACGAAAAAGATCAGAGCAAACCATAGTCTGCGTGCTTGCAACAGTTGCGTAGGAGGAACTTCATTTTCCCCATGGACCTCATGCTTCCACAAAGTCCAACTTGAAAAGCAGTGTGACGTCATAGCTGTGCCTGTGCCTTTTTTTTATGACCTTTCCTCTAAAACAAACAAACCATTTTCCTTCCTCCATTATTCTAGAAAGCCTGAGATGGGTTCCTAGTTGTCTGGGATGTTGTGTAGGAAGTGTTAGAAATCTTTTGGTTTACTTTAACTGAATCGTTCTCTTTTACAAACACACTTGCATGCCCACACACATCTTGGCCAGGGGTTAGACTGTGTTCCTTTGGTGATAGAGGTCCACACAGACCTCCCCTGCACTGCTGTGGGAACCTGGCTAGTCATCTGTGGAGTTATGAAAGGCATGTGGGGAGAGGAAGCCGTGGTTTGGTGTGTCAGCGCCTTATGTGCGTTCCATTCTGTTAACCTTCCACTCTAGCTTTTTTGACTCATCTAGATCCCTCTGGTCCTTTGAGATGGGTGTGTGTGAATGTGGGGGAGGAAACAAGCTCTTTCTTCTTTCTTATAGGAGATTTATTCAGTACTGTCTCTATGGCTTCTAGGAGAATGAAGAACAGAATGGTAAGTCAGTACATGATCAATACTATATGAATGGAGACTAATGATCAGTGAGTGAATCAGTGAGTGAATCGGTGAATGAATCAGTGTGAAGCTTTTGCTGCTGAGAAGTGTTTTGGAACATTGTAGTTTGCAGGAGGACAATAACAGTGTCATTTTGCATTGTACGTAAGAGTACGAACCGTATTAGCACAGCAGTGGATATGTACACAGATTTATTTTAAGATGACAAGCATTTGGCACAAGATTTCATAATATTTATGCAACTCTAGGGCATCAGTTTATGCCTAGGCAGTGTGGGATGAGTTTCCTTTTAAATTGAGGTTGGTCAGAACGTATTATGAATTTGAATTCACTAAAAAAAAATATTCTGCAGTTGGTGGCACGGTCGTTAGTGTTGCTGCTTTACCGCTCCAGGGTGTCCGGATCAGTCCTGCGCTCGGGTTACTTTCTGTGCAGAGTTTTGCATGTTCTTCTCATGTCTGTTTGGGTTTCCTCCCACCTCCCAAAAACATGCATGTAGGTGGACTGGCTACACTAAATTGCCTTTAGAATGCCAGTGCGTGAATGTGTGTGTGCATGGTTCCCTGTGATGGACTGGAATCCAGTCCAGTAGGTATTCCCACCTAGTGCTCCTGGGATATGACCCAATACAATGACCTGCATTTATTATAAGACTACTAGACAGTCACAGATTTGATTCTTTAGATGATAGAATTATTATATAAGCTTTTTAGTGCCCAGTTTCCACTGATTCTGAATCTTTTCCATCTACTTTACTTACATTGCTCATAATTGACTTGCAGTTATTAACTAGGATATATTAGCAAACAAATGCATTTTCTTCCTAATCAAAAAGAAGGCAAACATGGAAGCATTTTTTTCACAAGAGAAAAGTTGTTGTGTAGATGCGTTTTGCTGAGCCTGTGACGAAAAAGGAAGCCCGGGTTGACCTCTTGGTTTTCCCAGCGAGACCCTTGATCTGTCCTCTACTCGTTGTGGGAAAAATGGAGAACCCGCCTCCAGTCTATCTTTAGTTCAGGATATTAGCCGTACGGGGAGGGCTGTGTAAACTCAACATGGCCTCAGGATTGTGAACCCATCAGGATTCACACAAGCCATAAGTCACCTTGTATGAAAAGTTGTGAACAATAAATATTAGGACAGGGACAGGGTTAACTGGTGGGTGCTTCTTTTTAAACTAAACTAAATCTGCCTGACTAGGATTCTTGCATATGCTGCATGAGATTTGGTTTGGTAAACTACATGCAATGGCAGGCTAGCTACTTCCTTTCAATTCATAGTTTCAAATGTGTTTTTGCTAGTGGCAAAGAGACGTTTCATCTATTCCGCTTTGTACAGCCATAAAAAACGGAGAGCAACAAAACAGACCTTCTAGAGGATCTGAGTAATACTGTACACGACACGCTTTCTTGTGTATATTTCAGTGACTCGTCGGTGTCAGTGAGCATGGCGTGGTTCAAATACCCCCTTCACGAAGGCAAATACCCCACACTGGTACCGTTTACTGTAAACGAGGAAGGTTTGAGACATTTGTGCAAACCGCTGGCCCGGGAGCTCACGGTGCACTGAGCAAAGCTGCGTGGGGCTGTGTGTGGGCAGCCATGACACAGATGACTCAGCACCCAAGAGCAAAAAACTCCCTTAATAACTCATTTAAACTGATCTAGAATGTAGCCTGAAGAATTCTTTAGCTATTTATTCGTTAGAAAATAACACTCATGGCTATAATATGGTTAGTTCAGAGTAGAAATTAAGTATAGATTGTTTGATGTATTACTATCAGCACAGAAGTTAGTGGCAAAGGTAAGAAATTATACATACTTCTATTTACAGTGTCCATTGTGGCAGATCCATGCTACCACGTCTAATCTAGCCTGTTCTTGATCTGAACCAATTCCATATTTTAAAAAATATATATTTTTGCCTTTTTTTTTTTTTTTTTTAATTATGTTTCACCAGCCTCTTTATAATTTGACTAGTTTGCTGAACTGTACATTTCTATTTGGGCAGCACGTCATTTCTGGAGCATATCTGACCGCCGCATAGGCAACACATCATTTATTGCAACCATAACTGACCACTAAATATTGCTTTTGGTAGCTTGCTTGTATGTCATGCATTTCATGCCAATATTTTTGTGTAACTAAAAACAGGTTGTACTGTATACAAGCATTGATCAACATACAAACTGTTTCTGGCAGCTCAATTATTATTATGATTATTATTTAGTATTTTTTAATATTAATATTTAATATTTTTCAGGTTTTGTCCAGCTCCGTGCATAGAATGATTTAGTTTTAGTTTTGTCCAGCTCAGTACATAAAATTATTCAGTGCAGATGTACAGAGATTCTGTTACAGTTTAATATTCAATATATTTGAACTCAAAATCGTTTCAAAAGGTTATAATATTTCAATTCTTCTTACTTCTATGCAGAGTTTTTAGTCATTATATGTAGATATAAATATTTCTGTGTGGAACTGTCCTAGATGTAAGGTGCAAAACTCTACTGTAAGCTTATACTATTACTGTTAATAACAGTAAATTACTAAATATAATCATAAATAAATTGTATCTTATATAAATGTATATAATATGTCATATATTATAGTGTGGTAAATAAGCTACCGCATAGCCCCACTTACTGTGATTTCATGGAAACAAAATGAACTGCCTGATTTTATTGTTAGGTGAAATTTCTGGTAAATATGAAATAAGGCAACGATTTTGAAATGTCACGTTAATGTCACAGGTAAAAGATCAGTATCGGTATCAGATCTGGTGTAACATGACTAAGAATTTGCCTGTTTGATCATCTAAGTCAGGTTTCAATCTTATTTATGGTCATAGTGAACTAAACAAATTCTTGTTTGTGAAGCTGATAGTCATTTCTGCAGGTTTCTTTGTAATGTTGGTAAGAATCAGCAAATTTTCTCCAAGAAGTCACCAGGTTCAAATAAGGTTGCTGACGCATAAGTCAGATGCACTGTGTGGGTGTGGGTGGTCAAGGCCCAAAACGGGGGTTGTGCTTTGAGTCAGCTCAACTGCAAACTGCAAATGCTAAAAACAAAAGCTTATTATTCTCAAGTGTTCAGATGTGATGAATAATATGTGGAATTACAGAGATCATCTGGAGAAATCCGTCCTCAGTTGTTTCTGTAGTACCTTTGACACACAGGTATTGAAAATACCTGATCGCGGTGGTTGTGCATCTGTGTGTGTGTGTGTGTGTGTGTGTGTGTATGTGTGTGTGTTTGTGTGTGAGTGTGTGTGTAATGGGCTGGGAGAGGTTCGAGAGGTGAAAGGAAAGTGTTGTTAGGTGCTGTGCTGATCGGTGCTTTTATGTTCAGTACCCATGCACAGCTGTGTGTGTCTTTAATGTCGTGTGTATTAATTTCCATGTTGAGAAATTATACTGACTAATATCTCTGTACTTTTCAAAGACAAAATCATGTATCCGTACGATCTGGTGTGCATATAAATGTGTCTCTTCTCTAAATAGAATGAATTCAGATCGCTACTTTGGTATCACAGTAGATGTTACATGATTTAGCCAATGTATTTATTTTTGTTACTTGTTTTAATTTGTTTTTCCCTTCAGAGACTTGCTCAGTAGAGATTTTTATCTCTACAAGAACAACCAACCAAATGACTACTAGCTGCCTGTCTGTTAAGCATCTTGTTCTATAATGCACTGTGACATACTTTATGTAAATGATTTTTTTAAATTAATAATTAGTCTGGTGTCAGTAATTTGGTTTATTTTTTCTTTCACTAATTTGTAACTAGAGATTGACGCACCAGTGGCTCCGTTTGCTTTTACTTTAAATCGGTGATCTGTGTTGAGATATTTCTGTAGTATTTCTGTTTCAAATATGCATCCCGTTTGAATTCTGCGGTGACACTTTGTTGTGCATTGTCACATATAAAAGCAGCTACTAACAATCTCTTTCTGGCACTGAAAAACCTGATGCTTTATATTTGACCACATCTGACTAAACTCAAGAGGTTTGTAAGAGAATATGAAACTCCTACATTATTGTGGCACATTTTAAAGTGCAAACATATTACACTGCACCTTTTGTTGTTTTTTTGTTTTGAGGGTTTTTTTTTTTAGTTTTTCAATCACTAATGCTAATCCATTTTCTACTTCTCTTTATCCTATTCACTTATATATATATATATATATATATATATATATTTTTTTTTTTTTAATTTTTTTTTTTGGTCTAATTTTCAATAAAAAAAAAAACAGTTAAAGGAGTAGTTTCAATTAAAAGAAAAACAGCTATGTGACTCTTGCTTACAGAATGCTGGCACTAATTCTCATAGCTAAATTCTTACTTGTTCAGAATACACCCTGAACAATTTTATTCCTACATTTTACCTCTGATAAAAGATTAAATTGAGATAGGGTTTGTTTTTTGTCTTTTTTTTTAAAACACCTAAGTGCCTGTTATATTTATAAAATGATCAGAGCAGCTAAAATGATACTCATTTTTAAAGAAAGGCAATTCCATGGTCTCTTTGTATTATGGCCAATGAGTGAAGTAACGGTTAGGAGTTGGTAAAGGCTTAAGAGAAACCACCGTCCTAACAAAAGCAGATTACAGTAAATGATCGGTAACCTACTTTACACTGCAATGCAATACAGCTGTGAACTAAAGAATAATATGGTATTGTTTTCTGGTCTTATATTCTCTTGTCATGTCGAGAAATGTAGATTTAATTATGCAATTTTCCCCATTACACGAAAACGCTAGACCTTTTCAGAAATGTACACTGAATATTCATTCATGATTAAACAGTTCCTGAGTAGGTGCTGTTTCAGTGTTGTTTTGTTTTCGCCTGTGCATTGCGTTCACGTGTTCGAAGCTGCGCTACTCTTGTTGACCAGAGGGGGGCAGCGTTTCTAAACTAATGACTACTCTGTGTTTTGTTCCGCGAGACAACAGACACGGTGTTTTTTTGTTGTTGTTGTTGTTGTCGTCGTTGTTGTTTTTTTCTCCTCGCAAGACGTCAAGCAATTTTGTAATACGAAAAGTGATTAATATATCTCCTATATTGTAATCCCTTAATAACAGTCCATTGTAAAAGAATCGGGGTTGTACAGGCTTTCATTTAACAGCATTTGTCACTAAAACAGATAACACAAGCAAAAGTTTGTTATTATAATAACCCACGGTACAATATTTGTGCTGTAGATCTGTAATTTAGTACCTGCAGAAAAGTTTTTGAATCAGGCATAAACTGATACGTGTAGCATCTATAACTACCTACAAAACAATTCCGTTTACCAAATGAAGCTCATCTCTGTCAGATCTCTACATAGCTTCAGATCAAATATAAAATGCTGGTCAAAGCAAATACGTTTCAGTTTTTCAATATGAATTACGTTTCCACAGAACATGTATATCACATTTATAGGCTAACATATTTCAAATGATTCATTCAGTTACAAATTTTATTCACCCGTGGCATAATTTAGATAGAATTTAAACCATAGATATTCAGTATTCTGACCATAAACAATTATTTACCATAAACCATTTAGCATAGCGTGCATTAAATGAACTTAAATATGTTATAGAAAATGGCTGCCACGCTGATGGTCTATTTTAGAGGTTGAATAAGTTTTAATGTGGACACTATTTACGTTTGTATGCATAGCATTTCGTACCACGAGTTAACAAGTGTATAATGATGTGGAATATTACATACCATCAGATTACCACAATAAAATAATATTAGTCTTAAAGATTACTTAGATTTGTGTCTCATATGCGCTTGAGTCGGCTGTTTTACTGTGAATTTCCCTTCAACTGTATTCTTGATAACCATTTGTATACATGTATAAAAAGCACTGCTGTAATTCACATTAAATGTGGCAGAATAAACTGTGGTTCTCACTCCATGTGAGGGTGGATTAAAAACAACCATATTTGTATGACACAAAAGTCGGTATTATCAAGATGACTCGTTTTCCTTCGCGTTTGGGAAGAAATAATCTGCTGTTAGTCTGCTATAGGCTAATTGGCTTGACATTCGCAAGCAGTTGAAACACAATCTTTTACAGTTCTCGTTGTTTATGGCTAAATCGACGTAAAATTCCGTTTCTCTTGAACTTTCCTTTGTGAAAAATCATTCTGCTTAGCCAGCTGGTTAAAAACCGACTTCAGCAGCCCAGTACAGAGAAAAGTAATATAGTGTATATCAGGTTTATGCTAATAGGCTATGTTTACCGTTCGACATGTTGCCTGTGAAACGAATTGTCCCTTACAAGAAAAACCCTTTACTAATTTTATAGTAATATTATAAGATTACTACACAAAAACATTACAGCAGTCTATTACAAAGTCTTGATAGTACTCATACTGGAAACTTTGGGACAATTTGCTGTAGACCAACTACAGAATATCAGAGGATAGTTGCGAAGATTTGTAATATATACAAAATATTACAAGGTTGCTACAGAATTCTGTAGTTACATAAAGGCTATAATTTATAGTGAGCTGTATTATTGTCTGCTATTCTAAAGGTTTTCTGTTTTACATGGTACGAAGAATATGTATTACTATATTAAAGCTATTCAAAATATCATAACATTACTATTAAGACTACAACTACTATTGATGGAGTACTATACAAATATTGGTTACACAAAGGTGTACTATAGGACTATAGGAACAGAACAGAATGGAAAAATGATTATTATAGAAGTATTACAGCACATCACAGAAGTATTATATATTGCTATAGAAACCTTTTAGTATTACTAAATTTTTTGGTAAGTGTATTGCTGTAGTCATGTTTAATATCTGCATTAGACCCACACGCCTGAAGTTACTGCATCAAGTCAATTACATGTGCTAAAAACAGAAAGGTCAAGTTGGTTAAAGAAGTTTTTATTCCCACACGCAGACTATCGTTGTTGTTTGAGTCGGCAGGCGACTATTAGTTCCAGGTTATCTCATTTCATTTCATAGCAATGCAAATATAATATTCATTATAAACTAGTTTCTTTATATCTTATCTTCATCTGTTCCACAAGAATTACAGAAACACAAAAAAGGCTGTATTGATGTGGGAGCCAACATAAGATAGAAGAAATATAATGTGTAGCCTATAATATATGATATGATATATTGTTTCATTTAATGTGGATTTTATTTTTTTCAGTTTAGTGTTACATGGATATTACAGCTAATAAGCTAATTTGACTGTTTACTACCATACTAGCACACAGAATAACTAGCCTATACTTTGCACCTACTACTCTGCCTTACAATTTAATGCAAGGGTTATATATAATCACAATATAATGATTCAACAAAATAGCATTTGTGTGTTCATTCAAGACATAAAGTTTGCCTTGTGTATTTACTGTAAAAAGAATATGTGAAGTAAAGCACCCACTTGGGTTTAATGTGTGTATGAGGCTCTTGGCCTCAATTTAGCTGGTTTTTCAGATCAGAATTAGGACTGACAACATGCCTGAGTTACACAGTGCTTCTTTTTTTTGGCTTGCCCTTTTTCACGTTCTTAAAGTAAATGCAAAATATCTCAAATGCTCTTCTAACACCGCAAATCTAATTATACATTTGAATACTTTGCCATAATTTGCCATATCATTGATATAGGTATGAGAACAGTAATATGACCGTTACTGTGGTCTTTGTGTAAACGTTTTCATTTACATTACATAAAAAGTCATTCATGCAAAACATCAAATTCGTGTTTGTTTAGTGGATAGCATACACTGTGACTTTTTGTGACAGAGCCGTTGTATTGTTTGGGACAACCGACTTTAAATTTAGACGTGAAATTATGTAGCTTTCACTGTACAACCAGGGGAGTGTACGGGCATTAAATTACGCGAACAGAAAACTAAAACATAGGCTATAATTTCCTTCAGGATGTTGATCTTTATGCCTTTTTGATATGATACAATAATGTCTATATCTTTTGTGGCGTGCAGGTTGAATAGTCCCCTTTGTTTAAATTTCAGCTAATCTCAGCCTGGTTTGAAGAGCTAGTCATCTTAATGTAACAAACTGGACTCAAATAATAGAGCATGGATACCTGTTTTAGACATTGTTTCCACTCGTTCACTGCTGTCATCTTTGTGTCTGTCTGATCTCTCTTTCTCTCTCTCTCTCTATCATGCAAGATTTTCAGTAGCACTAGGAACTTTTCACTCTGTAGTGATTCCTAGTAAGTGAAGGAAGTTGGTGAAAATGATTTGCTCTGCATTTTAAAGATACAGCTTGATCAAAGTTGTAAACCGAGGAACCCTGGATTACTTTCAAACTAATGATATATTTGTTATGTCACTTGACCTTTGAATTGTCTTTTGATGCTACATTGTGTCTGAGGTAATCAAACGGTGGAAGAATCATATTGTAGGTGTTCCTGTTATTGTTTGGGTGGCATTTGTGCATTCAAGCAGATGTGCGTGAGCGTGTGTGTGTGTGTGTGTGTGTGAGAACACACTAAAATAAAAATACACTTATATATATAATTTTCTTTACTGCACTAAAACAGTTGATTGCAGAATGTAATTATGATCAGATTTATACCACGGACGTCGTCAGAACAAAGCCTGTTGAAGCCATGTTACAGTTAAGTATTGCAAGTTTCCAGTACTCAGGGCACGAGTGATTAATTCTTTGACAAATGACAGAGTTTGTCATCACTAAAAGCTGTGTTGTTATTTGTACCGATGTGTTTTGGAAATTTGGGAATTGGTCAATTTACAGCAAACAGGAAATTCTAAATTGTTATCTTTTCTTGTCTTGCAGTTTTTGGTAACAGTATGACTAACACGCATGTGAAGGGAAGCTGTACGTACCAATGAATAGAAAACAACAATTGTGCCCTGGTCTATAACCCCATATGAACAGGAAGACGATGGTGAATCAAGCATTTTTTCACACTATAATGGAAAAAAAATTGGTACTGTTTTGTGGTAGCGTTCATTTGGTAGCATTCTATAAACCTTGTTTTTTTTTTTGTTTTTTTACCCACTCGTAATTTGAGCCGTGTTAGAAACAATACATGCAGTTCAAACATACAACATTCTCAATATAATTCTGTGACTGCGCCTGACATTTTCTGTTTTAGTTTAAGGCCAGTAATATCAGGTCTGGCTGATATTCGGATGTGATTGCAAGTGAAAACAAGAGAGTGACATTAATGACAACGTGAGCAGATTGCACCTCAGAAAGCTGAGCTTCGTCAAGCGTATCTGAGGAAGAGTGAAACTCTAGTGGACTTCCAAACCGCGGTATTTAAACGAGCACCGATGGCCTGCTTCCTCTGCTTCGAATGAGGAAATTGAGCCAGGGACCATATTCAAGTCATGATATGAAAACATCACGTTCTTGTGAAAACGGTTCTCAAGCTTCACGTGTCCTTAAATACACATTTGTAATAGTAGATTGTGACAGTGGCTGACATGTGACATTTAACGACGAGTGACATTTTATGAACTGAATTCCTCATTTGATAAACTAGAAAAAAAAAGGTGAATAGCTAAAAGAACAGGCATGTAGACAATCACAGAGAGAAATCCAGAATTATAGAGATGTCAGACTAAATGTTGTGTCTGTTTATTAATGTGTTGCATTTATTTGCCAGCATGTTCAAATTAGTCATTAGTCAGCATCGGGTTTCTTAGATCTCTAGCCACGAATGTATTTTTAGGACAGAACAGTGTATTCATTTTAGGGCATTTTAAAGTCTCTGTGTAATTTCTTTTTGGAGACTGGTGGAGCAGTGCGGCCTACTCAACAGCTGTGACCTTTAACCTTTTTCTTGCCCAGCTACAGTAGTTCAACCAGTCGCTGTATTTGCATGTACACCGACTTTTTTTCACCACTTAAAAAGACATGATATGCCTATTATCCAGTGCAGTTCTACGTTTAAATAGTTTTCACAGAAAGTGTTATGTGACAAGTGCTTGATAAAATATAAACAGTTAAAATACGGTTTCAGGATGAGCAATGAAAAAGGTGTGTGTGTGTGTGTGTGTGTGTGTGTGCGCGCGTGTGTGTAAGAGGGAAGAGATAGCGTGGGCTGAATTTGAATGCCGAGATGCCAAGTAGAAACATAGGATGTGTAAATGCCACATAGAAATATTGAATCCTTCTCAAAATATTGCACAGCCCTGAATAATATGCGTGACCTTTTTTTCTTTTTTCAGAAAACCACAAGCCTTCTCAGTTTTGTTTTTCGGGCGTAATTTGGCTTATGTTTAAGTTCACCATCTTTGTGTTAAGATAAACATTCTTCAAACCCCTGCAGGTTAGCAGCATATTCAGAAACGTGCATGGCCATAAAAAAAGAAAAAGATACGTGACTTTTTTTTCAGCTCAGACATCAGTCTGTTGTTCTGCACAAATTTGAGTTTGTAGCATTAGCAGGTTGCAGAGTAATGTGCAGAGTACAGTCATGTGGCAGTGTTTAAATGAGATTATTTGTTTGGGTTTATTTATTATTTTTTGGATTTGTTTTATCCTTTAGATTTTATGATGTGGAATGTATTTGAACTGAATTTGCACTTGTTGATGAAAACAAGTACCTGACTTGTACTTCATTAAAATGCATTTGTTGACTACTAGAACACCAGGATGACTTAACTCCATGCACATGACTATACAAATATACAAATATACAACAATGCAGCTCTACTATACAATTAGATTTTATTCCACTCAGTGAAGTGACACTTCATTGAACAGTGATGTGAATTTTCTGCAGTTGTAATTATATATCACTGAGGTTTGGGTTTTTTTCTTGTTGTTGTCTTTTGTGTGTGTGTGTGTGTCTCATTGCTTATCACAAACTTCTCATTTTGTTTTGACCATGCTGCCTTAACATTAGTCGACTCTCAAAAGCCACGAGGTGGGCGTATGTTTCCAACACAATTTTAAAAAAACCAAAAAAACACACACAAAAACCCCCCAACCGGCTGCCTTGAGATCGGCGCTGTTGGTTTATACACTAAAATAATGACCATAAATGTCTCATATTATATATATTATAAATGGACTGTTTATGAGAACTGTTCAGCTGTTAGTGTTAATTCTGGTTCAGCTATTTAGAAAGATGGAAAAAACCCACATGAAAAAACATACATATCATGATGTGTGTTACACTTAAGAGAGCTTTGTAAAAGTCAACTTTCAGCCTTTTTGCCTGTATATCCACATATGTCTAAATGTGTGTGTGTGTGTGTGTGTGTGTGTGTGTGTGTGTGTGTGTGTGTGTGTGTGTGTGTGTGTGTGTTTTGTATCTCACCAAGTGTATCAGTACTCCCACCTGTGGTTGTGTGCTGCTTGCTGCTTTGCGCAGAGACAACAGTAAGAGGTTAATGGTAGTCATAAAAACACTCCTGCATTAAAAAAAAAAGAAAGAAACAGAATTCGAATTGCACAAAATGGACATTTAGTTTGTTTCTACTTGTTTTTATTCTTTTCTTTGTTGATAGTTGAAACTCTTAATCTGTCTCTGTTAAATCTAGCAACACAAACCTGCACACTTTTAATTAAGCAGATACAATTTTAGATTAAACATTTCTCTTCATTCTTACCATTTCATATTTTCTGCTCATTTCAGAACAGATGTAGGATTCAGTAGAACTGTTTCTTGCCAGGCACTTACACTGCACACCTCTTGAAGTTGGGGTTTTTCTGTTGTTAGTTAGTTGTTGTTGTTTTTTTTTTTTTATGTGAGTGTTACTAGTTAGGTCAGGCATGACTATTAAAAAATGTGTGATTAAATTGTACGGTTTATGAAGCTATGAATACGATTAGATGACATGCGTGGAGATTTGATCTTTGTTGTCTGTGAGAGTTTCAGTATTAATTGTCACTGCGTCTGCGTGTAGGTGTAACTTGTTATCAGCAGCCAGTCAAAAACAGAACACCGAATTTCACTCTACGTTTTTTATTATTAAAATCGCTCATATTGGATGAACCTTTCGATGCCTTCGTATTGCTTTGAAATTCTTGAAATTGTTTGCTTTTTTACTCAGCTTTTGCTTTTGTGGCTGAGGGTTAAAAAAGAAAGAAAGTGCTCCTTAATAATATGCTTTAATATCTGGGAAAGTTGCAACAGCAGATAATAATATATTATTGAGTAAAATTGTGCGATACTGATACAACGAAAACAACTCAAGATTTGATCGAAAAGCTCCATTTAGGATGAAAAAACAAAAAGGAGTGTCTGGTTGCATTTCCTCCCCTGCTGTGTGTTATGTTATGGCACACAGCAGTATTTTATTGTCTGTGCTTCCATTTAAGACCTAATTACAGTTGTAAAGTTTGCTACGTGCTTCGTCTGGACTCCACTGTTATTCTGTCTGTCCTGATGGAGCAGGATTGAGTAGAACAAACGCGCTGGCCACAGCCCTTTTCTCTTCTCTTAACCACGGAGCCATCAAACACACCTCTACGCGCTTCTGTCACCTTCAAATGACTAATTTAGATAAAAAAAACAACAGCAGTGTGTACGTGCGTGTGTGTATGTGTGTGTGTGTGTCATTTCATATTTCATATCTATTTCTTTCCATGTCATGATTTCTATTCCTATCTCTTTTTAAGGGGCTTACTCAGAAATGAAAGAAGCATACCAAGCACTTTAAACACTTTAATATAAAACTCTCATTTTGTTGAGCACCAAATTAACATTATTCCATTTCATAACTAAATGAATTGTGAGAACAACCGAAATCTAAATCGAACATTTGCGACATATGGGATTAAAACTTGCATTTGACATTTCCAAGCTGATTTAGTTTTTCAATTGCATATATTGATAAAGGTAAGTGTCTTGTAGTTGTTTTTATATAAATAAATCCTGAAGTCATTTTGAAACTGATGGTTTAGATGATATTAGAGACACTCGGGGGAAATTTGACTCTCAAACATGTTCTTTCACAACCCACTCAGTTTCGTAGGAAAAATCTTTAACCTTTTCAGCTCTAACAAATGCCCATCAAAGAGAGAGAGAGAGAGAGAGAGACTAAGCAATGTTTTTTTCAGGCCACACACTTTTTTTTGACACTATTTGCATTATTTGCACACTAAGGCACATAAAATTTATTTAGGCTGTATGATTTTTTTTTTGAGGTTATTTATTATTATTATTATTATTATTATTTTAAATACCTAAGGTATTTCTGTTTTATACCTGACATCGTGACACATCTAATATTTCAGAGTTGTCAGTGTCAGGTCTTGATAAACCGAACGTGTGGGCAGATCCATGAAGCAGTTTTGGGTTTTTTCCAGAGACTCTGTTTTAAGATGTTAACATGAACAGTTAATAGTCATTTATCACATGGATCTGAATGAGAGGCTAGTTGTAGATTGCTTGGTGAATTGTACGTGTAAGTTGTCTTTTACTCTCAGTTTGATGTTAGCATTGTATTA
>JAQQZR010000038.1:21611114-21626954 GCA_030068235.1 Notoglanidium macrostoma | reverse complement strand
TATATATATATATACACGTTTACATACATATTTTCAATTAGTTTCAAAGCCTTCTTGGATCTGAAATTAAAAAAAATTCAATTTCATCTAAGGAAAAATGCCAATGGATCCAGCCTTTTGGGGATCTTATCTATCTATCTGTATATCTGTCTATCTATCTATCTATCTATCTATAAAAAAATCTGGTTGTGCATATAAATAAGTTATGCATGAAAGGGTCATTAGAAGAAGAAAGCAAAGCCATGGTGTTGAAATATGACGGCTGCTGTGTTTTCGGTCTGATAACAAAATGTGGTGACTCACGTCATCCGCGCCGATGTCTACATGCTCAATCACTCACGCAGCCCTCTACACAGCATACGCACATTTCTAATTAATTCACTTCAAAGGCTTATTGTTTCATAAGATGGTGGCTTGTTCATCAGCAGGAATTGGTTTGCACATGCAAAATTTTTACTGCCAGCTAAAACAAAAAAAAAAATTTATAAATAGGGTGTGACTGATACTAACTGGTAGCCTAATTTTGTGTGTAAAATTACTAAAGGTTATAGAAAACAACCTAACTAGTGCTGAGTATAAGTATTAGTCATTTAAATTCCTTGTGTCTTCCCCTCTTGTTATCTGTTTTGTTTTGTTTTTGGTCATTAACAGCTGAGATCACAGATGTGACTAATTTCAAATCATCTTTCTCCAGATGTGGAAATTTGAAATGGTAAATCAGTCAGTAAATCCTGTATTGTTCCATATCTCCATTTTACTGTGCAATAAATTCATCTAGCAGTAAATGTGGAACACAGCAGACACTGTGCTAGGAGCATTTCTGTTGACTATCTGAAGCCACCTGAACTTTATACCTGCTTAAAATAACCCTGCCTAGATCAGCCAATTAGCAGACTGCAGCACGCAGTGACTCACTGCTTTGGTATACCCGCACGCACGCACATTGTCCAACAGTTCCCTGAGCAGTGCTGATGTACACAAGCACGCACGCCTGGGTTGGTCCCTGGGTGATTTTCAAAGGGAAGAATGAAATGCATTGTTGGTGTCTATACCAGTGCTGGACATATGTATTTATACATAATTCAAGGATTTTTTTATGTATACACTAAAAAAGAACATTTAATACACAAATAATGAGTTCAGTCCTGAAAACAATTAATTGCACATGATCAGTTTTATTACTTTGATAAACAACTTGAAAAACAGCAACAGTCCTCATAAGGCTAGTAAAAGATAAGTACAGTGGTTCCAGGAGGAACCCTCAGGCCCTGGTGCTGAACTTGTTGACACTTCCTGGTGGGGATTTTTCAGGAGGAGTCCTAAGGTGACAGAATGAAAGGGCCTATGGGATGACTAACACCTGTGGAAAGTACACAGAACTCCTGTTAACACACCACTGCCCTAGGGTGAAGCAGGGGGCAAACGGGCAAGCAGCCCACAGGTGAGCAGGGTCATTGCCTTCAAGGAATCTGTGGTGGATCGAGGTAGTTTTTTTCTGTGAGATATAATCCACCCATAAATGCTGACAGTGAATCATGATGGGTTGAAGCAAATGAGGGTGAGTCAGCATAATTTACAGCTTCACTTCCATTTGCTCCTTTTTCTTTGATTGTAAGTGACAATGCTCTTCTTGTTAAAAACATTTTTTTTAAAAGATTTTATTAGCACTGTGTAAAACACACATGAGAGCGCCGTTACTAAAAACTGAGCTAACACTCCTTTTTTTTTTTGAGATTCCAGAGGGTTCCTCAAAGAGCATCTTTGATTTCTAGTGCTATCAGATGCAAAGAAACACAGAAATGATAGTGTATCCCACTTTGGCCAAACAATGGCAGAAATTAAGACCATATATTTACTCTTTGTAAGGGGTTGAGTGACACACTTTTTCCATGATTCCAGGGAGGGGCTCGGCATGTGCCTGCCCTCTTTTGAGTTTGATGAGTCCAGCGCAGCTAGGCTCAAACCACTACTGCAGCCCTTTCTGTTCCGAGAGAGAGAGAGAGAGAGAGAGAGAGAGAGAGAGAGAGAGAGACAGACAGTCAGGACAAAGAGAATTACAAAATCAAAAAACTATTCTGCAACAGCAAACCAATCAAGAGGAGGTTTGTCCTCACAGACAGAGAGAGAGAGAGAGAGAGAGAGAGAGAGAGAGAGAGAGAGAGAGAGAGAAAGAGAATATGAATTGCTGTTTTTCTTTGCTCTTGGTCAGTATTACCAGTGGGGAAGTGTCAAAGTAATGGCCTGGAGGTTTTCCTCAATGCACATAGTTAGACATGCATTAATCATGGTTTAACCTGTCTGTCTGTCTGTCTGTGCATCTAAATTGTCCACAAGTATGAATTGCCCCAGCACTGTTCACTAATATGTGTGCATGACGCACTGGTGTCCAAGCTAGTATGAATTCTTGCCTCCTGTGTGTTTGTTTGTTTCTTTAAGTAATGGACTCTTTAAGTAATTTAACACACCGATTAACCAAGGAAATGATTCATTATGTGCTGCACAGTGGACTGATATCTCATTAAGGATGAATTCTCCAGCCTTGTGGCCCGTGTTACCAAGATAAGCTCTGGATCCACTGAGGCCCTGATCAGGATAAAACGCTTACTGAAGCTGAATGAATGAATAAATGATTCATTATGGTTTCTTACCAGTGAAATAATATGTTACTACAGTAGTACGGAATTCTGTAATTAAACTGAAAAATGTGTTTACTGTTATTTTTGAATGAAAATAATATGAAATGGTACATATTTGTTTTCCATATTTCACTGCAAATGTGAACAATACTATGGACAATAACATTAGTTTTCATTAGTAGTATTAGAAGAAGAGGCTTTAAAGTTTTTAAAACCTTTTTTTATTTTTATTAAGCTTTGAATAAAAGGCTTAAGCTGATCAAAACAAAAAAAATGTTTCACTGTCAGGATTTGAATATAGACTAGTTACAGTAGGCTGGAAACTGAATTGCAGAGGAAAACTTATATAAAAAGTTATTAACCACATTTCAACCACATCACTGGTGTTTGTTTATTACCAGTGGAACCAGTACAAAGAAGGGACTAGATTACAGTACAGCCTGCTGAGGGATATTCACTTAAACAGTGGGATGACCTAGAAAGCAGATGACGATGACAATGACGATGATGATGATGATGATGGGCTGTTTAAACATGGAACATTAAACTTTGTAGTGTTCTGACCTTTGCACTTCTTCTGTACACTACTGGAAATGAAGCCAGGAGTACTTCAGTGGTATTAAGCCAAATACAATAGCTGGACAATTTCTCACTTCCTATTTCCCTGGGTTTCTCTTTCACTTTGGGACCTTCCTTTCACCTCTCACCAACCACCTTTATTTACATATACTAGCTTGTACTAACTGAGCAACTTCACACGCCTGATGCACTTCTGAATAAGGGCACCAAATTTTTAGCCAGAAGATTTAGGAAATGAATTTGCCTGCCTTTTTACTTAACTCAGGGTGCTGCGCTCACTTCCCAAGCACTGAATTGAGTTGTGGTGAGTGTGGTGTCTTAGGCTTAGAGTTACTTCAATAGCTCTAAGGAATTTTAATATCAGTCTGATTTCTCAGATAAGAAAGTGAGTCTGGGCTTTGATTAAATTGCACATAAAAATCCAATGGTTACTATCTAAAGTAAATACTATTTAATGTCTTAAATCCTATTAGTAAAAAGTAAACTGCAGTAAAGCTTACACTCCTGGGCAAAAAAATTAGGCAAACCCAATATTGCAAAGCATTAAGCTTTTAATGGTCTCAACAGCAATTTATTGGTCAGGAAAATGAGCAAAAATGAAACAAATAGATAAAGTAAATTGGAGTGGAACTGCTTTGTCCTTGATTTCCCTTAAATGTTCAGATCTTGTGGGTAAACTTGCAGATGGCTTTTTACAGAAAGAAGAGTCCATGTTGTTGCACTCAATGTTAAAGTCTTCAAACAGAAGATATTTTGGAAAATTTTGAACACCCAGACATGTTAGTTTAAATTTTATATCATTTAAACATTTCAACCTTGATTCATGATTTCCTCTTTGTTTACCAGAAGACTATGTAAGTGAACTTCCCTGTTTCCAGATTTACCCCCCAACAGTTTCAGCAACGAGCACTGACAAGCAAAAGAAGGCCGAGGTCTCAGGAGTGCTGTTTTTTTGTTCTTGTTCATTTTCCTCCCAGTGAGTTTTGTTGATACCGTTAAAAGCTTAATGTTTTACAATATTGGGTTTGCTCATTTTTTTTGCCCAGGAATGTATGTGCATATTAATATATTATCTTTTTTTTTAACACTTAGGAGTGTTAGTTTAGGATTACTTACTGTACTGATTACTGTTTAGGCTGTTACTGCAGATGAGCTATTTGCCTCTATGGATACCATAAATTAATGACTTCTCACCAAAAGCAACAGAAAACAGAGTAAGTAAAATTGCTGTGCTTGAATTAAAGTGTAGACCAATTATTTTCACAAAATACTGGTAAATCAGTACATGGAAATGATTTTGATTAAACCATTTAGAGTTTAATATCCTGGAAGTCCATAAGAAGATGACAGAAACATTTATTTAGTACTTTAAATAAATGCAGAAAACAGTCATTTCTTGAACAGACAAGGATGTCATTTATTAATTTCTTTTTTCTTTCCCTTGCAATTACTTGAGCATTGTCATAACCAGGAAGTCCGTCTGGACGTCTACTTTTGTGCATATACTTACATACTTCACTGCTGCTTGTACCAAGTTTATTCACATATTCCCGTAACACCACAGTGGCACCATGGGAAGAGTTGCATCCTCACAGCTCCAGGGTCCCTGATTCGATCATGAGTTCAGGTTATTGTCTGTGCGGAGCTGATAGACTACGCATGTTCTCCTTGTGTCCTCCCACCTCCTAAAAACATACCAGTGGATTGGTGTGAATTGGTTAAGAGAAATTGAATATTGTGTGTGTGTCTGTGTACATGGTGCAATGTAAATGACTGGTGTCCCAACCAGGATGTATTCCCACACCTTGCCCAGTGTTCTCGGGAAAGGCTTTGGATCTATCGTGACCCTGACCAGAATAAAGCAGTTACAGAAAACTGAGTGAGTGTGTACACATGCAGTGCAGAGATGCTTCACACAGACCCAAGGTATCCATCCACCCATCCATTATCTATACCGCTTTATCCGTCTGGTTCGCGGGGAAGCTGGAGCCAATCTCAGCAGTCTACGGGTGAGAGGCGGGGTACACCCTGGGCAGGTCGCCAGTCCACCACAGGGCCAACACAGACAAACAACAACACACGCTCGCCTATGGGCAATTTAGAGTAGCCAGTTGACCTAATCTGCATGTCTTTGGAAACCGGAGGAAACCGGAGCACCCGGAGGGAACCCACGCATGCACGGGGAGAACATGCAAACTCCACACAGAAAGGTGGTGCGAACCCAGGACCTTCTTGCTGAGAGGCGACAGTGCTAACCACCGCACCACCGTGCCGCCCCGGACACAAGGTATTTTACACCTATAACACATATATATTGAGGTCAAAAGTTTATACTCCCAGGCTTAAGAAAATCAAACTCATTTTGACATCTCCACACTACTGTTATATAATGTTTTTGTTACAACTATGGAGGTATATTTAGGATCATTGTCCTGCTGGAAGAACCAGTTGAGACCAAGTTTTAACTTTCTGCCTGATGTCTTGAGGCATCAGGATTTCTAGAGAATCCTCCTTCCTATTGATGTCATTTTCGGTACACTAATCCACTAGTCTCTTACAGCATGATGCTGCCACTCCCATGCTTTACAGATGGGATGGTGTTCTTCTAATTAAATCCTCACAATTTTACCTTTACCTATGCATATGGCTGAACATTATAGCCAAGTAGTTCAAACATTGTCCTTGCAAAGACTAGGTCTTCAGTCTGGCTTTTTTTTTTGCTGGTTTTGAAGTAGGGACTTCTCCCTTGTGTGAAAGCTTTTTAGGCCACGGTAATGTAGGACTTAATGAAAGTTGCACATGTTTGGTACCTTATACCTCCAACACCTTCACAAGTTCCTTTTGTGTTTGGGATTCAGTTGAACCTTTCAGACCAAAGTCTGTTTATACCTGGGAGTTAAACTGTGCTTCCTCTCTGAATGATCCAATGTCTGTGTGGACCCAATAGTTTAGTATTTGCATACAGTTGATTGAACAGGTGGCTGTGGTACCTTAAGCTGTTCCTAAGGATGAACCAGACATGTGGAGGTACTTTACAACTTGGTGTATGCAAACTTTTGACTGACTGGAATTCAAATGCAGTGAATGAAAGTTGACATAAATCTATCTCAAATTGATTGTTTTAAAATGACCTTTGATGTGAACAATATGTAATGTGTGGAGTTGTGAAAAACTGAGATTAAAACTTTAACCTAGGTGTACGTAAACTTTTTGGCCTCAACTGTAAATGTATTCTGTATTTTATTTAAAAAATGCATTTTTCTTGCATTTCACAATTTCTGGTGAGTGAATATATCGGACTGATTTTCTGCTTAGTGGCCTACACTACCAACCTTACCCCAGTTTGAATCCAATATGAACATACTTCATACTTACAACAGATGCTATGAAACAGGTCCTCACTTCAAACAGGCACAAGAGGAGAGATCATCAGAGGCATCAGAATAGGTGTCAGGCCTCTAACAACAACAACAACAACAACAACAACAACAATAAAATAATAATAATAATAATAATAAAAATAATAAATTTAACTGTTTGTATAAAAAGTAAGTGGCAACATTAGTGGTCATAAACAAGAGATCAAATTTCCATTAAATTCTGTAATATAAAATGAATTATTAATTTATTCTCTTTAATTCTAAAATTAAGTGTTAACTAATAACATCACAAATTTCAGCATGCGTTTATCTAATCTGTTTTTATATTTATATAGATAGATAGAAAGTATTTTCTGTTCACAGAGCCACCTGTCTCCATATTTGCATAATATTCACAGATCTAAAGAATAGCTTAAAAGAAGGGGGAATTAGCTCTTATGACATGCAGGGCTGTTTTACACACTGAAAATGAGAGGAAACGTACTTGTGTGTGATAAAATACCAAAAGGTGGGTAAGTACTATGGAAAGTTTTGTGTGAATGAACTCAGTAGAGGAAGACATTTGTCTGGGGTCTTTAACCACAGCATCCTGAGCACACTGCCTCTTGTCTGCAGCTCAGGGTTCGACTTACTGTGCCTGTTGAAAGAGAGTGTTAATGCATCTGCGTGCCTTTCCCGGCAAAGAATGTCAATTTCCTAAATAGTGTGGTCAAAACATTGCAAAGCGTCAAAACATTGAAAAAACATTGTTAGAGGTTTTCTTGGCCCACAGCAATAAGGAATGACAGCAGCACTTGTTAAAAGTGTATATACAGATTGTTGGACACCGGAGAGGGATTTGAGTGCTTTTTTCTGATGTTTATGTGCCCTCAGGGGTTTCAGAGTCATTTAAGAATCAGTACATGGCACCTCTGTCAGCACCTCTCTCTCATTTCGAGCTAACTGAACTGCAGGTTTTGTCATGATATAGTAAATAAACATTCCTAATACTTGTATATGAATAAACAAACTGATTTTATTATCCATAAACACAGTTCAGCGAATGTACCAGCATAAATCAGCTGTGTTAATATTCCTTGTTCTGATGTTCTATGGGGATCAATGTTTGTGCCTCTGTATTTCCAATAAACATCATAAACAATTTCTTAATGTGAAAGCTACAGACAACACAATTAAAGCAGAACTGATTGTAAAAGGAGAAACTACTTGACGTTCCAAAAAAATGTTAACATCTTATATCATTAATCCCAAAACATGTGGCAAAATGTTGGCATCCCTAAAGAACATTTGAAATAAATGCAAACACATTTTCAAGTCTCTTTGGAGGACAAGCAAAGAACTTTTAACAAAATGAGGCAGATGATTGTTGAGTAGGTTGGGTAATGGATATAAAAACACAATCAAATAAAAATATTATTAAGAACAATCACGGCCGTTTCATTTCAGATCCTTTCATTAAAAAGGCTATAACAGTTGAGAACCTGCTAGGTTTTGGATGCATTATTAGACTCAAATAGGACTCAAATTACCATGAAGTGTCTTGCACTCAAATCTTAACCCTATTACAGAAGTGTATTAGTTGTAAT
Source organism: Notoglanidium macrostoma (assembly GCA_030068235.1). Classification (NCBI taxonomy): domain Eukaryota; kingdom Metazoa; phylum Chordata; class Actinopteri; order Siluriformes; family Auchenoglanididae; genus Notoglanidium; species Notoglanidium macrostoma. The sequence continues at coordinate 21,618,773 of JAQQZR010000038.1, read as the reverse complement.
CACAATATCCGGTGAGACCCAAATGAGGATGGGTTCCCTTTTGAGTCTGGTCCCTCCAAAGCTTTCTTCCTCTTGACATCTCAGGGAGTTTTTCCTAGCCACTGTCACCACAGGCTTACTCATTAGGGATATATTAGGATATATATATAGATACATTTATAGATTAATAAGCTTATATTCAGAGTTTATATACTTCTTTGAAGCTGCTTTGTGGCAATGTCTGTTGTTAAACACTCTATACAAATAAAATTGAATTGAATTGAATTATTCTAGAGAGGGATGCAAAAAAACACCCCAAAGTCCTTCACAGTTTCAGAATTGCAGGTTCCACCTCCATAACAATAAGCTGTATAGTAGGGCTTTCATGAAAGAAGACTTTCTGAGAGCAACCCACAAGATACAGCACCTTCGCAAAGCATCACTGGAATTGCAGTTGCTAGTCAGATAAGAACAACTGTATACTCAGAGTAAAATATGGTGGTGGTTCATTGATGCTTGAGGCTGTTTTGCAGTAGTTGATTCAGGAACGTTGATGGAGTTATTAAATTTGATATACTTAAAATAGACCACTCTTCTTACATATAACATCTTCTTTATCTCAATGCATACTACAGTATTTCACTTTATATATACAACTTATTGCACAGTACATTGATCTTCACAATCATCCTAATACCTTGCACCACACCGTATGCTTGTTATATTGTGCAATTCATAGTATTCATTCCATGTCTTAACTTGTGCAATACTTGTTTTTCTCACTCTCATAAACACTCTACATAAACTCTCTCTGTATGTTGTTATCTTGTATGTTGTCTCTGTTCATTTGTTGTAAACACTTTATGTTAACTGTTGTGCTGTGCCACTGTAGCATAAGAATTTCACTGTTTCTCTTCTTTTTCTGGAAACATATAACAATTTGAACTTGAATTTGAACATGCTCGCCTCTGCCAGAACGTTAAAACTGTAGAAAGTCCAGTAAGATAAACAGCTGAATCAACACAGAGATGGCTGCTGAACAAGAAAATCACTGCTTTGCCTTCAGTCTTTAGATGACTACCCAAGTCTTCAGATTTGAACCCTACTGAGAACCTGTGGTCTGAACTAATTGTGAACTAACTAATCATAAGATTGATGTCGATAGCTAAAGATGGCAGTGAATGTTCTTTCTAGGATAGTCTAAAGATTACATTTGTCAAAAACAGTTTACTCTATAGTTTGCATTGAAATGATATATAATTGCTATTGCTATCTGGTGTTGCCTAGATGAGGATGGGTTCCCGTTAAAGTCTGGTTCCTCTCAAGGTTTCTTCCTCTTGTTAGCTCAGGGAGCTTTTCCTTGCCACCAGCACCTCTGGCTAGCTTATTGGTGATAAACTTAAAATGCATATATTTCTGTAAAGCTGCTTCCAATTGTCAAATACATGCTAGCCAATCATGGGCATCTGTGAGATCATGCATGCGGAGGTGGGTGGAAAATGCTTTCCTCTGAGTGTTTTATGTCGCCCCTGACTCTGCATGAGCAAGCAGTTCAAAAAAGATGCAGTCAGCTGGTGTCACACGTTTTGGAAGAAGCACGTCTTTGCTGGCTAGTGGGTGAGAATTAGACATGAATGAAAAATGAAAGGAGAATATTTATTTATTATAAATAATAAACAAATATTATTTATTAAATTAACAACAACAACAACAACAATAATAATAATAGTAATAATAATAATAATAATAATAATAATAATAATAATAATAATTTTTGTAAAGCTGATTTGTGACAATGTCCATTGTTATACAAGAATTGAATTTAATTGGACTGAAGTTGATTTAAAACATGAGTAAAATATTAAATATTGTTGAAATGTTATTCATTGAGGAGAGGACCAATATCCTCTAGTGTCAGTAACTTTGTTAGCCTTTAAAAGAAGAGACTCAATGCAGTTATTCTTTCCATGTCAGGCTTTACTAGACATTGATACAGATAAATCTGAAGCAGTGTTTTCAGGGGGAAAATGCACTTTAAGAAAACGTCTTTTGATTTTTAAAAAAATGAAATGGATATCATCCCCATTTATAGCATCCCCATTTAATTTACAGAATCATTTTTGATCATAAAAGAATTGCAGTGGCACAGCAGTGTAGCAGATAGTGTTGCTGCCTTACATAACCAGGGTCACTGGTTTGATCGTGAGCATGGGTTACTGTGTGGAATTTTGCCGTCTTCTCATGGGTTTCCTCCAGGTGCTGCAGTTTCTTCCCACTTTCCAAAATATGATGGTAGGTGGATTGGGTAGTTGTGAGCCACCTTGCATCCCATGTTCACAGGATCCACTGCAATCCTGAGTTAGATTCGTCACACAGGACTCCGGACAGATTTACCTCATGGGTTGCTTGGGAGCATTTGGTTGAATTTTCAGTTAGAGATAAATTTAACTCACACCTAAGACTATGTTCAAGTCCTCAATTGTAGAGGCAGCTGAAAAAAGCTGTGGCCAGAAAGTCCTTTGTGGCTCTCATGGTGGTAACCCTAGCACATGCTGGTGGGTTGCCAGTGGTGAGGAAAGCTGTCACAACGAAGAAAGAGGCCTTCCAAGTAATGATTTTGGAGGGTTTTCCTTATTCAATTGAGAGGTATAGGAGAGGCAGAACAGCTGTGGCCAAAGCAGTTGCAGATGCAAAAGTATGGGCATGGGAGGTGTTTGTGGAAATCTTGGTTCCAAAGATGTTCTGAAAAATGGTTCTACACCTCAGGAGGGGGAGACTAGACCATGCACAAGCTCTGCTAAGCAAGTGTGCTGATGTGTTCATCTCTACTGGGGGTGTTCTTGAGCAATGGAAGGAGCACTTTGTGGAACTCTGTAATTCAGTGTACATACCCTGCCTTCAGGAGTTATTGCAAGAAATCTCTGGTGTTTTGGAATCCATCTCTGTGGCTAAGGTTACTATAGCAGTTATAGCCTTCATAATTTCAATGTGTAGGGCAACTCACACTCCTTATCTTCTCAGGAAACGTCTATGCCAGGTTTCTGGAGAGGAGACTCAGGAGAAACACAGTGGGTTCTTCCCAGGCCATGCAACAGTGGATCAACAGTGGATGAGTTTCCTTTGCATGGTTGCTGCATTTAATCTGTGATAGAAATAGCTCAATAATCAATGAGAGCCTGCCCTGCCAGATTCAGAGGCTTCAACTAGCTTACAAGAATTTCCCCAGGTCAGCTCCTTGTAGAGCTGTATCAAGCATATTCCACTGGACAGAGACCTCTTCTCCTAGAGAGATTAAAGCTCACTTTTGGCTTGGAAACATCTGGGGATCTTCCAGGAAGAGCTGGACTCTGAGGCGAAGGATAAAGAAGTCTGAATTCACTGACTGAAGACTGACTGAACATCCCAGTCTCCTGCCATGATGACCTCCAAGAGGTAAGATGGATGCAAAAAAGAATGAATGAATGATCAGAAATATCAGTCCAGGATGGACATCCGCAAATTTCCTGTATCCTTCATGTTCCAAATATGGTTCAAACCATTTCCAAGACCTGGCAGGCCATATCCTTACCACTGACTCAACTGAGATTTAATGCAGTATAACAGAATTTAAAGAGAATTTGAATTTTAAACTCACATTTGGTTATTATACAGCTCAGTGGTTAAGATGTTAGACTACTGATTGAAAGGTTGTGAGTTTAAATCCCAGCACTGCCACTGCTGGGCCCTTGAGAAAGGCCCTTAACTCTCAACTTCCAAGTTGTATAAATGTGATCTATGTAAGTTGCTCTGGATAAGGATGTTCTCCAAATGCCATACATGTGTATATAAATTCAACTCAAACATTCTTTACACAATGTGCTCATATACTGTATCTTTGATCTTTTCTTTCTACTCATAAAACCACACATATGGTAACAAGTGCTGTATGTACATATATATTGTGCTGAAATCACAAGGCATATATCAAAAGCAGAACAGTGAGATACTTTGGGAACATGTGATTTTACATTAACCATGAGAGGTGGCACCGGTGGTTCCAGTTGCGCATTAATTAGCACCTCTCAAATTCATGTTAAACAGTTAGCAACCTAAACAAAATACATACACACTTAATGGGGAAAAGCTTAACTAAAATGTTGTAAAAAACAACATTTCTACCTAGACAAAACATAATTTATGGGCCTAAAAAAGTGTGGTACAGGGTTTAAAGGGTTAATGCATTTGTTGAATTAAATTTAAACCAATGACAAATGCTCCAGAATAGTCACTTGCTCGTATATTACTCAAGCAATGACAGAACTGAAAACTGAAAGGTTAGTAGTTACAGAGAAAAATTCGGTTGACACTTCCTCAGCAGTTATCATATTATATAAAGGATTCCAGTAAAAGCCATTCAAGGAGATTCTCTGCAGGCTGAAAGTTTAACAGATATGTGTCTGTCTGTCTGTCTGTATGTCTTGATGAAGCTAAAACTTATGTTATGCATGGAATGGGAAGACTTGATCTCTGAGCCCTTTTTGTATCTGAGTACTTATTAAAATATTCAAAAATTATAACCTCCTGTTCTTAATAGCACTTTGGATAAGTGTATATTTATGAAATGAAATTCTCCAGCTTGGCCTGTCGGCAGATATTTTAGAGTTAATTTGTTAATTTAATTATTTCTGTATTCAGTTCAAGATGAAGATTTGATGGTTAAGCAGCCTTTAAAAGACCTCTCTGTCTACCATTATATGAAGCAGAGAACATGACCAGTTTAAGTAACCATTAAAGAAGTCTGTTTGAAGTTATAAACAAACTGGTTTCTCACATTTACTGTAATACCCACAGACACTGTTAGGAGGAATGAACCACAAAACCTACTCTTGTCCAGTGTGTTTGTGCATCTGTCTGTGTGTGTGTGTGTGTGTGTGTGGTGTGTGTGAGAGAGAGAAAGAGAGAGAGAGAGACAATGACATGCCCAAAGCAGAGAATAGCTCAGCGTAAGCTATGTAATTATGTCCACATGTTTATGCCAAGTTGTGTGGAAGGTACCGTACTTTCCATGTCTTGCAGATTAGTTCTGATAGGCTGCCCATTTGGAGGAAGAGAGAGTTCTCTTTTCATGTGAACACTTAAATTAAGGGGGAGTGTCTATGTTCAGTATACTCTGTGTGCACGAGATATAGCCAGAGTTTCAGGTGTACTGCGTTGTATTAATTTCAAAACAAAGTCTCTGGTCCTTTCTGTACATATATTTAAACACTGTGTTTAGCATTTATTACTAAAGATCTAGTATAAGATTTTGTTAAAGGTTAATTTCATTAACACATGAATGAATATTTAAAGCAGTTAGTGATAATAATAATAATAATAATAATAATAATAATAATAATAATAATAATAATAATAATAATAATAATAATAATAATAATTTTTACTGGTTACAGATGGTGTTTTGGGACAGTAGATACTTATGACAACATTTCTATAATCTTTCTATCCGCATTCAGCTTCGCTTTTTATTTGTTCAGGTGTTTTCTGACCTCTTAAAAAGTTTCTTCTACTTGAAATAAAATGACAGATTAATTTGTCCAAAAATCCAAAAGTCTAGTACAAGCCTTAGTACCGTATTTTTCATGCAATACAGAGGCACCAGTATGAAATTAGAAAGGTTAGTGCAGAACCTTCACCGACTCACGACTCCTGCGGGTCCTCTTGATTTCCCGGTCTTCTCAGGGCCTTTGAAATCGCCCCCATTTTCGGTGCTTTATTCCTGCAGGCTCATTTTGTGCTCTTGTTGCATAGGCCTCGTTTACACCTTGTATTAACATGCGTCTTACGTGATCAGATCACAAGTGGTCAGTGCTAAGTACAAGAGCCCGCAGGGTCATGTGTGTCTCAAGACACATTGTAATCTGTTTACTCAAATCACATACACAATGAAGTGATCAGGGAGGGATACATGGGAAGGACCACCTAGACACTAGTGTTACCAAGTTTTCATACACAGTCGAGCTAATTAAAAAGCCTAACCACGCTGTTGTGTCTGATATATTTATAGAGGGTTTGATTTATCCATTTTTGCCCACATCTCTAGGTCTCAAGCGTCTTGCCGTTCTCAGTATGAGCTCTACTTACTAATATATGAATGTATTGATGTGATTGAAACTATTTAACCTACATTTTCCCATAAGCATCGAATTTTAGCACTAAAGAAATTGCATGTTTTAATGCTGCTTCATTAAAAATACAGTATGAATTCATTGATGTTTGATTTTAAAATAGTACATATGGTCCACTAATCTGCTTGGTCGAACAGCGTTCCAAGCGTGCTGATATTTCGCTTAATGTTTTGCTGTGCACATAAAATTCAGTTTTATTGGAAGTACCTTTAACTGAAATGTCCAAATCAATGTGAGCTTGCTACCCAGCTAGCAGACATGCTATACGGTGTGGAGCTTCTTTGGGACCAAAAATAAACATATAGTGTCCAAATGTCCCTTGATATTAATTTCTTGTGTGTAGAATAAAAGCACACTCGAGGTCATCCGTTGTACTGAATATCAGCACAGCTGTAATTTTCTACGACCGAATCACAGTTAAGCTGATATTCGGTACAGTACTCCCTCTCGTGTTATACGAATCATGATTAACCACTGTCAAATAAATGTGTCCCTTAGCTGGCATATACACATTCTATTGGCTACCAGCTCCAGTGGGAAGAAACATTATTAACGAATCAGAATCATGCATATTTCTGGGATATCGATGTGACAGAAGTATGGAGGACTGGTTTTATAAGATAAAATGTCAGTATAGCAAGATAAAATCCTTGATGGTTGATGGTAGATACCTTAGATGATTAAATAACACATTTGTGTGACCAGACTGTTGTGTTGATTTTGTCAAGTGGTCAGTCATTCAACACGCATGAAAAGATCAGTTGTGAGACTATCTAGTCTCATCTGACCACTTGTGAACTGATCACTCGACATGCATGGTAACACCGGGGTCATGATAAGCACATCCAATGTGTCTAAGGCATTGTCAATAAATATGCAAAAAGAAGAAAAAAAAACCACTTCTGTAAACTTCTAATCATCTAAAGTTCTGAAGTTTCAGCACTGTTTCCCTGAACAACTGTTTAACCTTCTTGTTATGCTGATGGATGTTGGATCAGATGGTTGATGTTTATCACAATTGTTTGAGTTTGTCTCAGAAGAATGCAGCCTCATTTCTATAACTTCTGCCCTGTACTTATCTTTAGTCTCTTGGGTTTACATTATGCTATCTTTTATTTACATGGATGTCATTTGCAATTTCAGTGAGTTGCGTTTGTGTGTGCTGTAGGGGTCTTTCGAGTATCTTCTTACAACATCCAAATGTCTTGGCTTTTCTTTCATAGCGCGCTCTTGTCAGTGTTCAGTGTCACGTCTAACTACAAAAACAGTGTCAGCACAAGGCCTACAAATAATTCTACTCTGAAATAAAAGGTGAATAAAAGTTGACATAAACCTAAATGCTTGCCTCAATGTCATTTTTTCCTTCTCAATGCAATCACAGCAGGAACACAAGTAAATGTTTTGATGCCATTTGTGAAGATTTTAGGTTATGATGGTGTATGACAGTGGTGCGGTGGTTAGCACTGTCGCCTCACAGCAAGAAGGTCCTGGGTTCGATCCCCGGGTCACCCAGGGT
>JAQQZR010000038.1:21581914-21609653 GCA_030068235.1 Notoglanidium macrostoma | reverse complement strand
TGTGGTGGACTGGCGACCTGCCCAGGGTGTACCCCGCCTCTCGCCCCAAGATGCTGGGATTGGCTCCAGCTTCCCAGCGACCCAGACAGATAAAGCGGTATAGATAATGGATGGATGGATGGATAGTGTATGAATGGGCAATGGTTAGTTAAAGCTAGCCAAATCCACACAGCTACAGTCAGATAGTCATCATGGTCAGATTTTCTGTGATCTTTTCTGTGTTCTTTTTCTGTGGCAGAATGATTGTATAACAAATATCTTCAATAGAAAAGGTTTGAATTTGGTGTCAAAATTATACAGTGTTAAAATTATAATTACAGCACACCTAATATTCGGTTGAACGTCCTTTCTGACAGAATTGTGGTTGGATATTTGACCGTTCTTCTTGGTAGAATTGGTAGAGTTCAATTAAATCTGCGTGTTTCCTGGCATGGACTGGACATTTAAGCACATATTTTCAGTAAAGTGAATGTTAGCCTGCTTTATCTATTCTGCAACCAGCTTTGATGTGTGTTTGGGATCATTATCCTGTTGGAACACCCAATTGTGTCCAAGGTTCAACTGTCTAGCTGATGATTTAAGGTTATTCGTTATTCCATCCACTTTGTGAAATACACCAGATCGTGTATTTGTGTTTTGCTGGCAGGAAACCAGCCCCAGAACATGATGCTAAAACCAACATGCTTAACAGTTGCTGCAGTTTTCCTCTATAACTCTGGTCATCGTGGATTTGGGAGCAGGGTGTTCTTTCTTGGATGGTAGTCTCAGTCCATGGTGATGTAAAACTGAAGTTAGACAGTGTTCCAGCAGCTTCCAGTTCATGGCAGGTCTGTGCCTTGATGGTTCCTGCATTGTTCCTGACCATCCAAACCAATTTCCTCTCAGCTGAGGGTGACAGTTTGGGTCTTCTTCCAGACCTTGGCAAAATGGCTACATCTGCCATTACCTTATCAAGCAAACCTTTTTATGTTGTGCACGGAGAAGCTACCAGCTGTAGTCAATCATGATCACTAACTTTCAGCATCACAGAATGAATAACGTAAGTGGGTGTATGAATATTTGTGACCCTGTATGTATTTGTGTTGATTTCAGAAAACCCAAAATAAATTCAAACTTGCATTCTTTTTTTTACATTCAGGATTACATGTCAACGTGCTTCTTTAAATCAGACACAAGTTAGGTGTTTTTAGAAAGATGAAAAAAGAAGCTTTTATTTACAGCAGTATTGCACAAGGTCAGCATAGCAAAGTTTCAGTGCAAACACAACAAATTGTAAAAATAAGAACCAAAGAAAAACGTCTGCTACAAATGTACTGGGTCTGCGAGGTGGATCAGTTAATTTGCAGGTAATGATACTGAATCTATTTAAAAATCCAGTGAACTGGAATGCAGATCGGCTTGAGTCAGCTTTATTTTCTGTGAAAACATTTGTTCTGGAAAACAGAATTAGGGCACAAATATCTTGACATGAAATATATGACATTTCCAATACCGGGACTTAGACTCTATACCAATATTTGGATGGTTTCGCATACATACTGCATAAATATCGAAGAACACATTGCAAATGTCAACATTTACATACAGTACTTCGAAACAAGTTCTTTGGTTTGACTGGTACACCTGAAACAGATAAGGCAAGTTAAAAACAGCCTGTTGTCTGGCTTTTTGACAAGAAATTCAACTGTGAATGAAAGAAATGACAAAAACGTGATGGAAACGACATGGCCATAATTGCATTTTAACAAGTGGATTGTGGGTGTCTTTAATATCTTCTTGATGTTTATTGTCATCAGTTAACATATCAGTGGTTAACTGCCAACAATGTAGGTGTAGAATACGACCCATCTTTTGCTATGCTAAATGCAATACTTGGGAAATGGCAATGCATAAAAAGGGTTTGTGTAGATGCAGGTTATAATCATGGACTGGATGGTGAAGGAAGCTCATTTTGTTAAAATCTCCACAGGTGTAAAACCCCTGAGTCACTGAGGCTATTTTTATAACATCATTACATTACATTTCTTGAATCTAGACTCGGTGATTAAAGTTGTTTTTGGTCAAAAGTCAGCAAGAAAAACCTCACATGAAAATCCCCTGAAGAGCTTTAATCTCACACACACAATTAAAAGTGGACGCACCACCCACGATGAAATGCCCAATGCAACCACAGCTAACCAACCACATGTGTATTATTAAACCTTTCACTCATTCGATTACACCATGGGCCAAGTTTAAAAGAATTAAAATCATTCATTTGTTAAAAACAAGAAAGTTCATTGAAATCACTTTAAAGTGGAAACCTGTCTGTCTCATCTGTCCTTAGACATTTCAGTCACTTGCTTTCATTCATTTTCACAAAAGCCTGCCTTGTGAGGGTGTGTGTTGAACTTCGTCAGTATTAAATCACTTGGCCCCAAAACATCGAGGGCATCGAGCCAAGGCTAATGTTCCTCTGGCAGATAACAGTACGAAAATCACATCCCTACTACGGGCTGGATGTCCCTCAGGTTTCTGAAAAGCCAAAAGGTGAAATTAACAGCTCGCAGAATGTCTGACCCGGTGTGTTTCCATGGCTCTCATAAGCTGTCAGTAACCAGTCGCAGATTTCCTTGTTTCCACCAAATTCTTCAGGCAATACATGATTAATTCAAATTATTTGTCTAATGTTACAAGTAGACTTTTCAAACAGAAGTGCAAATTTTGGGTCAATAAAGAAGGGCAGGCAGAACTGCAACATTACCGCTAACTAATCCACTTCAATTATAAACAAAACAAAACACAACTTAAATACAACAGTGGCAAATAAATACAGAAAAAGGGCAAGTATTTAAAAAGATATACATAGTTCAAATTAAAATAACGAGAGAGAAAAACAAATGGCGAAAGGGCACAGAAAGATTAAGGAAAGATTAGAGCACTGAGGCCATGAAGGCATGCTTTTGACACGTCTTCACTTGGCGAAAAACGGAAAAAAACTCCAGAGACAGAGAGAGGCCTCCCTCACCACCTTCTCGACCCAGTGTTTTAATGGCTCAGCTTTCCATGTTTATGCAGGAAACACAGCTGTCTGTGACTCCAGGTTCCATCCCAGAATTCCCCACCAAATTCCAGCGCATCCAGATTCAAATTCTCCTCTGGACAGGGAATGTCGAAGTCAGCGTGCGGTTGAAAGAGGAACTGATGCTCTCTTAGTGAGATAGAGGCACAGAGAGAGAGAGAGAGAGAGAGAGAGAGGCAGAGAGAGAGAGAGAGAGCAAGCCCAGTTTCTGATTTGGTGTATGTACATATCTACAGTTGGGTGCTACTTGTCTGCTGGGTGATCTCTGTGTCCATCATCTTTGTCTCAGAAGGAATTGTAATAGCCGTCCAATCAGGAGCCCCACCCACTGCATGATGGCGGGCTCGTTCTGGGCCTGCTGAGGGGCTGCGCGGCCATTTCTTTCTGCCTGTTGAGAGGAAGGAGGAAAACATTTGTGTGCATGGATTCATTAAATCACTCTTCTGTAATGTCTCAAGTTCAGAATACGCATAATGAGTAATGGACAGTTTTGGGATTTCTCAGAGGGCTTATTTATATATTACAGCTTCCTGTGATATCAATGCTGTGGTCAATGTTGTGAAAATGATTATGAGATTACATATTGTGTAGCTTTATTTGACATTCAAACAGCTTTAATAAAGCACACAGTAACACACAGACACCTTATGTGGAGGTTCTTCCTTGGACAGCCTAAAGACTGCAATTGGCAAGAACAGTTTATATTCAAGTCTTCATCAGGGAACAGTTAATAGCTTCAGTTTGATACAACAAACTTGATAATAAAACTCCATCATGCTCATACTCAAGATCTTATTAACACATTTCACATTATTTGACTACAGTATACAGTTAGAGACAGTTATCTGGTGTCGCTCAGATTAGGATGGGTTCCCTATTGAGTCTGGTTCCTCTCAAGGTCTGTCGTCTCAGGGATGTGCCCACTACCGCCTCTGGCTTTCTCATTGGGAATAAATATAAAATTTCAATTTAAACTTTATTTGGCTTTCTGTAAAGCTGCTTTGCGATGATGTCTGTTGTAAAGTGTACTATAAAAATAACATTGAATTGAATTAAAATTAGCGCTAGCTCCTAGTTTCATGTCATTCTCCCACTCGGGGCTCTTGGCAGCACAATCAGCTAGCAGTGTTTCAGCTAATAAAACAGACTCTCCTTATTAAAGACAACTTGGCTTTGTGAGATCTGGCAGCAGTCAGGCTGAATCAGGTGGCCTCTTCTAGTCCTTGCTTTTGGCATCCTTTCACACCGAGCGCACAGAGTGACCCCGATAAGAACAGGGCATTTCCCCCTGGGGACTCTTGGCAGGAACCAGCGAGGAAACACACTCCAGAATGAAAAAAGGAAAAGAAAAAAACCTTTCCTGTACCGCATAAAAGAAGGACGAAAAACAGCAGGCTCGAGAGGGCTGCCTCTACTTCACCTCCAGGATAAGAATCGGTCGCCTCAGGCTAATAAGGTCAGCTGAAAGAGCTAACAATCAAGGACGAATAATAAAAAGAATTTAAATCTGGATTAAGGCAGGTGCAAATGCTTGGAGAGGGGAAAAAACAGGAAAGCGAGAGGATACTGACTTGAAGCATGTGGTCTGAATTAGCCTTGATTATTCCACTTGGCTGAAAAGCGATTTTTAATAAACAAATACAGCCAGTGAAAAATAAGAGGGGGGGTTGGTGCTGAAAAAAAAAAAAGCCCAGCCAAAAACCACAACGTGCCCAAGAAGTGATTGTGTGCTCAGCCAGAGGAAACAGGTGAGCAGGAAGTGGAGTAAAATGGAGGGACATTTAACCCAGTGGTGTGGCACAGAGAGAGAAAGAGAGCGAGAGAGAGAGGGAGCGAGTGAGAGAGTACCATGAATGACTGTCTATGCCAAAGGAAGGATTTAAGTTTTAACACGTCACTCAAAGTCACCCGGGGCACGCTGGATTACTGAGATGCCGTGCCAAGTCACACATCACTTTCAGGCAATGGCTTTCGACCCAGATTCACAATTAAACAATCAAGAAACATAGAAATAAGCGCAGATGTGTTGCCAACATGAATGGCTATTCGAAGTCATTTCATTTTACTAAAAAAAAAAAAAAAACCCCACCAAGATCCAATGAACAATATGCAATCAAGCATAACTGCATTCGCTTTCTTTTAATATTATACACATGCACACATTTGGGGATTTTTGGGAAGTCATGTCTTTAAACGCCACTTCAGCGTGCTCTTCTGCAGAGACATCGTGCAGTCCCAGTTCAGAGCCAGATGACAGGGGGAGCATCCCTTTAATCAACCCCAATTACCTTCCACAGCACTGTGCAAACAAGAGGCCAAGAATCACAACTGTAGTGAAAGACGACTTCTTTTTAAGCCTCAGTGTATGTACACAGACGGTATATGATCAGCTCATCGCCATGGTTCTTACAAATAACTGCAGAGGGGAGCAATAAAGAAGAGAAGCGTGGTTAAGCGTGTCAGAGCCAATCGCTCACAGTTGTTTCTCAGGGAAAGCTGGAAGCTGGTGTGCGAGACCGCATGGAAGAAAAGCAGTGAAGCCGCAGGCACACAAAACCAGTACTGCAAAAACACTCGGCTCAGACCAGCTCACTGCCACACCATGGATGAAATGACGTGCACTTTTTTTCTAACGTGTTCAAAGATTTATTACGGCTATTTCAGCAGAAACAGCTTCACTTGTTCAAAAGAATGTCAGCACATTTTAAAATCTCAGCTTATTGGTCAGTTACTGATATGTTCAAGCACAAGCAATCCCAACCTTGTTATCCGTCATACCGCTTTTTTCGTCTGCTGCAGTTTTCAAGATAGTGACCCCAGACCAACTTCACCTCGGCCGTTTTGTGCCCGAATGGTCTGCTTTTGGAAAGGTGCATTCATTCGCTCCTTTTCCCGTCAGTTTTTTCCTCCCATTGAAATGAATGGAGTTTCAGAATCTTCCTGCTTGGTCATGCGTCATCAGAGAGCAACCAATCCTAAACTGACAGCCCAGGACAACTCATCCAACACATATATATAAAGGACTCCTTCTTTTCTTGCTTCTTTCGTCCATCCTTTTTTCTCCCATTGGCGGCAATACGTTTTTAGCCCCAATGAAACGAAAGTTTTGGCAGTCATACAAGTCTTCCTGTTTGGTCACGCTTCATCAGAGAGCCACCAAATTTCATTTCATACCTCAGATCAACTCCCCACACACTCATCCATCCATCATGAGCCGCACTCGTCTTTATTTTGCACGGCGGAGCAATCAGACTTTCATTTTCTTGCCACTCTGCGTCTGTCTGTAGTTTATTGGGTAACGGCTATAAATTATTCCCAAAAAATTCCTTTCTGAGTGGCACAGCAATTAAAGTGAAGTAAATCTGGAGCTAATTATACACGGAACCTGTAAAGTCTATTTGTTATCTTTACTCAGTCGCTGTTAAGCTGTTGTGACTGGCAACGGATGATTTACGCTTCATTAACTGCTACAAATTACAGCAATAATTTACAACCAACTCCGATGAATCGAATCATATCTCCAAAATCTGAGTCAATTCATGAAGCCAGGAGCAGAGACCATGCATCAATAATGCCATATGTATCATTTCTTTCTCTTAAACACAATAATAACAGCATGATAATTACATGTATATACCTTCAATAATAACAGCTATTTTCTTGATGGACTGTCTAATACGTAGTTTAACCTTGATAAATGTAATTCGTGCAACGCTTATAAATCATTAAGTGTCTTGCCAGAGACAGAGTGCTGGTCATGCACTGCCAAACAGCATGTTCGAACGTAAATGCCTTCACCCATCATCCCCTGAGAGGTAGCCGCCCGAATAAAGAACCGTCCACAGGCACAAAGGAAGACACTGTTCTGCTCCTCAGGGGCAAAAAGATGTGCAACAAAAGAGCACTCATGCACATCCCTGACAAAAGTCAACCGTGTGTGCTAGTGGCATGCAGACGACAGAGTGGGCTGGAACGGTGCCATAAACTCTGAGGCCAGACATCTGCTCTGCATTAGCGCTTAGCTTGCTTACTATACTGGAGTGTTTCACATCTCACACTGATACCTCTCATCTTAGGGTCCAGTAGGACGTCTGAGATGAGCTGATCAATGGTAAAGTATTATCGGTGTGGTACTTAGTGTAGCAGGTGAGTGGTGAAGGAGGCCAACATGGTCTCGCGACTGCGTAAAATTCACTCATAAGAAGAGACCGTTCAAATCAGGACGAGGGAAAGTGTTAACAGTGACAGACTTCGTTACGATTTCATTCTAATTATCCTGTCATTTTTAGGTGAGAACTGTCAGAAGGTTGCGCATCCACAACTCGATCTTTGGTCGCGTGCTTAAAACACACGTCTCTTCTACTCATTCCTTGGGTTCATGGGAGCACGTGGACGAGGCACCGAAGGAAGCTCAGAAAGTAGGTCGAGCGACATTTATCCATCAGGCAAAACAAAGCGACACAATGACATCACAGACATATGAGGAGAAAAATATCCTAAAAAAAGCCCAACACCCATCCATTTTAAACTTCTCTGGACAGCACAGTTCTGACCCTGACTAAGAGCAGATCTTAGCTGAGCCTCGAGTGCGTCTGCATGGCGCTGAGCAGAATGACCAAGTGGATAATTAGAGCCCAGAGTCTAACCACAGGGTAAACATTATGAAGTCAACTCGTCCCGGTCACATACGAACCCTGCCATGCAACACTCTCAGCCTCGTCTACCTCCTACAACTACTACAACTACTAACTCCTCCGTACATCTGCAGCGGGAACATACTCTGAGGCAGCAGAAAAACCAGAGCAAAATATTCCTTGCCTTCTTTGGAGCCGATTTCTAACACACATCATCTAATGCATTTAACATGTAGGAATGTATTGTTATCTTAAAAATGACAGATATACGCTAGAACTACCCACCAGAGATCAGACTGAAGTAATCGTAACATAAACATCCTTCCATGAAATCTAGAATATGGAAGATAGAGCATGAGAACCAGGCCGACTGTCATGGATCCTTAAATGATTAATGTTGCGCGAAAAACAAAGGCAAAAAATAACATAAAAGAAACCAACAATTCTGCCGAAACTAAACAGTTAATAATTTCATAAAATGATATCTAGGGTTGGTTTCGGACTGTATACTGACATTCAAGAATGTAGTCCATATATGCACAATATATTAACATGATATGTTGTTGAAGTCTGAAATCTGCATTACACGCTTGTTTGCAGATAACGCCTTTTTCTGAAAGGGAAACTGTCTGTTTTACAAGAAAGATCTTTTGAGATTGTGCGAGTGGAAAGCAAAAGGAAAAAAATTCTTGTTTTGCAGAACACCGTACGTGGGACACATGACACTGCACCTGTTCTGCTTTCTGGCATATGACATCGTTCTGTTACCGGCATCTTAGCCACTTCTACATGGAGGTAAAGGAAAACATAACCAAAACAAAACAACTCCGATAAAGGTGACAGGCCGTCTCTCAGTCAGAATATTAGTCACTGTTTCAAAAGTTTGTAATCAAGCTGGTGCTTCCTGCTCATCAAGATACATATAATACTTAAAGGAATTTGTCAGAATGCTAAAGTTAACAACACAGCAAAGCTATTACGATCATACGTGTGCACGGCTAAATGGTGTCAGTCCATTAGTAACTAAGGAAGCATAATATGATGAAGTATCCCTTTAAAAATCCACCACCTCGCAGCTTCTCTTCCGCTATGCTTCAGAGTGTAAGTGCGTTATAGACATGTGACAGCAATGCTAATGTTACGCTAACGTCTGAAACACAAACAAAAAATGTACCTCAAAGCCGTTTATTTTATTTTATTATTATTATTATTTCTTTTTTTTTTTACTTTTTCCAAATCCTGGAAAAATGATCTATTTGAATCGATCTGTTTTTCAGAGCTGAACAAGTGAAACAATGATGAATAGGAGAGAGATCAGCACATGTGAGATAAGTTCCTATTTGCATAGAGAGCTCAGGGTCTGGCCTACGTGACAGCATGTGATGTGGACGAGCATGAAGACATGCGAGCAGCGCAACACCATAAAGCCATGTGCTAGTGATAATGGAAGTACACCGAGATAATCTAAAGCTTTACAAATAAAAAGTATAAAGCCAAGTCACTCTCATCCAACACTGGAAAACAGGTTCGTTAGTAAAAGTCGATTGCTGACAATATGGTGGGAGGGAATATATGCAAAAGAGGGGACATAATTATATTACATTTAATACACTACGCACATGTGTAATAAATGCATAACGAGTGTATCATCTCAGTCAAAAAAAAGCGGAGTAGTAAATTATAAAGAGGTCAGTGCTCCATGTACACGGTTAGTAGTAAAAAAAAAAAAAGTGAAATCCACGCTTGTAAAACGGGAACAGGGTTTCCCTTTCAGCAAAGGTTTCAAGCAGAGACTCTTTATAAGAACTAGTAACCTCTCTAAGAACCAGGAGACGCTTCTATTTCTAAAAGCGTGCTGCATGACTCATGAGAGGCGGTAACTTGGAGAGGACCTTGATTTCTGACTGTAAATGAAGTGATGCAACGTTCAGACATGCAGCCAAAAAAAAAAAAAAAAAAAACAGTATACAAATCTTAAAATCGTAAGGTAAAATAAATAAATGTGTTCTTTACAGAGGTTTGACCGAACAAAGTGCTATTAAAGGCGCGCGCACAAACACACACACACACACACACACACACACACAGAGCTCTATATGTTTCTCACCTCATGAAAATAAAGCTGGTTAAATTCATCGCCAATGCGCCTTAGCTCCTGCGCAACGTACAACTCCGCTTGCATGTCCCCCGCAGATGCTGCTCCGTGGGGTGGATAGTGGTTATGGTGAGCAGGCCATAATTCTAGGAAAAGACGTACAAAGAAACATGATAAGATAAACTATGTGCATGCTATGTAACTTGCCAGGGGGAAAAAAAAACCCTGCAGAGAATCCCTTTAAAAAAATAGTAAAATAAAAAAAAAAAAAAGGAACACAGAAAGAAGTTCTTTTATATTCATTCATGCCATGATTTCAGCCCTGGAGTTCATGAAAACATGATTTGGTCTATTGTGTTCTGTAGTGAGGATGTCTTTTTCTGCCTTTTTCCTTTTATCTTTATCTTATTTCTGGTTCCCGTCATTCCATAACAAATTCCATTTCACCCTCTCTTAATAAATTCTTAGAAGCTTTTTAGCTGCCATGCGTTGAAGATTTTGAAAGGTATAAATAATCTTCAGGACGACAGCTTGCAGAAGCGAGATAACTCAGCGCTGAAACTCTAAGAGCTGCAGTAAAATCTGAGTTGTGGTCAGAATACACTGGAGAGAATACCGAGGCTAAGTGCTAATAATACAACCACAATCTGGCTGAAGGTGCACTGATTCTCCAGCTATGACTCAAGCGAGAACCAGTTTTACTGTTATTTCTCATGCCCAATCATATTAGGACCATATGCTACTCATTTCCACACATCAGCTTCGCTGCAGCTTTCACTACAAAATAGCCAAAAAACTCACTCATAATATTACTCAATTACATTCTCTGCTTTAACGAGCTCGGCCACAGGCCAACGACGGCAACGGTGACGGGTAGCACGATCGTGTTTGTTTGTTTATGTGCGAACTGTCACCGAGGTTGGATGGATTTGTGATGTGCTCTGTTTTGACTTACACACTACCGTGATACAGTCTGTTTCGCTGTGTCAAACATATCGCAACGTATTGCCAGAGCCCTCTCTGTTTCATCTCGGCTGGAGGCAATGCTAATACGACTGGCAACAGTTACGGGGTCGTCCGGCTGACACGAGGATTTTCAATACGTCTCGCAAACCAAAACACGGCCAAGTTTGTATGCTGATTCGATGACAAACTGCTAGTAGGAAGCCAAACAAAACGAGCGAATAGTGATGGGGTACAGATACGTGATCCCTGATACGTTAGTGTCGCTTTCCTTCTCCAATAAGAGTGGTCACTTGGAGACAGGATGCGAGCAAGGCACTCCAGGAACATGATTTATCACTGGCTCTCATCTCCTGTCTCTCTATAGGAGAGAATAGGGATGGTTAGGATCTCGTGTCTGGGCTTCACAAAAGACTATTTTGACTGCCAGAGGATAGAGCTTCTGCTCTGCCTGGTCACCTGAAGCCTCTGCAACAGTATGCAGAAATAAAAAGACAACAAGCAAATCAGCTTACTCCATCTCTTCCATTGCGAGGAGAGGTGCACACTAACTCCCTCTACACTCTAAACATGGGGGTTGCCCTCGGTGCAAAGACAAAAAATGTTTCCTGTGGGTACGTGAAAAGGTACACGGACCTCCTAACCCAAGCGGATGTTCATGCACATGCGAGTACAGTCACATGGGTAAACAAACACTTATAGATTCAGAAATAAATGCGAACAATGTTGACTTGAGTTTGGAACACGCTTGTTGGGGATCATAGAGCAAGCAGTGATGGTTTAATATCGGTACAAGAGGAGGATAAATATGGCAGCATTATTATTGAAGGTGTTTACTATCACAGCAACACAACGGTACGTGTCATCATGCACATTTTGTCTGGGCGGGATTTCTAAACGACAAAGTCATGCAATGGAAAAGTTTAGAAGACACTCTTTAAAGTCCTGTACAGTTCTCAAACATGCAAACATTATGAATGAGATACGGTTGCGAGATTACGGTCAGAAGCATGACGTGCATCACAGCGTGGACAGAAGCGAATAGTCTATGAGCATGCAATCCCAGCACTGACACAACACACTGCGGAAAGAGAGGATTGAGGGGGTTTGGGGGGATCCTTACCATGATCCTGCGCGGCGCCTCGCGCTTCGGAAATGCGCTGCAGGGCGTGAGTTATCACTTGACTAGACGGACTCGGGGTCTGAGTGGCCGTGCTATGGGTGATTAGCGGAGAGCTTGGCTCACTGTCGAACGAAAAATATCCACTCGACGACCTGGAGAGGGTTAGGAACACAGGCGACCTTGACTGGTAAGCCACACGGTGATTCGGCACCGCGATCCCTCCCCTAAACAGTTCCTGAGGGCTCTCACACGGCTCGGCCCGGGAGCCGCTCTCTCCGCTTTCCCCCTGCTCCTTTAAGAAGGCTGGGCCATCGGCCCGGTTTTGCCGTCTGCGGGATAAAATAAAACAGCAGTAATTACCGTTTCTGGCATGCGGGTAAAAGTTGTGTTTTTATTTCTAACTCGGTTAGTTGCGCACAAGAGCGAAGTTCTGGCGCCGTCGCTCGAAAATGTGTCAGACCGTTTTTCCGTTTTTCCTTCACCGCTATGTTTACTGACGACGCCAGCTTTGTGACGGCCGGGTCACGCGAGGCAGAAGCTCCGGTCAAACTGCGTCACAAGTCAACTTCATTCCGAGCCAAGTCTAACTTCCTATTTTCTTTCTTCGACGCGAATCACCCGAAACACGCCGTCTTCATTTGGAACCAAGTCTAAGAGCTGGCGGGTTGATAAAGCGGGCTCGAGGATAAAAAGAAGAGAGAAAAAAAAAAAGTCACACGTTGTCTCTCCTACATGTAGCCTACATACGCGTTTAGAAACCGTGCCTCGTGCACAGAGGAAACCGATCGCTTGTGGCTTATACTATCGCGCGACTGTATGTAAAAGCGGTTGTTTGTTTTGTTTTTGTTTCTCTCTCCCCGTGCCAGCGTTTCTAGACAACGTCATTACAGTCAGTAACTCACGGGTAATGTAGTGTACAGTTGTCTCCAGACTGCGGACAGTTCCGAACGGCAGGAAACATGAGGAGAGCTGCGCGTGCCGACGGCGAGGTGACGGATTCCTGCGTGAAGCCTGCCGCTGCGAGTATGAGCGGCCCCGAAGCGCGAGACGGAAACGCGTGTCCTCCTCGGCATCACAAACGACTGGATTACCGCGCAGTTGACTGGCAGTCAAGAAGCCGAACCAAAAAAAAAATCATCCAGAGAAAAAGTTTTCTGGAAATATGAGCTCCTCCTAGTGGCTTAAAGTTTGAGCAGTGGGTCCCGCAAACAAGTGAAGAAACAAAAATATTCAGCATCCAAAAATTAGAGTAATCTTGGACTTACTTAAAAACAAAAAAAAAAACAATATTTTGTAGCCTGCGGTGTTGAATGTATGCCGTATGAGGAAATCTCCTTTGCAATTTTGTGATGCTTATTAAAGGCGAAGAATTTGCCATCCCGACTACTTTGATCCAGCGCCGGCGCGTGCGTGGGCAACAGAGTAAAACAACAACAAACAGGTGCTCTCCTGTGTTTTCCACAACACGGCTAAATAATTCAGCATGCTCAAGCGGCACACCAACAAGGACTTTTTAATCGCTCCGTTTTCGACTTTTATCTCCAAGACAGATGTATTGCAGAGGAGCGGCATGGTGAGAAAAGACCGCTCAGCTTTGTCGGCTTATTTATATATTAAAGCCCAGAGTTATTATTATTATTATTTTTTTTTTTAAACTTTTGTTCAGAAGCAATACTAACTGCATTAAAAAGTCAAACAATAATCCACGAGATGGAGTAAATTTGGAATTGTACGCGACTATTCTAAACTATTCTCCCTTCATTGTTGAAATAATCATTCTCGGGACTGCCAGAAGAAAAGCTAACCGAGCTAAAGAAAGATTTAGCAAGCGCTCGAAGTTTTTTTTTGGCGTTGTGACACACTCACCTGGACATGTTCCTGGGGCATACGGCTTAGGGGATCAAGACGAGAAGAAGAACCGACGACGACGAGCAAAGACCATGCAAGAGAAATCCACCGTTTACAAAAGAAGACAGAAACAAGAAGAAAAGAAGTTGCATTTAGATGTCGTCTGATTGCAGGCAGCTCAATATAACTAAAAGTTCCGGGTTGTCCTGTTAGTAGAAGGAGGGAAAAGCTCTTCCAGTTCGCGCTGTCGATAACAAGGGTTTGTTTTCGACTCGACTCTTTTGTTTGCGAGCGCTCCGACAGAAGCGCTTCTCTCCTTCTCAATATACTTCCTCAGAGCGACTCCGAGCGCGCGCACGCGGCTGTGTGGCAGTTCCACACGGTCACGCAGTGAAGCGCCCTTGGCCCCTCCCATCACATGAGGGGGAGGTCTGTAACACAGGAGGCAGGCGTATGTGCTGAAACCCTGGATCGCTTCAAACTGTATGCATCTATGTACATGATACATCTTAATCTATTTAATGAACAACCAGGAAATGGAAAGATGGGTTGCATCATTAAGTCTACAAATTCTGATGCTGGTATAGGGACAAAGGTCTAAGGCTTTTTAAGCATTAACCCAAGACAAATCTTAAAGATAATCTCAATGAACCTGCCTAGTTGATGGTTAGTAATTTCCAGAGCATTATTTTTATTCTGCACTTTCGTTATAGGTATGGTGGCTAAATCATATTGTAGGAGTTGCTGTGATCACTGATTTTATGTTGTACCAAATTGCCTAAATTAGGCAGCTAGGAAGCTACCAAGATTTTGACAAATTATATATTATCATCTTTCAGACCGCTCCTTCAAGTAATAGCGGAATACAAAGTGATCGACTGGAACTTATTATTGATGTTAGACAGCTGAGAAGATGCAGCAGATATGCAGGAGCTGTTGAAGAGTGAGAAAGAGACAGGGACGTGGAAACTTCGCCATCATGATCCAAATACAGATGCAAATCTGTAGGCCATACGCTATAGGAGGCAGATGTGTTCTTTCTCCCAAACATCAGGTGTTTCATAACTCAATATCTGAATGAAGGTCCTATTACATATGCTGTTAGAGGGAAATACTCAACAGAGAGATGTGATGCTGTTAATATCCAGAAGCTGATTATTTGCCCATAACAGAATGTTAGGAAATGGGTTTTTTTTTTGTCTTATAGCACAGCAATTTGCCAAAAAGTCCACTTTTTTCAAAAATACAGACCACCTTCCCAGTCCAAATGCACCGCCCCTATTTTGAAGCGGTAACTTTCCTGTTGAATCCCATTGACACCTGCTGCCTTCCTGTTATGAAGGTTTCTAAACCCCACGGTCAACTCCACAGAGATCCGAAACCCAACAGTACCAACAGCCTCATAGAGGGAGGACCTCAAAAGTCTTAATGTCAAGAATGATGATTGACCTTTGGCCCAAGGTGTTTAGTACAATTGTTTAGTAGAAGTGTTCGTTATTGACAATCTGTGGTTTCTCAGATGTTTAATATTTCCAATAACGGTGCTCAAATTTGGGAGGCTGTTCCTCCAAACCATGCCCCTCCAAATATCTCCATCATTTCAAACATGAACACTGAAGTCCCCCAGGAGCACTAGTAGAAGGTACTGTCTCAAGCACCTGCTCCACGTTCTCCAAGAAGGCTGTTTACTCTGAACTGCTCTTTGGTGCGTATCTTCTTTACACTGGGAAATGAAATCCAACTTCAAGGCCAAGGCCTGGAAATTAGGAATATCCCTACATTGCCTGAGTATGAGATAGACCCTGATCAAAAGTTTGGTACCGGAGCCTTTAATGTATGTAAGCCCACTATATCTAGTCCATACCTTTCCATCCTACACATTAACTCAAGCTTTTTCACAGTGACATTCCATGACTCCATTTAATGCTGGGATCAGACTACACAATATTTTTGTATTTCACAATGGTCCGCATGTCAGATTAGGCAATCATGGTGCCATAAATTCTTGCCATGTCTTGGGCAGGAGACTGGCAACACTACAAGTTTGACTCCAACCAATCATCAATCACATCCTTGCGTGTTATTGGGTCAGGAAACTGTCAATCATGGCTACGGAAGGAATGTCAAGGAGCACGTCATAGGAGTTGTCAAACTAGGTGAGAAAATACAAAAGGAAATCTGATTTGCTGGACTTTTCATCAGTGTGTCATGGGGCATGCCACATCATTTTTTTTTTGTTTTCATTATGTCACGCTACAAGGCCTGACGTTCATATTCAGGCCTGATGCTGGAAGTGTGTCGGCCATGGCAACATTTACAAGTGCATTAATATAGAACTGTGATTTGTCATGCAGCTGGCACTACTGTTAGAGCTGTTATAAAGCAGCACCAACACCTTCTGAGCAATCAGATTAGAAAATTACATAATCTAATCACAATTTGAAATATTTATTTGTGTAAATAAATCATATTCCTTGATACATAGATATAAAACTTGACATATAACTTATGAATCTGTTCCATTCAGATCACCTTCTTTAACACTCCTTTGTTGAACTATTTACTATACAATACACTATATAAAACCGTACACTAACAAACAATACAAAATGTTTAATTGTTTAACCTACACTCATTTCACTGTAGCACTTCTATCATACAGAAACTGATCTGATGAACTGATGAATATAAAGAATAAAAATCATTTCCAATAAATGTCCATCCTGCAGCCAGGAACCAAAAACCAGGTTTCCAAAAAAACATG
Source organism: Notoglanidium macrostoma (assembly GCA_030068235.1). Lineage (NCBI taxonomy): Eukaryota > Metazoa > Chordata > Actinopteri > Siluriformes > Auchenoglanididae > Notoglanidium > Notoglanidium macrostoma. The sequence goes on along the minus strand of JAQQZR010000038.1, from coordinate 21,593,165 downwards.
TATGTAGGATTTTAGGTCAATTTTTTAATGGTGAGAAAAAATAACAAGCAAAAACCATACAAGGGTTGTTTATTAATAACATTGTGCTTAAAGAACACTGGCAGCTCTTAGTCCATACAGTTGCTTGTTAAATAACATCTAGATTTCATTTAGGAAAATATTACATACCATCAACTTGGCATCATATTTCATACACACAAAGTCGTTGTACAGTTGAAATGCAGGAGTAGGATCATCTAAAGAATGGTGACAGTGTATAAGTCTCTCTTTGGGGTGCATGATAAAAATGTTACATTTATGTAACTGGATTAAAGGTAACTATCTATAGCATATCAGCTTACATTATTGGCAAATTTAGCATGGGCATTCACTCACACTTAACTTACATTGACATTTAGCTGCTTTTAGTACCACAACTATTTAAAGGTAAAGACAGTCTATAGTGGAAAAAAAGCAGTGAAAACAATAAAGAAGAAAAGTTTAAGTTCTAATAATAATTTAAGTTCAGCAAGCAAAATACATATTACATAAGCATAAACGAACATTGTAGAAATATGCAAAATTACCGTTTAAATTAATGTAAATAAAAGCATCAACTATACATTGACTTTGAGATGAATGGAAATGTGAAAACTGGCATATTAAACACAAAATAATTATAAATACAAGAAATGATTAATTATATGCTCTATATGACCAAACGTTTGTGGTCACATCCTATTCCAAAACCATGGGCAATAAAAGTGAGTAGGTCCCCTCTTAGCTGCTACAACAGCCTCCACTCTTCCTCCACTCTTCTGGGAAGACTTTCCACTGGATTTTGGATGTGTGGGAATTTGCCCATTCAGCCCAAGAGCATTAGTGAGGTTGGGCACTGATGTAGGGTGAGAAGGCCTGAGGTGAAGCCGGAGTTCCAGTCCATCCAACACAAAGGGGTTCAGATGGGGTGGAGATCAGGGATATGTGCAGACCAATCTACATCAGCCTTGGTAAACCATATCTTCATGGACCTTGCTTTGTGCACAGGGGCATTGTCATTCTGGAACAGGTTTCGGCCATTGAAGAAATATTGTAATGCTAGAGCATACGAAGAAATCCAGTCTCTGTATGTAAGTAAACAGTAGCCTGCTTCCAACTTTGTGGCAACAGTTTGAGGAAGGCCCGTACATGGGTGCGATGGTCAATAACTGTCTTATAAATGTACAGGCACTGAAACCGCTGCTAACCACAGCGGTCAATCACTGTTGTCTCTACATATTTTTAATAGCTTACTGAACATACACAATATGGCCAAACGTATGTGGACACCTGTCCACCGAATTCATATGTGGGCCTTCCCCAAACTGTTGCCGCAACATTGGAAGCATGCAATTGTCTTGAAAGTCTTTGTCTGCTGTAGTATAAAAAAATTCCCTTCACTGGGACTAAGCAGCTGAACCTAAATCTTTTCCAGCATTGCAATGCTCCTTTGCACAAAGCAAGGTCCATAAAGACATGGTTTGCCAAGGTTCGTTTGGAAGAAGTCAAATGGCCTGCAGAGAGTTGGAGTCTACATACCTTTGTCCATGAAGTGTATATTCATGTTTTAATATATGGTTTACCAACTGCATGAATTCCCTGTGGGGTTTTTCTCCATGATACATACAAAAATAGGGTGACAACAGCTATAAAGGCTTCAGCATGTCCTCAGTGCCTGTAAAACCATTTTTTTCTATTTTGTTTTTGCTATAACCCTTCTGCTCATCCTCTTCAACTACTCAAAGCCTTAATCATTATCTCATTAGCCAATAACTTTGATGCATCATAATCAAGGAAGCTGTCAATATGAAAAATGTGCAGGGATATGACCGAATTTGCATTGGGGGGGGGCAATGCTGTAAATCATATCCTGCTGCTGCTCAACAGTTCTAGGAAGGAACTGGTATAATATAGAAAGTGTCCAGACTTAACAAGAGAAAAGTTACTGGTGTCTCTCATTAGACCTTAAGGTATTTTTGAATGCAGAGTAGTCTAAGTGACTGGAAGATGTTGTCAAGATGTTTCACTTCATCCCCAGGCAGGGGTTAAAGACATGGGGGTGGTTTTCACTGTAGCCAAGCAGAAGCCAAACCTGATAGTTGACTAAAGGCCAAGATTAGGAGTTTGTAGCCAGTTTTGGCTCCTGCTCGGTTTGAAGAAGATCCTACAGCCAAACAGTTCCTCTTTAGATAAAACTGGACACCGCTGTCTTAGGGGTTTCTTCGCTAATGCTAATGGACTTGCCAGCACAATTTGTCACAGCTCATAGTAGGAACTGGCGAGACCAGACCTGCTCAGTCATCATCAAACCCAGGGTTTACTAGGAAGACTGCCTGGAAGAGATCCAAACCCAAATTTGGATTTGTATCAAAATACAACTGTAGAGACGACTGGAGGGCCAGGTGTTTGGCTGCAGGGCGAATCTCTGAGCCTATGTCACACTGGACATCATCAGTTGCCATGACTCATTAACAACAACAAATGAGGAGTTAAAGAAGTGTGAAGATGGCTCTCAACCAAGAGCTTCAGTGTGTGATCAGTGTGGCAATAAGCATCACCTTGGAACAATATGGAGATTGGGTGAGCTAAGAGTGTGTGTGTTCGACACTGCATTCCCAGAGACATCCAGTGTCCTCACTCAGTGATGTTAGAAATCAATGCAATAGGTAAACCAGGATTTTTTTTTTAGAATATTAATAATGCAAGCTTTGTTTAGACCTTCCATTTTGAGGATGAATAAAATTTGTCTATTTTTCCAGCTGTAGATTTAGGTGGCATGTTCATCGTGTGCATTTGAAAGTTTTTAACACAGGCTAACAAAAATATAAATATCAACATGATATGAACCAGATAATGAAAATGAAAGTTAATTCCAATAACCATTCCCTTAAAAATAATTTCTGGTGCTGCCCAGCACTTTACATGTTGCTGTGCTTTACTTTTAGGCCCATTGTTTGTAAGTTTGAATAGCCTGCACTATATATCACACAGACGATTTTTATAGTGCTTAAAAACATTTAGGCCTTTATCTTAACATTGCTTCTATTTATTAAAAACAAGACCAGATATAAATAGGTTTCTATAATAACAGACCTTCAATAATAATGTTGGATTTATATAATAACATAGTTACCGGCAGAACAAGCAAATCATAAAGCATAGAGATTCACATCACATAACCCAAAACCCAAATAAGGTGCCATCCTGTTATCTTATTAAATATCCTTTATGTTATCCATTGTAGGAGAAACTGCAAAACTATTTTACCAACAGGAAGTAGTACAATTTAATCCAACTGTTCACAGTACATAGGTTTTGTATACCTCAGAGCTTTGATGTGGCTCTCTGCTGGCTTCGGGGCTGGTGAATGGAGCTCTCGGGCTGCGGGTAGAAGCCCCAAGGAGCCTTGGAGTTGGGCACACCAGCGATGGGTGCCTGGATGCAACAGAGAGGCGTGTTGAAGTCTGACACCACCTTCAATGCATCGTCCTTCACTGACCTGCACAACTCCAACAGCTAGGTGGACAAGAGTGGACAACAAATGACTGTCAATTCGCACAATTTCACCACTCTGGGACCTAGAAATGTACTTAACAGGAAGATTAAAAGTTGTGGTCTTTAATATTTCTTTCTTTAGAAAACATTTAGTACCTAGAAGCAGAACATGCCTGTACAGAAGCCAACAGGGATTGCCATGCCCTCTAGTGGCTAATAAGAACAAAACAGTTGTACAGAACCGCATTTAAACTAATAAAAAGTATAAAATACTGTATAGTGCACCAGTACAATAAATTGAACTCTGCAGACGCATGTACAAACTGCTGTTACGTACAGCCTGCCTTTGCTTAGCTTGTGTTCCTTGTGACATAAAATTCATTCAATCAGCAAAAATGTACAGAACACTGTAACTTATATTTGACTGCACATATGCTCACACTACTATAAACTATATGTAACATGGCTAGAAATGTTTTTTCCACCCAGGACAGTCTCTTTTTGTAAAATAACACTGAACAAAACTGAAGTTGTATGACCGATTCACGTGGCTAATCAAAAAAGTCCAAAAGTTGACCAAAGAAAACGCATATTCATGCAACTACAATGATGTTACTTGCCAAATTTCAGGCATGCTTCCTTGAGTAGTGGAAGGTCTGAAAAATTTTCAGGGGAATACCGTTAGATTGTCAGTACAGCAAGAAATGAAAACTAATCTGAAGATCTGAGTTCTTCTTATGTAACCTCTGTAATAGCTTTGTGTGTTCTGGCACTTTCCACAGGCAATGACGTGACAAATAAAGTCTATATTAAGTAGTTTAATCGATACTTGTAGTAGATTGCACAAAGGCTCAGCCTCAAGGCTGTAACACCATCAATGACTAAGATGTTCACTTCACGCACAAGTGCTACAATTATTCATTCAGTGATAACACCCAATCTTCATAGAAGGAAAGGAGTAAGCAAAAAAAAAAAAAAAAAATCTGAAAGGAATTTTCAAAAAAGATAATCTCAAAGGAATACTGTAGCTGGACAATACCATGAAAATCAAGATCCACCTTATTATTTATTATTGCGCATAGTTTTTTTTTTTATTAGATGTGAAAACCATTTCGTGAACAACATACTGCATCCACAATACAGCTTTGTTCCTTTCACGCTAAAATGGGGGAAGCTACATTATACTAATTACGTATTACTCATCTCATACTCATTCACCTTCTGTTTGTTTCTCTGTAAATCCTGCATGAGTCACTCGGCTTTCTACAGTCTTCCCACCACCCTGCCTGACAAAGAGCTAATTTAGCATTCCACCACATAGGCTGTTTAACCACCTGACAGTTGAGATGAAAGCCGACTCAAAAGACATACCGAGTTTATAAAAGCATGAGGCACATTTGACCACTCGCTCCCTCACTCTTCACTGCTCACTATCTCCACGTCTATTAAGAAGAAAGAAGACAGTTGTGTGTCGGGAAGCCTGGCTGATTTAAGCACAGCGGTAAAGAGATACACCAACCTTTTTACTAATTATACTTACAAAAAATAAAATAAAATAAAAAATGCACCAATTATACTATAAAAACATGCACCATGTTTACTGGGGTCTTTATTGTGGCAAAAATGATCATTATGAAAAATTGAAGTTAACTCCTAATAGAAGCAGTCCAGTCTATTAATTTGCATAAGGCTTGGTGTCAGAAAAAAGTGTGCAACTATTGTATTTCTATTTATAAGTAAATCCTACTGGGTATGGTGACTAGGGTTAGGGTTAGGGTTATAGAGGGAGAGCGAGAGAGAGACTTTTTTCCCATGCTGTGCAGTTAGTGAGGCTGGCTCTAATATTGACACGTGTAATGAGAGCACTAAGAGTACAATAGCACTGGTGTACTAAAAGGCCAGGGGCCTCCTTATAAAACTCACACCCTCCTGTCACGACTGCTGTCTCAACACCACACAGGCTCCCCAAGGACCAACAACCACATACATAATACCAACACACATGTGATTGTGAAAATGTCACCACTGTCACTAGCATGTACGTAGACATATTTGGCATGTCAGTAGATAATGTTCAAACAATCGTTTTCTAGACATTCAGAAATACAGCGATAGACACACTATATGGATAAAAGTGTGTGGACACCGGACCAATCACACCCATGTGTGCTGTGCTAAACTTATACTCTTCCGAGAAGGCTTTGCATTATTTTTTGGAACATGAATGTAGGGACTCATTGGCAAGATGAGGCACTGATGCCTGGTGCACGGTCGGTGTTCCAATTCATCCCAACGGTGTTCAGTGGGGTTGAGGTCAGAGCTCCAGGTCTTCCAGCCCAACCTTTTGCAAAATATGTCTTTATGGAACTCGCTTTGTACACTGGGGCACTGTCGTGCTGGAACATCTTCGGATCCGTTGAAGAGGACTCAATGCTAGAGCGTAGAAAGACATTCTAGTCAATTATGTGCTTCACACATGGGTGTGATACTCAGTTCATTAAAAGACATTAACTGGATATAGAATCTTTGCTTCACAGATTTTCTGTAGATGTGATGACTTTTCCCAAGCACAGAAAGTCAGACCTCCTGCCACTTAGTGTTGTTCTGGCTGTGTCAGTAATGACTCACACCCTCCTGATCCGCATTGCTTCTATTACCCTACTCTGATAGCTCAGGATGTTATATCACTGAACAGCCACTTGCTTCCACAAGAGCCTATTGACCTTTAATTATTGCTAGCAAATGCAATTCTTTGACAAACTGCCATAGCAGTCACATCATTACACCATGAACACGTACTCCAACTACTGAACTCCATTCAAACCATAAGAAATATTTCTTTTCCAAATCGAACAACACTCTCCAAATCCACAAACTCGAAGTATAAACCTACGACGTGGAATATGAACATGAAACTAGCTCATAAAAACTGTATACATCACCCTGGTGATCACTAGAACAAAAACTAACACGTGGTCCTCACTATAGAGTTCTTTCTGAGACTGAAGAAAGGCATATTTGTGCACACAGAGGCTGTGTTAGCTCTAGAAGAATGGCAAACACATGCTGCTGATTGCATACTGACAGACAGGTGTTAAAGCCACGGTCCTCTCAGCTTCTTTATTCTCCTATACGCGGGAGTGTGCTGATAAGGCTGCCGCTGTATTTAGTAACAACTAATTGTGAGCAACTGGTCAAATCACAAACCACATGCTATGTGTGCATGTGTGCTGTGGGCTGAAGGGACTGTAATCAATACTTGTTATTGACACTCGCATTCTGCCACGAGTCATATCAATGGAAAAAAGCTGCCAAGAGACCCTAATTGATACTCTTACGCCTTACAAATGAAGGTATGAGGATACAGACAAAGCAATACATAATTGTTCATTCTTTGTTTGCTATTTTGTCTACTATATTCTCACTATCTCCTCATTTATTACAGATGTGTACTGCTTTGTATAAGTAACAGGAATAATTTGTGCCATGCTGACTTTGCCATGTAATTAAATACTAAGTGAATTGGCATGGTTGTTGGTGATAGACAGGCTAGTCTGTGTATTACAGAAGCTGCTGGGATTTGTTTACGCAGAACAGTTTACAGATTATGGTGCTAAAATTTAAAAAAGTAAACGTCATTGGGAAGAAATGTTTTGCTGATGAGACAGATCAGAGAAGAATGGCCTGGTTTGAGCTGACAGCAAGGCTATGGTAACTGAAATAACCACTCATGACCACCGTGGTGGGCAGAAAAGCATCTCAGAGCATGAGACGACACTGGGTTCCACTTTGGTCAGCCAAGTGCAGGAGTCTGAGGTTATAGGACACAGGTGTGGAGGTTGGAGGAATGGGATGTTCAACAAACACATATGGATGTGATGGTCAGGTGATATTGGTTTGTATGGTTACCGTGCTGTGTATTCTTCATACCATTGCACCCGTGTTTGCAAGCAACATCAGATACATATTACACCTTTGAAGTATGATTCTGTTTGTCTTGTTCGAATACAAGACCTACGCGTTAGCAATGATTTTAAGATCTGTGCTTTGTGGTTAATAGGTCTTTGTAGCAGACGATGAATTGTGGTAACACGGCGCGCGCACCTGGCTGCGAATCTGCCTGCTTGCACCGGTACTAATGTAGTTGTGTTCCAGGTACCATCCTCGCTCCTGATACACCAGACTTGTTCCATGCAGAAGGCAGAACTACAGGAAAAACAGAGAAAAATCACCAAATCACCGATATAGATTAGCAACAGAGTACAGTACATTTAAATGAATGGGTAATATTACATAAATGCAAAAAAATAATGTAAGCATAGTTGTATTCTAGAGGCATAAAATAAGAAAGACATAAAATGGTCAAATGACTTAATGCTGTATTTTATATTCTTAGATAGTAGCCCTTAACCTTTAAAATCAAAGTGAAATAAAAGAAAGACACAGTTCAACATAATTAACCGCTGTTTAACTCCCTTTTTCAGAATAAAGTGTAACAAACACAAGCATACCTAATATTTTTTTTGCTATAAAAGAGGGTCTGTGTACAAGTTTGTGATCGAATGGAACATGTTTCTCGTGGTTTAAGGTCAGTGAGAGCAGGATGCTCTGCAGAATACAAAGGGGAGTGGAAAAAAATATCGCAGGTTAATATCTCCACTCAACTTAGGCAAGTGAGAACTAACCACCGCATAGCATCAAAGAGCTGGTCGGGAAAAAAAAACAACAGCAGCAACAACACTGAGTATTTATTTTACTGAGTGGACAGAGAGGCCTGTGTCCCTGCAGCTCAGCTAACAGGGCATTCGCTAAAGTGTCTGGGACGAACTTTGACCTCTCTCGTTAAACTGGGTAGCACCTACAGTCTGTCTGAGCTGTGGACAGCTTGTTTAAATGTTGTTGGTGATTGCTTGGGCCAAACTGAACACCAGAGACTTCATATTTAAATTTCATAAGTTGGAGTTCCTCTAACTAATCTTTCACTGTGCTGGAACATGACATTATTGTTTCAAAAATGATGGCTATCTAATAATGATACAAACACCTACAATGGTAGAACAGCCTACAGATGAAACTATTAAACTTTCACAGCTTAACCTGATAAATGTACAACAATATAATGGTAATGAATAAAAGCACGGAGACTGCAGTATTCTCCCTAAATGTATCTTATAAAATATACATGTTTTTCCTTTGATGGGTGACATAAGCCATTTAGATGCTTAAGAGAACAGAATTATTATTATATATTATATTAGTATAATATTATTATACTCCTTACCTCTTACTTACTACATTATTTCTTTTTAATGTTGTATGCTCACTGTCCTGTAACATTGTATTCTTCCTATAAGCCAAACATTGTTACTTACTGAAGAAATAATTATACACCTGTGTACAAGTATAATGGCTTCTGAACTGAACTACAGTCAGTTAGTGACAAATGTCTCCTCCTCTCTCCTACAGTCACTGTGCACGATGCTGCTCTTTGTGTACAAAACCAGAAAAATTAGATGGATATGAGCGTTAGCTGAACTGCCAATCGAAATGCATTAACCTCCTTCTGAAGTTCGGCTAAATAAGGAGCAAGGCGTCACAAACTGAAACTGAGAGTGCAGTTGCGTACCATAAGTCTGACACGAGCCAATTCTACAGGGTTTGAACCACAAGAACAGTTTCACAAGACTGGACTGAAAAGGACCAGCCTACACCCACCCTTTTTTTCCACATCCAGTCAGAAGGTTTCATAATGGTGTTAAGAACTTATAATACACTGTTCAAAATTCAAACAGGTTGTAACTGTCATGTTAAAGACATTTACATTACAGTAAAAAGTGATTTAAAGAACAGAGAAAAAGCTTATACAGTAACTACAGGTGGGTTATATGACAATTTGATAGTACCATAATATGTCTGTACTGTCACTATAATCAATACATTTACAATATAGATACTTAAAGTAAGCTTTTTAAATTAATTCATCAGTATAAAACATATTGGTTTTTATCTTGTGGTATTTGCAATATTAATGTTCTCCAACATTAAACTCAGCAATTTAGCCCAGTCAATCCACCTACAGAGTTTGGGAAGTAGGAGGAAACAAAAGAACCCAGAAAAAACCTACATAAATACATGCGAACCCCAGAAAGACCGCAACCAGACCTCAAAGTTGGATCCAGGACTTTTTGAATGAGTCACTAGTCAGTATCCATTGCTGACGGGCTTACCAATCGCAAACCACAAAATTGAAATGTAAACACAAAAGTACTACATATCCATACCTATCCATAATGGATTCCATGATAATAATAATAATAATAATAATAATTATTATTATTATTATTATATAATGCAGGTTGCATTTTATTAAATTTTTACCTGTCTGTGCTTTTTAAAGTATTTGCTACTGTATATGTGTCCAACCTGATCAGAGAATCTTTCTGGTAGTGACTGGGTTCTCTCACATTCAGCAGATCAGCTTTTTAAGCAGCGAAGGTTTTTTTTCTGTCAGCCTCTTTAACCAACCCGGGCAAGTTGTACAGGGTTGTATAGGGAACCTAAGCCATGCCTCTTGACTCAGTGAATTCTTTAGGTCTATGTCTCTCCTCAGCAGGTCAGTTGATGGAGCAAATTAAATGTTTCTTGTTCAGGCTTGTTCTGGCAGAGCTGGAGCTTTCCGGTGTTTCAGTACAGGCAACAGAACGTCCATGGTAGGTTCACACTAAAGACATACAAGTATATTTTATATTATTCTATTTTATACTGCTCAAGTTGTTTGTTGTCTGTTTTAGGCATATGGCTCAGCGTATGACATAATCAACATGACCAAATGTAAAGAAAGTAGAACTTCTTAACTTTTAAATGACTTATACTGTATATATTAGCATTTGCTTTAGATAATTCAATATACAGACATATTTGCTTGTTAAATCTCTAACACAGACTACACATTTTTCTGTTTCGAGGAGCTAAACGCATCACTCATATTTGCACTTCACATATCGCGAACCTTGTTACATTGTTGTTAAAAGACAAACATTAAGGCTTCCGTGTTTTTTCCACTTTGTAGCTTGAGTGCATGGAGGTCAAAGCAGACATAATTACAAATTCTGACTTTCCACATCTGAGACAATTAGCGACTTCTGAGAACATTAGCAACTTCTGTTTACCGGTGCCACCGATGACCTAAAATGCCAAAATAATGCACAGAACAATTTTCCACTTTAACTCATCAGCTAACCACCAAGCCATTCTGCTAAAAGCTAAATGTCCTGAACACTGCAACAGTGTGATTTTCCAGGGCTGGAACCTGAATTCCAGTAGAAGTCAGAGGGTGAATCATAGAGGATTTCATGGAATCCTCATATAAAGAGGAAGTTGTTCTATTGTCAGCATGATGCGTCCATTATTGTTGCTGCTTGTAGATGTGCACTTTTCAGCATATTTTATTTCTGAGAAGACATATTAGAATTAAAACATCTAGAGCTTGGGATTCAACATTACTTTGCACTGTACTGAGCCAATATATTGTGTGCTAGAGCTATCTATTTACATCTAGGCTAGATACACTATATTACCAAAAGCATTCAATCACCCATCGAAATAATTAAATTCAGGTGTTCCAATCACTTCCATGGCCACCGGTATAACTTCAGTATACAGTATAACTTCAAGCACCTAGGCATGCAGACCGCTTCTACAAACATTTGTGAAAGAATGGGTCACTCTCAGGAGCTCA
>JAQQZR010000038.1:21546732-21564578 GCA_030068235.1 Notoglanidium macrostoma | reverse complement strand
AGAGAGAGCGAGAGAGGCAGAGAGAGAGAGAGAGAGAGAGAGGGGGTGCCAGAGAGAGAGAGAGACAGAGAGAGACAGACAGACAGACAGAGAGAGAGGCAGAGAGAGAGAGGCAGAGAGAGAGAGGCAGAGAGAGGGGGGCAGAGAGAGAGAGAGAGAGAGAGAGAGAGAGAGAGAGACAGAGATTACAATAATATATTAACATGTGGACTATTGAAGTCAAACAGTATGTTATGATGTTAATAGTGGAAAGACATCAGTTACATCAGTGTAAAATGTTCTGCATTAACCTCTCGGAGTGCGATATGAGACAAAATACAATTTATTGGAGAATATTTTAGCTACCTCCCTCTCATTCTCCTGCCCCCATCCCCCTACTCCTCAGTTTTGCTATTGCCTTTCTTCTTGACATTTCTAATTTCTTTTTACACTCCCAGACATTAAGTATGAACTTTTTCACATCAGCCAGCAGGCTTCTTTTCAGTTCTTTTCAAACTACTTTTGCCTTGTTTGGGATAGTTGTCTTGTTTTGAATACACCTACATTCTCATTTTTAACTTCTACATAAATGGTACTCAAAATACATTTTCCTTTTCCAACCAATGAACATGGGGGATGCAAACTTTTGCATGCAACTCTATCAGGAGAGAATCTAGAAATTTGCCTAGTTGCAACAAGCGTGACAAAAAAAATTATGCAGTGCATCTTTGTGTCTGTGTGTGCGCTACTGTGGTGGACTGTCAGCTTTGTGTTCAGCGCGCTATGTGTGTGTGTGTGTGTGTGTGTGTGTGTGTGTGTGTGTGTGAGGATGTGTTTCACTAAGATATGGTGTCAAAACTGAGACGCATGCACCTGTTGCCTCTGAACCACCGCAGGCTGTATCTCTAAATCTACTCACTGCAGGTGGCTTTCCCACAAGACAGGAGTGAAGAAGGGCCAAGTGGTGGATGTGTGTTAATGTGTGGCTGGTTCCACTGTGACAGGGTCTTGCCCTTTTTCTGTGTGTGAGACTTACAAGCACGAAGCGCTCACCAAATAATTCTTTTAACTGTTGCATCTGATTTTTTTCCATGTAGTCGAATGCTATTTTCAGAACAGAAACAGCAGTCAGCACACGCACAGCAAGTTCTCCAATAGAAGTGCGTAAGGGAAAACTTAAAAAAGAGAACTATCGTTGCAAGGTCCTCGCACACGGCGCTCTGAGTATAAATCAAAGTATGCTCTGACCGTTAGCTAGACCACACAGGAGGTGACACCTGTGCCCGAGTGTGTGTGGGTATGATCAGGGGAAATCCTCTAAGAGAAAGCCCCCCCACACACACCCAAACATACACACACCCACTCTTACACATTTGTGTTTAATTTGTTTTTCTAACATTGCAATATAAATATATTTCATATATATAAAGCACTTTATTTTGTCAAGACTGTCTTGCCGGTCCAGACAAGGTAGCATTTTTTGTTTTTTTAACTGGTTTTGCTACATAGTCGGGACATTTTAGTCTTGACCATTCGTTCAGAAACCCAAACCCGCACATCCACACACACTTTGCTCATCCTCAGAGTGAGTAAGGTCCTGAGTAATCATTTAAGGCTTATGTCAATGTGCAGTAACATACTGTATACTGGGAATTGTGGACTGTCACATACCAGTAAGTAAATTTAAGCTGGAAAAAAACATCTGGCTTCTATTAAGAAACTGTTTGAAGATAAACCATTCAAGATGCCAAATGAACCCCAAAAACAGCACAGATAATGTTCAGAACACGCGAATTTGTGATCCGATTGAAAGAGCGCACACCATTGAGAGAAATACTGAAGTTCTTATGCTGGTCTTCATTGGTCCAGAATCTCATCAAATGTGCTTCCCAATCTTATACAGAATTACAGAAACAGATTATAAAATGGATGATTTTGTAAATTTCAAGCAAAATAATTTACTACAGTGTGTTGTAAACCATGTAACACTTTAAAAGCCTTGGCTTGTGGGCTGTAATACAAGTAGCACTACAGCAGTAAAAACATTCCCCCGATAGATCTGATTTTCTAACGTGCTTGTGTGCAAATGGTGGGGGAAAAAAAAAACACTAACATTTTTGTCTTTTACACTCTTTTTCTCACTCTCTGGGGATACCATCTTTGGAGACAACCCTGCTACTCATCCACCCACGCACATGTGAAACACACACGCATGCACGAAGCCACATGTAAGGAGGAGACACAGCAGCAGTAGTGGGGAGGTCGAGAGTCCCCCCTCTGCACGGGATGCTCTCTGTGGTGAGCAGACTCTCTACACGTCACTGTTGTTTATACTCTCTTGTTTTCTGCTCTCTCTGCCCCATGACCACAATAAATGCCTTTTATAGTATGAGCATCCTGTTTTTGATGTCAGCACTTGAAAGATATCAAAACAGAATCAAAATGAGTGTGCTCTGGAGACCTTTATTCAGTGGCGGCTCATCCGTAGGGGTAGGTCATCTTAATAAAGTCCTCATTCACAACTCAGTACATTTTAACTTCTGTCAATTTCCATTTTTTACTTCACCAATGCTAAAACAACAACAACAAAAAACAACACAGTTGCTATTTATATATATAGATATATAATATTATAACAGATATACGCTGATGTTCCATTGATTTGTTCAGTTTTCTAGATCACGCGCTCCCTGCCACGTTTAGCTTCCACAGTGTTGTACCTTGTGGCCAAAAATGGGAACTGCAAGAAGCATTTATAGAGGCCAACAGAGGCAGGGCTCATGCTGCCCCATACTCAAGGGAGGAACAGAGGATAGGACGAGCAATGTTAGGGTTGCCAGATTGGGTTAATTTAAAAATACTCATACGCATCCATAAAAATCATGATACAGTATATAGGAAATAATCAGAAATAAACTTAATTAATTTCTGTAAAAAGTTTAGACGGTAGAAGTTTAGACGGTATTGTAGATACAGTATATTGCAAATGTTGAGAGAGGGGGGGAGAGATTATGGACAGGTACATGTCCATACATCAGAAATATGTTTGAAAATACTTGTGTTTTTTCACACAAGAAACATTCCAGTGCCAAAATAGTCTAGTTTCTGTTTTTTTAAGATGCAGATGGGAACTTCTCAGCCCTGGTTAATGATATTACCTCAAACAAGGCTGAACAAATGTATATCCAAAATCAATTAAGAATGTGCCGCTAGCATGTATGCTGGATGACTGGATGTAGTGGAAACTAAATGTTCTGGAAACTTACTAGATAGTAGCCTATAGCATAACTCAAGTGTTATATCCTTTAACTTAACTTTGTTTGAGACTGTGCTGTTATTAAAGTCACCCCACCCCACCAAAATTTCTGGTCACAAGTCTCCCCTGGCTTGCTCATAATTACCCAGTAACCACCTGTTGTCTGGGATGATGAAATTATTACAGAAGCTGATTCATTCGGTTCTCACACACAGAGTTCATGTCTTACCTGTGACTGTAGCGGACTGCTATGATGAGTCCCAGCTGTGGGCAAAAGAGTACGAGTTACAAGACAGTACAATGGGCAGCGTAAAAACTGAACCTTTTAAACCAAGCTAGTGGAGGTGGAAGAAGGAGAAAATGTTAATGTTAACTGGGATGAGAGTTTGGGTATCATGTCCAGATTGTACTCAACTTGACAATAAGCGTAGTGAATTCAAAATTATCACTGAATAAAAGTGTTACAAAATTACAAATGTTATGAAGGTTATGGTTAGGGCTAGGAGCAACCATAGTGCTTATACTTTCCTTATTACTTCACAGATAAAATAAAACTGAAACAAATCCGTCCACGTCATCCTCTCCCATGTGAATAAGCTCTTGAAAGTCTATACGAAACTTCAATAAGTTAAACAAAAATTCTCTGGAAAATACAACTGAGTAAGAATGTATTAAGTTTTACTTTTACTTTGCAGCTCTGAAAATACTTTGGTACTGAAATGACTCAGTGCACATGAACTGATTATGACAGGACAGTTAATGATAGGGTTGCCAGATTGGGTTAGTTTAAAAACATTCTGGGGCCAGCAAGATCTGGTTTTACAGCAAATAATCAGAATTAAATCTAATACATTTCCACCAAAAGGTAAAATGTATAGACAGTAAGTGCAGACAGGATGTCTATGATGTACATAACCGTTTCTAGTGCTAGACATATTGCAAAGACTGGGAGACAGAAAGGGGGATTATGGAGCTAGTAATAGCCATATCGCAGAAATATGTGTGAAATGCTTTTTCTCGAAAGCTGAGAAAAGAAGAAACATTTGTCTCCCTAATCTCCATCCAGATATAATTCTGATGCTTAAGCTGCATAGCATGCTAATAACACAAAAAAACCTTGTCTACACAGTAACTACACTGGTAAGGCTTTAAGAAATCTGGCTGTATCTGGTTTTATGATGTGAGCTGAGCTGAATAACTGTCAGTGCTTAGGGTTATAAAGCAATATACAATTGTCCTTTGTAACAGCTTATCAGCTGTTTCAGTAGAAAACTAGTAGATTTCTAGTCTGGTTCATTTTTGTTTATTTGCAGTGTGTTCACCTGAAAACCTTGCATGTTCACCCTGGCCATGAACTCTTTCCATGAAAAAAGACAGCCTGATATTAACTCAGAAATTTTGCCTTTGCCAGCTCTATTTAAACAGTGCCAGATCATGTTGGATTGCACTGACAGGACAGGGAGTTTAATAGAAGAAGTCTTTGCCTCATAATTAAAAATAAAAGAAGTGCTACAGTGTGTCAAATGTTTAGCTCCAGGTCACCCCCTTGTGGTCAGCAAGAGACAAGCAGCATGCACTATTAAAATCAGACTACTTTTAGATTCAAAAATTGAGTAATACTACTGTGTGAATGTTGAGTTTCTGACCTTCATGGCAGCCATTGCCTGCACAGTGAGAGCCAAACGGGTCGGGGTGAGAGCGGCGAGCATGGCATTGAAGCGACTGCCTTTACTCTGAATGGGAGAAGAGTACTGCCCATCAGCTGACACGGAACCAAACCTGTGAGAAACATTAACAGTTTATCTGGATGAACCCAAAGATCAGTTTGTTCTGACCACATTTCCATACAATATCTTAATACATAAAACAGGTTCTCTCTTCACATGTGTCATGACAAATAAGGGTTCCACTAACAGTCCTGCAAAGCAATCACGCAAAAAGTCTTTTATATGATCACACATGCTAAATATGGTCCCACAAAAATCACCATCATTGTCTCTCACCATTCCAACATTTGGAAGAAAAAAAGCCATAGAGGCCAATGTTATGAAAACTGTCTCTAGTGAAACAGACCCTCTCTGTAAGTGATCTATAACATCTTGTTAAGCAGGAAACTATATGTTCTGTTTA
This sequence comes from Notoglanidium macrostoma, assembly GCA_030068235.1. Lineage (NCBI taxonomy): Eukaryota > Metazoa > Chordata > Actinopteri > Siluriformes > Auchenoglanididae > Notoglanidium > Notoglanidium macrostoma. The sequence continues at coordinate 21,559,213 of JAQQZR010000038.1, read as the reverse complement.
ACTGTATACTCGAAGTTCAGCTGGGCCCCTACCCATTACACTGCTTCAGCACCTCCACTTCTACAATCCTCCTGAGCGTAGATGCAGACGAAGATAAGACGATGAATACAAACAAGCTTGGTCGTTTTAAAGCTAGAAACCTTTTTTAAAAGGCAACATGATTTTCACTATAGTTCTCTGACATCACTAGGGTTCAGCAGCAATATTCAGCCTAACAAAGTTCTTCTCATTCTTCAGGAGTGTCAGCATTCATCTCAACAACATTTAGCTGAAAAGAAAATGCAAAAAAAAAAGAAAGCATACAGCAATGCCTAACTCTCCAAAGAACATTTTCACTGCATTCGTGATGTCCATAATGGTTTTTGTTCAGCAACAGGCCAACATAATAAAAAAAAATACTGTATTGTTATTATACTGCTCTATCTTGAAATTCTGTCCGTCCTACAATGGGCAGATTAAAAAAAAAAAATCAGGGCCGAGGAAAAAATTAGGAGGACATTTATTTTAACTATCAAGACAGTTAGTGTGTTGCAGGTAATTAAAATTTTCAAATGGTTTAGAGATTAACAGTAGAAAAAAAATCCACTAATGGAATAAATTAGTTAAAGGTTGCATCCAGTGAATATATTATAAGCTGCAATTTGGATTGTCTGAGGTTGGTCAGAACGCTCCTGGTTCAAAATAAACTATTTTAAAAGTTATTAGAGGGTCTATATATTGCATCTGTCTGTAGAAATCAGGGCAATATCACCATCAGTGTTTGTTGAACATCCCATTCCAGATTTAGTCCCCCTTTGCTGTTATAATACTCCACTCTTCTCGGAAGGCTTGGCACTAGATTTGGAGTGTGGCTGTGAGGATTCGTGCTCATTCAGCTACAAGAGCATAAGTGAGGTTGGGTGAGGAGGAATGGTGTGACAGTCCATCCCAAAGGTGTTCATTGGGGTTGAGGTCACCATACAAAGAAAATTCTGTGTTTTCAACTTTATGGTTAGAGTCTGATGACAATTCACATATGGCTGTGATGGTCAAGTGTCCACATACTTTTAGACATATAGTGTATTCTACTGTCTATATTCCATCGGTGAACTCCAATACACAGCAAGTACTGATTAATAAATATGATAAAGGGGATGAATTTACTCACTTGTGTAGCAGGTTTTCGCGTGGTATCCTGACATGATTAAATATCAAGATACCATTGTCAACTCCGTGTAAGCCTTAATAAGAACAGGAAAAAAAAAATGCTTGAAATTCTTGTAGAAATGTTGCTGTTTCTTTTCAAGATTATATCAATTTCACCCACCTTCTTTATGTTCCATATCAATCGCAGTCACTCCTAGACACATGACCCCATTCTGGTCTCGTATTGGCACGATGAAACAGTGAGGACCTGAGAGAAAATTAAAACAAATGCACATCATATAGCACTAATATAGCACTACAGGTAGGAGTTCAGAGCAGGCGATAAGCATGCAAAATGATACGCTAAGAGCATCAAGAGCATTACTCTCCTGCTCCAGGGGATTCAAGTGTGTTCACTGCATTCATAATCTTAACCTGCTACCCAGAGAACATCATCAGAATGGTCAGTAATGTATTTCATAAGCATAATTTTCTGAAATGAAAAAAATGAGCAATGCATATACGCAGATGCAAAGTGTGTTATCTGGAGATCAAACAGTTTGAATCGTTGTATAGTTTTAACACAATTTTCTGCTTAATGTGAGCAATCTCATATACACCCACGAGACAACAAAACACAACAGAGTTTCTGGAGAACAAAAGCAATCAAAACCAGATAACTTTCAAGGATGATTTGATTTGATTTGATTTTTACGCAATACTTTTTCCATGTTAGAAAAGAATGGGGTTTTAAAATTTGAGAATGATTGATTTTTCATTCGCGTAAAGGTAAATATTTACACCAGTTATTTGAATGGTTGTGTGTGGCGTTTAATTTATACAATCATTTTTACCTTTTCTCTTAAAAGGGTCCTAATGAGCCCATATTTGGAAAAAATGTCTCACAATGTTAGCTGTTAGAACATTCAGAAAGCTTGACAGATAGAACCTTCTAGGAAGAAGAAGTTCCTGTATCCGTAACATGCGTTGCATCCTGTTGGTCATACATACCATGGCATTCTCCATTGATCATGAGCTGGGCAAAAACAGCAGCATAGTTTCCTTTCATCGCATTTCCAATGTACATCTTCTGTGCATTTTCGCAAGGTGTGTGGATAACAAACTCCTGTTAACTCATCGAGGCAAACGAGAAACAGTCAGCAATAGTGAAGACAAACTTATTTATATATAGCAATGTTGTAGTAACCCTGCTGTGTTATAGTAACACACTAGTGCTGTGAAACAGAGGCCCAGATACAGTACATTGCTCCTGCGAATAATGATGTATGACTGGGATCCAGTTAGTATGGCTGCATTTGCATAATGCTAATGACGGAGTTCCCACATATTGGGGTTTTTTTTTTTCCATTATTACCATCAACACTATTACTCAAGATTTCTTGCACGTTTTCAACTTTCTTTCTAGGACCAAAATCTATTTTGCACATTAGTCTAACAACAAATAAAGGTCAGCTATCACAATATTAGCCTTGCCACAGATTAAAAGCATGGTCGAGGAGGCAGTTAATCAAATCCTGAAGGAATTTACCTGCGTTGAAGGGTCATAGTGAGCCTCAGTGAGTATGCCCCGCACATTACTCCCATGACCTCTTTCTGTCATGGCAAACATCCCACTGAATTCCAACTCCTACAAGTTAAGAAAAGTAGAGCGAGACTTTAACATAACATAAGCCAAGATGGGCAAAACTCTCAAACATAGAAATGACAAAGCAAAGAGTGTTTCCCAGATGACATAATCACCCAGGATTTCTGTACCAGTGACATACAGAGACCAACTGCAAAAAACGTTAACTCAGAAATAACTCATCCTCCCAGAAACCAAAATTTCATGTCAGCTGCTGGCCAGATATCTCTGTAGAGACTGAACAGCTCAGAACATTTTCATAATGACATTTTTATATTAGCTGTCAGCTGCTATGAACATCCATCAAATCACTAGATCACTGTAATTTATTATTTTTTTTTTTTGGTAAATAGCAATTCATTCCTTTTCATAAACTTAGAATGAGCCCTTTATATCTACATAGGTCACGGGCCCACGTCCACGGAGCTGCCATGTTGCGCCGCTAAAGTAGCCAACAATGGACAAAACCTTAGAGAGCGCGTTTCACTTTTTCACAAGTGGCAGCATGAATCCAGGAGGAAGCACGAGAAGGACAACAAAGAAGAAGAGGAATCAGTGTTTGCTGGTGCTGGCTAACAAGCTTGAAAACCCACATTTTGAAAAATGGACGATCATGCTTAATATTTAGCACAGAAAAAGCAAGGACGTGTGAATATAAGTACTTGGAAGTATGCTACTTACACCTGATGGCTACTGCACGTTCTCATACACACTTGGAAAGGAAGGGGTAAGAGAGGGGTAATGGAGGGGCATTCAGAATCCTATAAATCCTACATAGTGGACCTTTAAAAAGTCTAAAGCAGACATGCTGCTCAGTCATTTGGAAAGCAACAACGGTAAACAATAAGCAGAAAAGAAAATCAGATTTTTTTTCCAATTAACATTTCAAAGAATACTACATGAGTAGCCCCAGGCAGTAAGGATTTATTTACTCAGAACAAAATGTTAATGGTTTGCTGGTAACACAGCTGATTGATTAGACAATTTGTTTCAGTCCCAATGTGTGTACACATTGACTAGGTTTATGTAATTATCATTAGCTACATTAGCTACTACATATATTCTCTGCTTGAGAGCACTCTTTCTTTAAACATCTTCCTGTGTGCTTGGTAACACTTAAATACTTATTCATTGTTATCAGCTGTCTTTATCTTTTTTTTAAACCAAATAACATTTTTGAAGCATTGGATGTATGAGATGTATTAGGTGGGAAATCAAATCCTCCTGTAACTTCCACCAGGGTGCAACAGATTACTATCTGAACATCCCTTTTGTCCACCAAATGCCACTAGCATTGACTGTGTTGAAAAGATTCAACTAATGGAGATTATGGAAGACATCACTAGGGCTCAGAACTCTACCAACATGCAATCTCTACCACTGTCCATGTTACACAATATCTCTCACTGGTAGAGCAGTATGTGGTTGATTTTAGATTCTGGGGTTTTCCCTGGAACACGATGAGAGTGGTGGCCACACAACTGAAAATCCAAAATTATCTCCTATAAAAGTTGGCGAGTCCAAAGAATCTTGTTGACACACTGAGGCTGGGGTCAGGAAGTAACAGTCTGTCCATCTTAACCCCACTATACGATCAGAACAATGCTTATGAGGGTTATTAAAAGGTTTTGGAATTTGCAGTTTGATGTAGAGCCAGTTTTCTTTGTGGGCACCAGATGGACGAAAAGATCAGGACATCATCCATGTAGCAACAAACCTATTCAGGAACTAACAATGCACTTCATTAGTAAAGGCCTGAGGAAGCATAGACCAGTCCACAAGGCATTATTAGACATTCTTAGCGACTAGCTGTGGTAAATGAAGGTTGTGGTTCATTCATCTCCGTCCCACAGACGTATGAGAATGTAAGCACTGCTGTGACAGTGTTACAAACCCCAGTAATTAATGCAAGGTCAAAGACACATGCCATATTTCTTCATGAAAACCTGCTACAGGAAAAGTAGAGAGACAAATGTAACTCAATACTAATTCTGCTTTTATGTATTCTTCTAGTTTGGTACATTAAGGATTGACTATATGTATGCGTTGCTTTGCACTGGTCATGCTACAGTGAGAAGCAGTAACAGTGCAGTAAACAAATACTATCAGAAGCCTTCAACCCTTGCATTACTTCATCTCAGACAGCATTTGATATTCCAGACTAGAATCGTCTTCTATTCATACAGGAAAACTCTGATTAAGTTAAGGGAACGGCTCTTTCTTGGCTGAGGTCTTATTTGACTGACTGCTATCAGTTTGTAAATGTTAATGATGACTTCTCCATGCATGCAAAAGACATATTTAGTGTTCCCTGATCTAAGCCCACTGCTCATTTCCTCTAAATATGCTACCCCTGGGTACAATTATTCATAAACACGGTATTAGCTTCCACTGCTACGCTTATGATACACAGCTATAGGTTTTGGTAAAACGAGATGATGGACACCAGCTTAATAAAGGTCATAAAACACTGGCTTATAAGTAATTTCCTCCTACTTAAGTCTCACAAGACATGAGCACTTCTACTAGGGTCGCAGGCAACTAGAAATAAAGTCCATGATTATGAAGTAAATTTCGCTGGACCTTGGTGTGATTATTGGCTTCAGCATCATGTTTAAAGCTCATGGAAATAATGTTACTAGGATATTATCTCAGATTCATCTCAATAACATTGTTATATTGCTCTTTGGATGTTCCATTGGGTGCATAAATAGTCCAGAATGTAGCAGCCAGAGTGCTTATTAGAACCAGAAAGTTTGACCGTATTACACCAATTTCATCCACGCTGGCTGCTGCACTGTGTCAGGTAAGCAGGCAGGCAGCGGATGTAAAAGCAGGGAAACTTTGTTGAAGCAGGCAGGCCAACAAAGTTCAAAACACTTGAGGCAAAGGCAAAGTCAAAAAACAGGCATTGGTCAAAACACTTGGCAAACAGGCTATGGCTATAGCAAGGTCAAAGTCCAACAAAGACCAAAAACCAGAAAGTCAAAAGCATGAAACAAAGGCTTGGTAATAACAGTGAACACACGTTAATGATTCAGAAAGAAACTAAGGAACTTACTGTAAATAGTGTGACTGAGAAACAAACTAAACTCAAAACAGGGGCAAACAATCAGTAATCATGGAACTGTGAGCGGGGAAGTGTAAAGAAGTGCTGGGAGTTGCAGTCCTCAGTGGCCACTGACTCCATTTCAGATTTCTGGGACACGGGGTCCATGGAGCGCTGAGACAGAGAAGCATTGTGGCAGTGATGATGTGACACACTGACTCCCAGTAAAATTTCACACTGATTATAAAATACCACTAATAATCTTTAAAATACTGAATGGTCTCACCCCACAGTATCAAAATGGTTTATTTGTTATGATCCAGCACACCTGCTTCACACCCTTTGCTCAAAAGGGATCCAAATCATCAATCATGTTTTTGTAAAGCTGCTTTGAGACAATCTCTAAATAAATAAATAAATAAATAAATAAATAAATTGAATTAATAAGAATACTTTCCCTATTTAGGGACACATACTGTAGTTCTTCTCCGGCCTCTCCCCCAGACACTGGATGATCTGAATGCCTGCTCCAGTTGCAGAAATATCTGCTGTAGGACCATCTGAGGGGTGGCACAGGATGGCAATCCAGTCCAACATTCTTTCAGTGAACAATGACATAAGGAGGGATATTTCATTAATATCTTAGGAATATAGTTGGGGAGCATTAGCATTAAGGACAATGCATTGATGACATCTTTATGTTTTCCAGGAGATCCACTGAACTTCTCTGTTAGGTTTCCAAGGTCTGTGTGGCTGTAGGGGAAGTGCCAGGACAACTCGAAGTAGTAGACCATGCAAGCACAAGCAGGGTCACCGAGTGCTGAGGCACATAAAAATCGCTTATTAGCAACGTCAGCACAAGAACACTGCTTTGGAAGCCTGAAACATGTTTCTATGGCCGCACACAAGCCTAAGATGCCAAGATGCGCGATGCTAAGTATCGGCTGGTGTGGCGTAAAGCACATCGCCACTGGACTCTGGAGCAATGGAAACATTCACATCTTTATGACATCCACATCTTTGAATAACTTAGGTGTGTGGTTTGACATCCAGGTCCTCAGGCCAACGCAGCACTTCACAATGCCTTTTTCTGTATGTGGACAAGCCAAAAGGCTATAGGAAAAATGTTGTGGATGGAAGAGACTAAAATACCAAACCAAACTTCTGGTTAAAATGAGAAGCAGTATGTTTGGAGAAAGGAAAGGACTGCATTACAGCATAAGGACCTTATTCCATCTTTGAAACATGGAGGTGGTAGTTTCATGGTTTGGGCCTGTTTTACTGCATCTAGGCCACTATCATTTGCCATCATTGATGGAATTCTGAATAATACTGATGAATTCAAAAGGAAAATGTCAGGACATCTGATTCTCAAGAGAAAGTGGGTCATGCATCAAGACAACGACCCTAAGCACACATGCGTTCACATACTTTTGACACTCACTTTGTAATATTGAATTATTTTCCTCAATAAATAAATGACCTAGTATAATATTTTTATTTCATTTGTTTAATTGGGTTCTCATTATCTACTTTTAGAAAATATATTTACAAGTTTGCAACCAGCACTTCTGACAAAGAGAAAAGATCACAAAATGGTTATTATCCACCAAAAATGTACACACATGTTCTTCATATATATTTGATACCAATGACTGGGTCTTGATGCTTGATGTGTGATAAGCCGATATTTAAAATAAAATTTGTGTTAAAAGGTCAGAGGGACAGCAAAACATTAGTTGTGGCCAAATGAACTATTTGGTAAATTCTTTACAAGAAAAAAAAAGTATTGGTGAGCAACGGAAAACAACTACAATTTTAATTCAATTTTATTTGTATAGTGCGTTTAACAACACACATTGTCACAAAGCAGCGTCACAGAAGTATATAAATTCTGAATATAAACTTATGAATCTATAAGTTTATCTGCATATATGCCTAAATATCCCTAATGAGCAAGCCTGTGTCCCTGGCAAGGGGTTTTCCCTGGTGAACACAAACCCCTTAACAACAATTGACCGGCCAAAGAACACCTTCTAGGAGGTAGATGTATCTGTGTCAATGTCAACAATCAAGAGAAGGCTTCACCAGGGGAAATACTGAGGGTTTACCATGAGATTAGCTTAGAGTTTGTCAAAACCACCTTAAAGAAATTGGGTACATTTCTGGAACAACATCCTATGGACAGACGAAACAAAGAGCAACTTGTACCAGAATGAAGGGAAGAGTAGAGTACGGAGAAACTAAGAAACTGCTCAAGGTTTGAAGCATACCAACTCATCTTATGACATGAGCATGTGTGGCTGCCAGTGAAACTGGTTCCCTTGTATTTATTGATGATGCATGATGATGCTGACAAAAGCAGCAAGAGGAATTTTGAAGTGCATAGGGCTTTGTACTCACTGAACACTTTATTAGGAACATTATATTAATACTGGGTTGGGTTTCCCTTTGCTCTAAAAACAGCCTCAATTCTTTGTGGCATGGATTCCTCAAGATGTTGGAAACATTCCTTTGCAATTCTGGTCCATGTTGACAGGATTGCATCACGCAATTCCTACAGATTTTTCAGGAGCACTTTCATGCTGCGATCTCCCATTCTACCACATCCCAAAGGTGTTCTACTAGATTCAGAACCAGTGACAGAGAGGACCACTGAAAAACAATGACCTTATTGTCAAGTTCATAAAACCGGTTTGAGATGGCTTTTGCTTTGTGGCATGGTGTATTATCATGCTGGTAGTAGCCATTAGAAGACGGATAAATTGTGGTCATGAAGGGATTCACATGGTCAGCAATAATACTCAAATAGGCTATGGTATTCAACCAATGATCGATTGGTATTAACGAACCCGAAGTTTGCCGAGAAAACATTCCTCACACCATTACACCAGCTCCACCAGCCTGGACTGTTGACACCAGGCAGGTTGGGTTCAGGGATTCATGGTGCTGATGACAAATTCTGACCCTACCGTCTGTGTGCCTCAGCAGAAACTGAGATTCATCAGACCACATTATGTTTTTCCAGTATTCAACTGTCCAGTTTTGGTGATCCTGTGCGTACTGTAGCCTCAGCTTTCTGTTCTTGGCTGAAAGAAGTGGAACGCAACGTGGTCTTCTACTCTTGTAACTCATCTGCCTCAAAGTTCAAATTGTTGTGCATTCTGAGATGATTTCCTGCCACATGATTGACTGATTAGATGATTGTATGAATGAGTAGGGGTACTGTTGTTCCTTATAAAGTGTTCAGTGACTGTGGTTCCTGGGGTTCCAGTCACATTTGCAACCAAGTATTAAAAATGACAATTTAATTTATGATTTATGATGGTTTGTCCAATTATGGACAAAAAGAAGGGGACCACATATAAAAAGTGCTGTAATTCCTACTTGACCAACCTTAAAATAAAACTGAAAGTTTGCTCTTTGAGCTCAAATTTATTTATTTCATTCTATTCTAATTATTTAAATTCAACTCCAGTATGCTCTGGCACACAGATGAAATGACTATACCTTTGTCAATGTCAAAATATTTATGGACCTTACTGTACGGGTAAATTAAACTGAGTCAGCATTTCTTACTAACTGTGTTATGTGGAGTCCAACGTTCTGGAGTATGCAGCCAAAAAAACACAGTTCACTAGTGAAGTTTTTTGGAGATCAAACTGATGTAAATTTCCCTGTGAAAAACAATTATGCACTGAAGTACAACACAGGGTAGAACATTAGTCCGGGGGTTAAATCAGAAGAGATTGCAAAAGATTCACCTTTGGTTTATGTGAACAAGTGGAGTTGACCTTTGGACTGTACGTTTATAGAAATTTTGGCAAGGAATAATACTAATCTAATATATTACTTTACATTATGTAATACTGTATAACAATACATAATATAATACAGTTTACTAGCTTTATATTGTTGTTATTGTTAGAAACAAATGTTAAATGCTATTTATTAATATTTGATAGTTAAAGCAAAATATCAAGTTTGCTAGGGTTGTTTAAATGCTTTACTGTATTACTTAAAAAAAAAAAAAATCAGAATATATTTTCATATAATTTTAATGCCACGGATAAACAAGAACTACTGAAAACATAAGGTCTGGCCACATAATTGTACTTTGTCCTTAGACATACATATCAAGAACCTTTTTAAATGTCCTTTACATGAGCTAAGAACTCTAAAAAAGAACATACAATGAGAATGGCTCAGCTCAAGCAATGTTGGTATTCATAAATCCATAAAAGAAAAAGGCCTTCTCTACATCCTAAATCCCAATTTCAGCCCTGGTCAGACCAGATTATATTCTGTCATCTCGCTATACCCAGACTTCACTGTGAAATATACTGCTGAAAACTAGACAAACCAAATGCTTTAGCATGACAAACCAATTTTTGCTCATTTTTGTGCAAATTAAACAGGTCAAGCAGGACAATGTGAGGTATTTAACACTCACTGTGACAGGCACATACAATTTCTCCACTTGCTCTGGACTGCCAAGGTTAGTGACAGCCCCACCATACAGTCCACACACAACCCCCATCTGCAGGTGAGAAGAAGTGGTAGAGTAATATCACATAGCTGAATGACTATGAAGCCGAAGGAATGCAAATACAGTCAAATTATGCAAATAAAAAAACATTAAACATGCCAGTTCAAATGCTTTGCATGGACATGTATGCTACAACCGGTGAAGGAGTATGCAGGAAACCATATTAATCATGCATTGCCACCATACTTTAAAAAATTCTCCTCTCCAGGCTTAATGCTGTGTCTGAAAGATACACTCTATGGCCAAAAGTATGTGGACACCTGACCATCATGCCCATATGTGCTTTCTGGACATCCCATTCAAATGTTGGTTCAAGTTCAAGTTCAAGTCATGCCTTTATAGCTATAACAAGTCTCCACTCATTCAGGAATGGTTTCCCCTAGATTTTTGGAGCATGGCTGTGAGAATTTCTATCCTTTCAGCTCCAAGAGCATTAGTGTGCTCAGGCACTGAGGAGGTCTGGTGTACAGTCAGTTTTCCAGTTCGTCCTAAAGGTGTTCAACGGGGTTGAGGGCAGGACTCTGTGCAGGCCACTTAGTGTTTTTTCAACACTGACCTTGGCAAACCATGTCTTCAGGGAACTCGCTTTGTGCACAAGGGCAGTGTCATGCTGGAACAGGTTTGGGAAATTGTAATTCTACAGCATAAAAAGACATTCTAGACAATTGTGTGCTTCAAAGTTTGTGGCAAAGGTTTGAGGAAGGTCTAAGGTGATGGTCAGGTGTCCACAAACCTTTGGTCATATGATATAAATGTTCCTTTATTTTCTCAAAAACTTCAAGAAGTCCAAACCCAACCCGGCTTCCATTTTTTAGAACACTAACTTGTGAATTTTCAAGACCTCCCTGGTCTGGATCTGTCTGAAGCAAAGCTTAATTAGTGCAATGAGATGCATCTTCGCATCTGAAGTAAAGAGCCTCTGCTATACAGCGTATATTTTTCAACAAGCAGATGAAATGTTAGAAAGCAGCACCTTTACTCCGGTGGCCATATCTGCAGAACAGATCAGCTCTGTGATGCACAGGCTCTTACTTATGAAACCCTTCTTTCTCCCAGCCACCTACAAGCAACAACAAAAGTACATTAAGACTTGATTCTCCTAAGTCCGTAATGTTAGTTATGAACATTGCATGATTTATTGGTCATTGCTAATTCACCTGATCACTTAGATGGTGTTTCATTAAGGGCAGTTTCAAGACAAAGTGCAACCTGTGTACAGTTAGCTCTCTGCTCTGCTCCAAAGTAAGGTCATAGCTGAATGGAAAACAAGACATTTAAAAAAAGAACCACTTGATTAAATGAAAATACACTTTGTATCATTCATTCATTCATACATTCATCATTTGTTCATTTATGCTAGTGCAAGCTGAGCTGTTATGACAGAGCTGTTATGTTGTTGATTAATAGCATATTCATTTTCCATAAACTAAAGCATCATAGAGCTGAGATCAATTTATCCATGTGTCTGTAAGCGACTGTGTAATACTACTAACGACACTGTTGCTCCTATGGACAGTGTTTGCGTACCTGCTGTGCTGGAACAGTTCACATTTGGAAATTTCCTCCCGGAGGATATCTTTGGTCTGCCAGAAATCTCCATCAAGATATCTGGAAAGGCTGGTGGCGAAATATTTCTGAGACATGTGAGAAGACAGCGGTGCTCTCCGGTTACTTTTCCGACGGTCCAGTTTTTACATTTCACTTCCGTGTTTTGATGATGTCAGTTCAGCGCATACTCCTAACGATTCGTATAAAGCGCAAGAAATGCGTTTTAGAGGGGTTTGTAGAAACGCAGTTTAGTGTTAAATAGCTCTGCATGGACGCTTCTTATTGAAGCTAACTTTGGTTAAAGAAAAGTTTTGCTGAAAAGTCTCTGAATGTTATCTATACCCATGTCCTTTTTGCACTTTGAGAGTGAAAACAGCTTATAGATTGATGTAAATTACCTGCTGTGCATGCATGATCCCATCTCTGTTAAATAAATAAATAAATAAATAAATAAATAAGGTTGACCTCATTATTTTCCTTTTCCCCTTTTCCTTAGACTTACATTTGCTCCGTTTAGCTAATTAAAAATGTATTTTTCTGGTATTAGCACTAGTCCTCTTACATT
>JAQQZR010000038.1:21536487-21546632 GCA_030068235.1 Notoglanidium macrostoma | reverse complement strand
TATAAATGCAATCTGGTAATTATCCCTAACATAGTTTGTGTCATTAATATGTCAGGGATTCAATCTGAGCCAGTCCATTGTTTTAACATTTTCATTTACAAAACAACTACCTGATATTGCTTCTACTGCAAAAACCCAGCTCATGTCTAAGAGTACAAATTAAATTGTACTTATCTAAGCAATAACCATGTCATTTTCATTATAAACATGATACAGGCATTATTACATTATTACAGGAGTAGCCAATCAAATGGTGATAGCTCTATGTTAGTAAAAAAATACATCTTAAATATTGTCAAATTGAACTAGTACTTTTTATAGGACAGTAAAACAAAGGTTATTTAAAGCAAATACTTTTTTTCTTTTTTACTCATTTCAACCTTTTTTTATTTTGTTGTAGACACTTTTGCTTCATGAATAAATGCTTAGAATTTGCAAAATTATCTGCCGATAGAACAGGACATGAAGCTCAAAATCTGTAAAAAAAAAAAAAAAAAAGTTTAGAAATAGGTTTAATAATGTTATATTTGGTTTATTGTTAATTTATAATAGGAAACGCTAGATAAATTTGACTATAATAATGATATTTCCCCTTATGTCATATTTTGTTGTGTTCATATCATAAAACTTCAGCTCCGACCTGATGCTGATGCAAGACCAGTATTCTTGATGTGCAGTATTGGATCAGTACATGCCTAATTCTAATTTGGTTAGATTGCTACTTGTAATTTGTACCTAATGGAAAATATGCATTCTTGGACTTAACTAACTTGGTACATGTTATTCATATGTTTGCTTCTACTACAGAATGAACAATAAAACACATTTCAGAACAGTAAACTTCTTTTCTTCACATTTCCCAGCTTGTTAGGAAGCTGGGGTCAGAATGCAGGGTCAGCCATGATATAGCACCCCTGGAGCAGGGAGGGTTAAGGGCCTTGCTCTAGGGTCCAACAGTGACAGCTTGTCAGTGCTGAGGCATGAATAACCCAGAGCCGTAATGCTAACGATACACCAGAAGACTCTGAAAAGTCTTTTAAAAGATTGTCACACTTTCACATCTAAAGACAATGTGTCATTAGTGACAGAATTGTGCTGGTCTTACACCAAAGAACTTTTCAAGCTATTGTCTATGATTTTGCAAAGTCTTGGGATCTTACAGGGTCACTGTTTGCCTGAGCCAAGACTAAAGATTTTATCAGAATGTCAAGACTGACTTAAGACAGCAATCCTGACTACCTTACACCAAGCAATCGACATGATGGGGGCGCGCCCGAACTCTAGCAAAACTCTCATGAGTTAATTCCGACAATGAAACAATGAAATCGCTTCGACAGTTAGGTCATTTGGTGTAAGGCTGGTTTTAAAATACTATTAACTGATTTATGTTACTCAAGATTGCCTAAAATACTTTCCCATTTTTATACTATCCCACTCTTATATTTACATTTCACTCAGGAAGAACATGCAAACGTCACACAGAAAGGCCCCAGTCGGCCGCTAGGTTCAGGACCCAGAACCTTCTGACGACAGTGCTAACCGATGCACCACCACCCTAAAAGAGCCTTTTCTTTTTAGATAAATAGAAATACACGTGTGTGTAGTAAAAATATAAGAAGAACACAGTGAACCCTCATTCGCATTGAACAGTCCTTCATGTTAGTACTAGTCTTTCATGTTAGTGCTAGTGCTGTGGGAACAAAATCATCCCAGTAATACTTTTCAAAAGAGCTGTGTGTCACCTGGGTATATCTCAGTTTTAATGCAAGCTTTTTTGACAGAGCTTTATTTTTCACGTGTGTGCTGAACAATAACCCTGTTTCAATGGCCAAAATAGCAGCACAGTATAGCGTCATCATTTCAACACATGAAAAACATAGCTCAAAAACATAATAGGTTGTGTGTGTGTGTGTGTGTGTGTGTGTGTGTGTGTGTGTGTGTGTGTGTGTGTGTGTGTGTGTGTGAGCGAGCCTCCTTTTTTGGGAATCGTTCAATAGGAGGAACAAAAACAACACAGGTAATCCATTTATTAGCATTTCTTTTTATCTGTGGTTAAAAGTTACAAATATGTTCCACTCTTGCAATTACCATATAAGATGGTGCCACTGGCCATGCAGTGGCTTGAATTTTTTCCTACCTCTTTTTGTCATAATGAACATGTCTGAAGTTTGATTTTGTTGATCTGTAGGTGGAAAGTTCTTTGCTGATATTATGGCTTTTATTTCAACAGAGTTATTAATGGTATTAATGTGTACCTTCACCCCTCAGCTCCACTCACTGCATAATTTTGAAAAATGCTAAAAAGTGGGTAAGAAGCTGAGAAGGAGGGTGAGGTGGGGAGTGATGAGTCTCAATCAGCATATATTTAGAAATAAGCTCTGTTTCACAGACTCCCACTCAAGGGCAGGGCTGGGGGAGTTGGGGGCATTAACTTTTATTTACTTCGTAACATAATGATGTACCAAACGGTCAGCATGGGGCTTGCAACGTTCAGGATGGTTTTATACAGTAGATGGCATTTTGAGCCATTGTCAACCCATAAACTATCAATTTTTTAAATAAAAATGGCAATTTTATCAATATTAACACCAGTGTTTCATCGCAGCACAGACATATTATTTAGTTTGCAACTCAAAAAACACATTTAATTGTGCAGTACCTCTTTAATGACAGTAGCTAACACTCCTTGCTCTCAGCTAGCTTGTCAATACGGCAACTTATTTAATCCGTTACCATCTTTACACACCTTCTTAAGGTGGAACGTGTTGCAGGAACTGTTAGAACTAGCTCTGAAATTCTTTTTCTAGCCACTCTCTGCTTTTAGAAAAAGCCTTATATGTGTTTGTTTTTTTTATATATACGGCTTGCCTCTTCTCCTTTTATAGAGGACCAGTAAGGGAGTTGTGACATGTGTAAAAAAAGGAGGAGAGAGGTCAAGTTGTTTTGCCAAAAATGAATATATCTCTGGCTGTCCTCAGGATCCAGCTTGTTAGTGAAGTAAGAAAGGTAGTGCCTGGTGAGAGCGAGGAATGTGTGCTTCGTGTCCTTGAGGGCTTTAAATCATCTCCTCTCTCTGATATACCCAAAACCTTGAGCCTTGATAAGAGACTGTCAAGGGCATCAGACAAATCAATGACACACCTAAATGAGTACAGCATGCAAAATTTTTAATGGAGGAATTTACCAAACAGCTCTGATTCATTTCCTCATGCTGCCTTTTTAGCTCATGTGCTCATGTGTAAAATTACCAGTTAATACAGTTATGAAGACAGCTCTGCCATAATGAAAGTTAAATTGAAAGTAAAATCAATTAAATTGATTAAATAACAATCTGTGGAGGTTGCAGTGAGTATCCTGAGCATGGGTTACTGTCCGTGCAGAGTTTTATGTACATATAGGTTGGCTCCATGTTTTCTGGTTTCCTCACGTCTCCCAAAGACATACTGGTAGGTAGATTAGCTACCCTTAAACTGCACCTAAGTGCGAATGAGTACGTGAATTTGTATGAATGGTATTCTGGGATGGATTCCGATCTTTTTGAATTATACAGTATGTAGTTTATAGTATAAACATTTTGAGTGACCTAGTCACAATGCTAAAAATGTTATCATTGTACCTAAAAAACAGCATTGGTGCATGTTCAGTGAATTGTTTGAGTATGTTTTTTTCATAACAAAAACGATGATTTGTCACAATCTTCAAATTGCATGGTCTCATTACGTGACTGATTTGGCCTTTTTAGGCATTTTTGAAAAAAATTTGAGTATCTGGGATTTGTGATCATTCCCAAGCTAATGGACAAATTGAGAGATCAAGAAATTGGTCAATTCAGTGCTACCCCTAGTCCTGTACCTGTCTTCACTGAATAAGAATGACTTCAGAGCTATTATTCTAGGTTTGTCAAAACCATTGAAATATCAAAACTATGAATTATGAAATATGTATATACAGCTTATACAACTCAATTAAAAAAAACCGTTGGGATGCAATGTAAAATGTAAATACAAACAGAATGTGATGATTTGCAAATCACGTAAACCCATATTTAAATGAAAATAGAACAAAGACTACATATCAGCATATCAGTTGAAACTGAACCGAAATTTTATTGTTTCATGAAGAATATATGCTTATTTTGAATTTGATGCCTGCAACATGTTTCAAAGGACAAATGCTCAAAGTATCAAACTTTTTCACATTTTAAAAAGTGCATTAGTTTTGATTCCCATGACTGCAATATGTGATCGTAGGTAAATATGCTTGTATAGTGCTGTGTTGTATGAAGTATTGAAAGATCTCATTCCTTTCCAGTACTACAAGATGACAAACCATTCAATAAATAAAATTGCAGGTCTTCATTTAAATCAGCTATGTTGAAATTGTATTATGCGTATAGACCAATTGCACTCCTGTATATGTCATGTGTATGTACTCTTCTTAAAGCTTGGGCAGCAAGTGGTGCTATTATTCATTCATTCATTCATTCATTCTTTAGTAACCGCTGTATCCTGGTCAGGGTCATGGTGGGTCCAGAGACTATTCCTGGAACACTGAGTGCCTGATGGGAACAGGATACCAGTCCATTGCAAGGCACTAAGCACACTTGCATCGCACACTCACATCTAGAGCCATACTAGTATAGGTGGAGAACCCTGAGGAAATTCAGGCAAAAATGGAGAGAATGTGCAAATCAATATAATTCATTTCATTTTTGTTTTTGTGTGATGAATAGCAGATGGTGAAAGCGGTTTTTAATTTTGCTTGTCATAGTATCATTTTGGTTTTGGGCAAGTATAGTGACACTATACTTGATATCAGTGCTGAGGATAAAATTATGGTACTGCTATAGCAGGCTATGCATGTGGTTTAACTGATTTCTGTGCTCTGATTTCTGTATGTGAGACCTAGACACTCAATACACGAGTGCTGGGGAGATTCTTTAAAGCTGCTTCAAATCTCTTTTAGAGAGTTATTATTGTCCCGAATCGAAGGTGATTTTGATAGGAATATGCACACAGAGCATTTGATCTTTCTCCTGCTGTTAAATGTTAACAAAGTTTATTTCGTATCATTTTCTGGCCATGTGATTTTGTTTGAAATTTTTATGATGTTGTTTGGGCTTTTTATGTCTAAGGTTTGCTGATACACAAGACTCTGACACCCATGTCTATATCAAATAGTATATAAACATCCACAGTACTATCAGCGCTAGTGAGACTGAAGACCTTGTCGGATTAGCTGTTATCATGTTGGCTGATCCTCTGCTGACTCAGACTTCCTTGAAGCTAGTTTATAAAACACTGTGTGAAAACAACTTGGTAACTGTTTAGTTGCTTTTACAGTGACGTAGCAGCAATTGCATAAAGTTGATGGAGAAAAAACAAATGTTTGGCGGCATCCCAGTGTAAAACAGACATGACGGGCACGTCAGGTTACAAATAAATAGTCATTCATGGCTTTAATCATTAAATAGCTAATAGTATGCATTATGTACAAGGTTTTGTTGAAGACGTTGAAATAATATCATAAAATCATTGAGTATGTAGACACCAGGCTCAATGCAGACAAGAAGAAAATGTAGAAAAGGAGATTAGTAATGTTAGAATGATGGATATATTGTTTTAGTTAAGCTTAAATGGACTATTAGTCAATTGACTATGCAACTGGTGCTTTACAGAACAGTTCATTTTGTTGGTAATAAATGTTTTGGCTCTCTATTATATAATTGTAGAGTCTCACATCTGGCTAAGTAACTGGAAAATGTAACAAATTAATAAAGAAATTGTCATGATTTGTACTTGATAGGAAACCCTTTTTAGTTGACGACTGCCTCAGTCCAGAGACACTGGACATGTTTACTGGTGTAGCTCCGTGATGCCTGTAATTCTTGTTTGCCTCATTTTACAAGTAAGCAGCTATTAACAATATGTGTAATTTTCTTTCAGTGTTCTGAACTATATCCACTTAAGGTCGATTCCCAGTTTCAGCTTTGATGGACTGCGAGGGGTTAAAAGAATGTGAGTATCCTTTACCATTTGAACGTCCACTCAAACCAGAGTGCACGAGTGCATAACATTTCTATTTCTAATGTATTTTGGAACTTTGCATTTGGCATTAAATGTAAATGCCTATTGTTCAGAGAATGTCAGCTACATACGAAAGGTCTGTTGTTTATCATCAGACATGGGTTACTCACCCTGATTAAGTAGATTTTCTGGATGCCAAAATGAAATATTATGCTGAAATGTCAGTAAAATAATGTAAAATGCACCATTTTGTATTTTTTGTTTATCATCTGTTGTGTGATTTCAGAGAAATTGCTCAAAGTGTCACACTGGAAACCATCGAGACCCAGGCCTTCAACAACCTCCTCAACCTCTCAGAGATGTAAGTGTTGCTAAGGATCAGTATGTTATCCTATGTTGCTAAGGATCATCTTCATATTATCAGAAAAAAATCCTATACTATACTATTTGTGTAACAAGGGGAAACAGTAGAATGATTTGTATAATGCTAAAAAAAAACCTTACACTTTTGTTATCTAGCAATATCAGCATTTTTTTAATTTATACTGTTTAGTTTCCATTCCATTAATTTCCATTTCATTTATATAAGCATATACTGTAAACATGTGATCATACGACTTAAAGACTTTTAAATCTATGATTGATTCACAGATCCATCCAAAACACACGAAGCCTTGTCCATATCCACCAGCGGGCCTTCAACAATCTACCCAAGCTGAGATACCTGTGAGTGAGATTTTCTATATATCCCAGGTCTGCAGATTACCTGCTATAACCTGTTCACGTAAAGCCCAGCATAATGAATAGATACAACAGAAACAACAGTGCAATTCAAAAAATCATGAAGATACAGATCAAGAGCATCAGATAATGTTCACAACAGATATTAGAATGAAGAAAAAGTATGATTTCTGTGACTTTAACTGTGGCAAGAAACTGCTGAGTTCCTCAGACACTGCAGTCTCTAGAGTTGAAAAACATCCTGTGAGCAAAGGGTCTACAGGTTGAAACACCTTGTTGATGAGAGAGACCAGAGGAGAATGATGAGACTGGCTTGAGCTGACAGGAAGTCTATATTAACTCAAATAAGCTCCTTTTACATTCGTGGTGAGCAGAAAAGCATCTCAGAAAACACACCACATCAAACCTTGAGGTGGATGAGCTACAACAGCAGAAGAACACATCAGGAACCACTCCTGTGAGCCAACTCACTAAAAACTGGACAGCTGAAGACTGGAAAAAGTCCAGGTGATTTTTTTCTAATCTTCAAAAGTCCAGTTTTGGTGAGTCTGTGCTCATGATAGCCTCAGATTCTTGTTTTTGGCTGAAAGAGATGGAACCCAGTGTGGTCTTCTGCTGTCCGCTTCAAGGTTTGATGTTTTATGCATGATGAGATGTTTTCTACTGAAAAAGCATGACTATATGAGTTACTATACTGTTATTTACATAGAAAAATAAAAAAGACAAATATAAAAATATAAATATGAAAGATGTAAAAATGTATGAACTGTACGTGGTATAAAGCACAGACGTGTACTTGAATGCATCCCTGTGCAATAGCTGAGGTAGTCACACTGAAAATGCTAATAATATAATATGCATATTTATAAATACGGGATATGCTGTGAATGGTTTCCATGAATGGTTTCATCGGATGCAAGTGAGCAACTGTTCACTGCTTACAGTTACTTTAAAACACAGAGAGGTCCAAATTGAGTGAGCACTTATTATGAAGGACAAGGAGGACTGCGTTGAGGCTGCGTTAAGCCTGTTATCATGGATTCGATAGCAAATTGTTTTTGGCGACACAACTGATTGCATTTCACTTCCACAGGAGCATCTCTAACACCGGGATAGTCGTGTTTCCTGATTTGACAGCCATCGCATCTCTTGAAGCAGATTTCATACTGTGAGTTCTACAGGTGTCAAAAGGATTTGCGGGCTAAACAGGAGAGGCTATATAATATTTTGCAAAGCATTTACCCAGTTTGATAGTTTGAATATTTAATAAAAAGTAATAATTACATTGTGGAATATTTGCCTGGCAGTAATAAATAGATAAAATTAATCCTGTGTTATGCCTTTATAGGCAATGCTTGACAAGTTTAGTCTAACCGACTACCAGCAAAGCTCCTCCCAGATTAAAATCAGCTGATTCTTCTAGCAAGTTACAGAAAACAACTCTGGATAGTAGATCATATGTTCTAGGTAGAAACTAATGCAAATCTAGTAATAGTAATAACATTCTAGAGAGAGAGAGAGAGAGAGAGACAGACCATCGTGCAGTTCTATATTGTATAGTCTGCTGTTTCACAATGTTATGGATGAACACACACACACACACACAAGTACAAACACACAAGATAGTGAGATTACAGTTTCAAATGACATTACTGTCGCTATTGTTTGCTTGTTAGAGATATCTGTGACAACCTCCACTTGCAGTCAATCCCACCAAATGCCTTCATTGGAATGACAGCTGAAGACACAACAATGTAAGTTATTATATGCATTCTGTCAGTCGCTCAACTAAATAATCCACGTTCCTATATGGTCATTTTGTAGTTGCTTATCATATTCCTCTGGCAATGTTTCATTTTCATAGGAATCTGTATAACAATGGCTTCAGGGAAATACACAAGCATGCCTTCAATGGGACAAAAATAGATAAATTGTAAGCACTTGTGCATTTACATTCACTCTTCCTGTGCACCATAGCAAATTAGCATGGAGACCTAAAATCATTTTCTTTTTGTTTCACAGAACCTTAAAGAACAACCGAAAGCTACAAACAATCCATAGGGAGGCTTTTATAGGAGCTATTGGCCCAGCTGTATTGTAAGTTATCCTGCACCTGAGCAAGAGATGCTGTAAAATGTTAGCCAGTTTCCCCTGTGTTTGTTTTTATGCTCACTATGTAAGAACTTAAAAGCGATAAAACAGATCACACTCTCAGAAAAACTCGGAAAAATGTACCGAATGCAAGATATATCGTTTAATCACGCCATGCCCTTTCTTTTGCAAGCTGTATTTAGTCAGAGGTTGGTTGCTTTTATTTTATTTTAGGGACGTGTCCTCTACTGCTCTTGAGACGTTGCCATCTCATGGCCTGGAGTCTGTGTTGATGCTTGCAGCTCGCTCAGCATTTTTGCTAAAGAGGTTGCCTCCTCTAAACAGTTTGGAGAGCTTAAGAGAGGCTCATCTCACCTACCCGAGCCACTGCTGCGCTCTACTCAGCTGGGACACTCACAGGTGTGACTCCAATTAGCACATAGAGCTCCCTTGTCAATGAACACACAGTTAACTATTAATGACTCTATTAATTGTAATATTATTTGAAATTGTTATATCAGTCACACATGTCAGGTTTGTCAGAAGTGCAGGAAACCCTCACTAGAAGAGAGTTATAGTTAAAGGTTTAATTATAGTGAAATGCCTGAACAGGTTATCTTGATTGTAGATTGCTTATCAAAATATTACTAAAGTATCTAACTTGATTCATCTTGGTAGAAGATCTTTCTTTAGCATACGTTGTTATCATTTATCTCTTCCAACAGGGAGTCTCCATCTTCAGCACAGAGAAATGGATCTTCGTACTGTGAACACCAGAGTCCGTTAGATAAGTAAGGTTTATAAGACGATGTAGTTGTAGCTATGCATTCTGGGAGACATCAAAATGTTTGCTATGCTTGATGACTCACCTGAACATTTACAATTAATTTAGTTTTTCATGTAGGTAGAATAATGTAAATCAATATTTGTCTTTACAAATCTATCATTTTGTCTATCTATGTATATGCGGTTTTTTTATCACTATGTTTGTGTACTTTAAGATCTTTCACTATATTTCTATGAGATGCAAACCAAATTTCATTATCATTGTATGAGGACAATAAATATATTATATAGTATATTCTACAGGTTTTACATAAAATCAGGAGTCAATGAGAGTAAAAGTAAATATGCTTCATTTTGTATTTATTATCTACAACATACAGTTTACACATTCACCCTTATGCTCAAGTCAAGTCAAGTCAAGTCAATTGTCATTTCAACTATATACATGTAATACAGTTTACAGTGAAACAAGACAGCGTTTCTCCAGGACCAAGGTGCTAC
>JAQQZR010000038.1:21520309-21536387 GCA_030068235.1 Notoglanidium macrostoma | reverse complement strand
ACTCGTCGTTCTTGCTGATGAGACCCACCACAGTCGTGTCATCGGCGAACTTGACGATGTGGTTCGAGCTGTGCATTGTTGCACAGTCATGAGTCAGCAAAGTGTACAGTAGTGGACACTACTAGTAATTTTGCTTGTTAGAAGCAACTACAGTGCAAGTATTTAGTGAATAAACCTGCTTAATTCTCTTATATTGACATGTTATTTCTTAAAAGAAAATGAATATAATTACTCCAGCTTGAAACTTATATTTATGGGATTTTTCAGACATGCTTATCTAGAGCAGTTTACAGTTATTTCATTTACAAAACTGAGCAGTTGAGGATTAAGTACCTAACAGTGACAGCTTGGCACTCCTGGGATTTGAACCAATAACTTCCTGATCAGTAAGCCAATACCTTAACCACTGACCACAGTCCCCGTTTATAAACTGTACTCAACTAGCTTTTGATATCACATTTCAAGAAAGTTTGACTTCTTTTAAAAAATAATATCTCATTATAAGCATTAGCCCTATGTTATACAAACTAATTTAAGGGATAAAATACAATACTTACTTTCAGATCATTTTAAGGTTTTTATGCTAGTTTCAAGAGTTCTTACCAAGTTTTTTTGCTTGAAACAAGACTTGTACCAAATTATAGTACACGTTGCTTCTTTCTAGTAGTCTATTTAGTTTGGGCTTTATTTCACTATATTTTTAAATTGCGAATGAACAGTTGGCTTAATTTTTCAAAAAAGGAGGAAATTTGGTTCTCCTGATGTGGTGCATTGTTACCACTTGTTTCTAGGTAAGAACAGCTCAAAATTAGCTGCAAAAACATTTTTTTACACTAAAAATGCTTGACAAGATTATAAAAATTGATAAATTTCCTAGAAATAAAGCATTTTTTTCCAGTTCAGATTGACAATTATGCTAAGCATATTTCTTTTGCTTCCTAACTTTTCATTCACCTTGTATAATTAACAGCATGCTAACAGCAGTTCCAAAATGCCACATACATGCCACAGTGCCTATAACAATGATGATGATAATTACATGATTGTATCATGCAGGACACCAGTCACCACGCATCTTGGTTTCTTCACTGAATTATTCTTGTTTTTCCTATAATTTGTGCCTCCTTTAAAGCTAGCAACCAGACCTATATGGGAATTAAAGTTAAACAATGAGCAGGGAAGAAGCTTTACCAGGTTTGTCAGGTTGATGCAATGACCTGCTTGCCCTTCCCCAACCATAGCTAAATTGGAAACAAGCTAGGTTTGTCATTAAATGAAATGTCAAACATTTGTGCAGCCCACAAAAAATAACAAATGTGTCTGAAACAGTGAATGGATTGACACTTCCCTGTCCCTTTAGCACCTCCATGTCCCATGTTCCATTAGCAACCAGACCATACTATACTCTGTACTATTTTATGCAACACTGACTGTTTTTTCTCTTTATGACTATATATTTAGGAGCTCCGAAAAAGAGACTTTCTATTCTGACATGCTGGGTCCACTATCTGAAGCCAGCTTTGGCAATGTTGACTTTGAGTACCCTGACTTCTGTCAAATCAGACCAGCTCTCCAGTGCAGCCCTGAGGCAGATGCTTTCAACCCCTGTGAGGATATTGCTGGGTTTGGGTTCCTCCGTGTGGCCATCTGGTTCATCAACATCCTGGCCATAGCTGGCAACCTGACTGTGCTTCTTGTGTTATTCGCCAGCCGCTGCAAACTCACTGTGCCACGCTTCCTCATGTGTCACCTGGCCTTCGCCGACTTCTGCATCGGTGTATACCTCCTCATGATCGCCATTGTGGACCTGAGGACACGTGGTTACTATAGCCAACATGCCATTGAATGGCAGACAGGAGTGGGCTGCAACATTGCAGGCTTTCTATCTGTCTTTGGCGGAGAACTGTCCATCTACACGCTGTCTACGATCACCATAGAACGCTGGTACACCATCACCCACGCTATGCAGCTAGAGCGCCGGCTTGCTCTGCCCCAAGCTGCTGCAATAATGGCTGCTGGCTGGCTGCTCTGCCTGGGCATGGCAATTCTTCCACTCGTTGGCATAAGTAGTTACAGCAAAGTCAGCATGTGTCTGCCTATGGACATTGAAACGCATCTGGCCCAGGCTTATGTCATTCTTCTGCTGCTTTTCAATGTGGGGGCTTTTCTGGTGATTTGTGGCTGTTATGTGCGGATCTACATGGTTGTACGCCACCCTGAAGTGCCCGGCCGTGCTGCTGATGCCAAAATCGCCAAACGCATGGCCGTGCTTATCTTCACTGACTTCCTTTGCATGGCGCCAATCTCTTTCTTTGCCATCTCAGCTGCCTTTAAAGTGCCCCTCATCACAGTCACCAACTCCAAGATCCTGCTGGTGCTCTTCTATCCCATCAACTCCTGTGCCAACCCTTTCCTCTATGCCATCTTCACCAAGGCCTTCAGGAAAGATACCTACATTCTGCTAAGCTCCATGGGCTGCTGTGAGACCAAAGCCAACATGTACCGCATGAAGACCTACTGCTCAGAGAACACTGCAAAAATGACAAATTGCTCAGTCGGCAAGGGCCCTCACACTGCCATGTGGTTGTCCACCTATCCTCACCAAAAATGCCAGCTGCAGACAGAGGGGTTAAAGAAAGACAGTAGTGGAGAACATCTCACATAATACATTCTGACTGCCTGTCTGAGAACTCTCATCCTTTTTCATCACTGAGTAATGCTGTATGGTGTATTATATTAGCTGCGTCCCTTCAGTCCTTTAAAATTTGATTCTCACTCAGGTAGGAGAAGAGCTCTTTCGGAGGGAATTTGTGGCAGTTATTTTATCTCGCATACAGAGGTTTATTTTTTCTGAAAAATAATGGTTTTATCCCATGAGAAAATATGTATGATTCTGAGTTTATTCATACCCTTGACAGAGGAGTAGACAACAGGTGTTGATAGACGCAGACAGCCTGGATTGGGACTTCAGGGTAAAGAAAATGAGGAAACTGATTTGTCCTCATATGTCACATTACAATTCCATTTCCATCCATTTTACATGTTTTACCTTAGAAGTAATCGTCATTGCCTAGTTCTCAGACATAAGTAGGAACATCACAGACTGGACTGGAGATCCTTAGCCTCCATTCTTAACATGTCTAAGTTGGTCGTTGTTATTTTTGTCAAACAAATTCAGTTTTTGTATCAGTTTCATGGTTATTACTGTGAAGTCGTCTACATCTCAAGGATCCCGTCTTATCTCTGAGAGCACAACATATCCTACATCGGTCGTTAAAGGGGTCAGGGGGTAATGACTGTGTGTTCTGCCGTTAACCTTGTTTTATGTTCATAATATAGCACGTCAGACAGCCTTACGATTCAAACATGGTGAGTCTAAGATTAAGAGATTCCTAGGAGAAATTGTGACATACTGCGGACAATAAACGAACTCCAGGGAAAAATTTTCCTTAAAGTCTGAGTTAAGGATTCCTCAAAATGAAATCAGTTGCACAAAAAACCCTTAAGTCTTCTCCTTAAGGTTTCCTTAAAATGTTCACTTACATATTTAAGGTATTCTCTAAGGTCAGCTTGGTCTTATATTTAAGGAATCCCTTAAAGTTCATGAAGTTGTTGCACAAAAAATCTTAGCAACCCAAGTAAGGAAAACATTTCAAGGTACCTCTGACTTTATCTTAACCACAGCATGACCATGTTTATGGTGATAAATGAAGTGAATGAATGCATCCTGAGAAGTTTCATTAATTTGGATTACTCTAATAATTAATTTTCATCACAATTGCAATCCTATATTTATTGTTTTATGTTTGCTATTATTTGCTATTGTTATGTAAGTATAATCATTTTTTTTCTCTGATCAATTTGGTTTTCTGGTCTTCTTTTCTTCCATGTTTCTTTTTGCTATAGGCCACCTTTCTGAGATGATAACAGATATCAAAAGCAAGCAAACAGTCTCCATGGAAACTGTAGAATTTTTCTGCTGTAAAATCTTTAAATGCAGTAAATTAACATTTTTCTTAACTAAGAAGACCTTTTAAGGGATTCTGTGCAATATCCTTAAATAAGTCTCTCATCTAAGGAGAAATTAAGCTTAACTTAAGGTGTTTTGTGCCAACTAGCCCCAGATACTCAGTTCCCCTGCAGAAAAATCACGCTTGGTCTGACCAGCTATCAAAATACAGACCTAGCTTATCCATCTGGTGAGCTGTTAAGTTCTTTTTCACCTTTCTTATTACTTGTCTAAATTGATAAATATACGTTTGAAGTTTCCTTGCCTTGCTGTTGTGCTATTTTCTTAAAAATAACTTCACAGTTCATGTCCACAGTTTAGCATTAGTAGCACTTATCAAGTGCCAAAAAAAGGTCTACCAGCTTGAGGTCAAAAAAAGGTCAACCCTGGTTTCTTGATAGCTGGTAGCCGTTCAGACAAACTGGATTTGATTACTATAAGTAAGTAAACTTTAAATGTCACATACATATACTCATTTGGCCAAGAATTTTAACTGAGCAACTTGTAATTATATCAGTTAAATCAAATTTACAGTTAACACTTAACATGAGTGCTGTTTAAATAACTAACCTTCTTAGTTTGTTTTTTTTCCTGACAGTCTCATCACATTTACATACTCTCAGATATTTTCCTCTTGCCATTTTCTTCCAAAACCAAGCTCAATTTGGCCCTGTCAGTGTTTTGATATAAATATTTTGATCGACATATGTCCTCAGTCCCATATTCCCATTGGTTCCTGACTTTTCAGACACCCTGTATAATTTACAGCATGCTGCTGCAAATAAATAAATAAATAAATAAATAAATAGTGCATCTCTGACATAACCAAAAGATTGTTAGGTTGCAGCTGAAAAATTAAAAGAAAAATCAATACGTAGTTGTGGACTAACTGTTTTTCCTGACGATCTGATCACGTCCACATATTCTCAGATGTTTTCCTCATGGCGTCTTTTCCAAAATTAAGGTCTGCTTGTCCTGGTCACTGTTCTGATACATGCCACAGCGCATAGTACTGATAATTGCTTGGTTGTATCATGCAGGACACAATCTTGGTTTCTCCACTGAGTGTGTCATGGTTTTTTCCTGTAATGTATCCCTTCTCTGGAGCTCGCAACCAAACCCATATGGGAACTAAAGTTAAACAGTTAACAGGGAAGGAGCTTTAGTCTAGATTCCTGTTTTTTTTAGCTGAGAGTATGCTTTATGAGTTTGCTTTATAAGTTTTTAACATTTTAATATATGTAAATGTGTTTATACGTGATTAGACTGTATTATTGTTACTGTTAAACACAACATGGTGCATACCTTACAAAAAATATGGATAAATCTAGATATTCCATTCACAGAATAAAAGATATACTCTTGTACCATTAAAAATAACCACTGAGGGACCTCTGCTTGGTGTAAGAGTGGATCCATTTACACTGTTTATACTCAGCTAGCTTGTTACTGCGGAAAGAAATAGCTCTCTAGCATTATTAAACGATGATGGTGGATGACGTCACAGTGAAGTTAACGCGAGATGGCGCGCGCGCGGCGCTGATCAGCTGGAGTGTTTTTGTATTATTTAAACACACCGCTAAAAGCTGCTCGCGCTTCTGAACCTGCACGAGAGGCGCTAGCTCCTGCTGGAAGAAGCTCATTCCACGTTTCATGTAAATATGTATGAGACAACGCGCGTCTGTTGACTGGGTTTCCTGTAACTCACACACTACTCAAGACTTGTGCTCATTTCTGGTGGACGACAGGATCTAAGCATGGCTTCAGAAGTATTAAAGTTGCTCGTCTTTGGATTTTTTTGGTGTTTGACTGTGGGTAAGTTATCGAGAATCAGTGCTCTGTTTACACTGTAAAGTTAATGCAAAAAAAAAGTGCGGATGAACAAATGATCTTGGTCTGAAGGATTGAGGTAGTTTAAAAAACATACATAAGTTATTTAAAAAAAAAAACTTGATTTGCAGTAGTAAGCTAATGAGCTGAGAGTAAACTGGAGTGTTCTCTGTAATAGACTAGGTTTTGTAGTCAAATACCATGAATTGGTAAGTTGTTTTTTTTCTGACCTGCATATTGTAATACAAGAATCATGAAGATATCAGGCAGGTTATTTAATTTAATCTAATCATGTAATGAAATACTTATTAAATTTAATATAATAATTTAATTATTAATTAAAAAACAAAAAAAAAGCCCACACCTTTAAAATTTAATCCTGTGTTTATTATTAACAGCCACAGGTTATGTTTAAATACAAAGCGTGGAATTGTGGGTAATTTTCACTGCGCTCAACGCACAAATTTGTTCTCAAAAATTAGCTTTTTAGTAACATTTAAAAAAAAAAAAAAAAGTAAAATTCATATCTTTTGGTCAATACTTGGGTCAGATAGGAGCACTTGCAGGGGTACTTGAATTTAAACAAACTTTCATTATTTAATATATTTGAGACTTAAGAAAATAGTTATAGACGTTTGACCACTAAACAGTCTAATTTAGTCTAGAGAGCATAATGGGGGAAATGAGAAGTTGTTCAGATTTGTCCATTGAGATATTTGTCCTTCCCACACTGAACTATTGACTTGTATTAAGAGCTTCAAGTCAACGAAATATGCTTCCTCTGATAACAGATCTCAATAGTGTAGGACCGTTTCCTGTGGCTACATTTCAGCTGGATGATGAAGCCTTTAAAGCTTTTAAGTCGATGTCCTGTTGGATGCAGCTGAAGATATGAACGTTTACAGCCAGGAAGGTTTGTTGATGTAGTCTGTTTAAAAAAAAAAAATGCTAGGGGAGGTTCCACGGCCAAGTCACGTGCAAAACGTTTTATAGGAAAAGTTTATGTTCCACAAATAATAGTGAAGCTTATTTATAATCACTGTAAAGTGTGAAAAGCTCTTTGTTACTTTGGACAAAAGGTCCAAATGTCATCCATAATGATGGAACTGCCAGAGGACATGATTGCAAAATGCAAAAAAAATATTATTAGGTGGTACATGTTTACCTGGGCATGTCGGCACGGGAAGCAGGTAACAGAAAAGAAAGTGTCTGCTTTATTTGTAAACGGAGACAAATCGGTTCATTTTCAAGCTTTAATGGAATTCATATTCAAGTGATTTATTGTTATTGTTATTATTATGACGAGGATTCAAAATAAGGTGCAACTTTCTTTATGGTGCGTTCTTAAGACGAATCGTCTGAGATCATCACAATAGCAAAGTTGTGAGGGTTATCTTTTTTTTTTTTTTCTAAAATATTATGTGATGTCCATCAGTACATTTGTGGGATATAAACAAAAAAGTATACCAGAGTATTTGTTGAACACTGTGTATGAATAATTGCTCTGTATTTGACATTAAAAACATGCTACCTAACAACATTGTCCTCCAGCTCTTAGCCACTGATGAGTGGCACTAACTGTTGTGTCTGGCCACCTTCAGGTGGTGGAGCGTCTGGTGGTTTGGAACCCTTGGTGGTGCCCGGCCGAGTGTCCAGCGTGCACTTGTCTCAGGAAGAGATCCGGAGACTACACTTCAAACCCACTGTGGGCACCATTCAGTGTTCGGAGGGTTCTGAGATCATGTTCAACTGCTCGATTGACCTCACTGACATGGGACATGACCTGAGTATCCTGTGGTTCAAAGATGGCAGAGAGATATTTGATGGCACGCATACCACTGTATACAGCCATGGAACAGTAATTCTGCTGTCCACTATCAGGTTTGAAAACCAGAAGCTTGTTTAATTGACAGAAAATGAGATCGACCAGCTATTATCATATTTAGTTGTTTAAGGTGGCAATATTTTGTTCAGGTTCATGATGTTTGCAAATGTTTTTGCTTAATTTAAAAATCAGCAAAAAAAAAAAAAAAGTCTTTGTACTTGAAAATGTAGAAATAAACAATGACCGTTCTTTGATATCGGCTTTATCATGCCGTCAGTGTGATTATTCTGTATGCTCTTGATTTCTCACAGCATTAAGAGCGTTCAGCGAGCTGACTCTGGTGCGTACCAGTGCAGACTGAGCGTCAGTAACAAAGTGATCGAGTCAAATCCCATCATTGTTGAGGTTTCTGGTAAGTCGCTTATTATTTTGACATTGTTCAGAAAGAAATACTTATGTTGTGAATTCATGAAGTCTCACAAATGGTATCTGATTATCTCAATACAGGTTTACCAACCTTTACTAAACAACCGAGTGACGTGAATGTAACAAGGAACAGCTCTTTCACGTTGACCTGCGAGGCTGTGGGTCCCCCGAATCCTGTCACAATTATGTGGCTTCTCAACGGCAAGAAGTTAAATGAACGTGATCCCTCTCCGAGCAACATAACCGTCCATGGTAAGTCTGGATCCCAAAATTTGCTCTTGCTGATTTCCGTCCATCGAGCAGTGTGTATTATTTTGGTCTGTTTAAAATTTGGCATTAGTTAATCACTATTACAAGCTTATTTATACAATTTGAGAAAGGTTGAATTCAAATGTACTTGAAGCAGTTTGATGCGGTCTCTGAATTATGGGCGAGTGTGATCTATTCCAGCTGTAAACTGAATAGTATAGAATATGGTTATGCTGAATATTTTTAGTCTCCTTCCAAACTGACCTAAATATTCACCAAAAAAAAAAAAGAATGGCTTTGAGAAATACATACGTCAGTCTATAGGTAAGAACCTAACATCGGGTATTTTCAAAGCATTGTGATATCCCACTATTCTGCTCATTCATACCATTCATTTTCCACCACTTACCAAACTGGTTAAAACAACAGGAAACACGTGAACCCCTCTAAATATTCAAAGGGAAATGAGGTGGCATAACCAGATTCCTCAGGGGGTCAGAGAAGTTCAGAAAAAAAGGCAATGAGTAACATATCTGACCCACAGCCACATCAAGCAGAATCTAAAAACAATGAACATGGCTATCAGTGTTTTTGAGGCGTTTTCTTTCTGTGAATTCCCCTGGATGTTTAGAGATTGTCAGTCAGACTACGCCTGGCTCTATTAAACGCTACCGAATTCCTTCCTTTTTATTTTGGGCCCCTGTTTTGAGAAAATACCCGCTCTTCCACTTTTGCAGTGTTCTAACAGGGCTTAATATAACTGTTTCCTGAACCTGCAATGTTTTTGAGTTCTTGCGTTGTATTGACCGCATGCTACGCTGTCTTGCTTTGACTTTTTTTATCTCCGTCTCCACCGCTATAGCCCCGATAACAGTGTTGGGGATTTAAAGCTAATGCAGTAGGAAAACACTCGGGCCCTGGTGAAATTGGCTGTTTAAGATCCCTGAGTTGGACTTTGATTTCTCATAAACGCCACAGTGAGCCACTGGCAGTCTGTTGGATTTGGTGTACTCACTAAGCACCAGTGGAATCTGATACAGCCAGTGAAAGACTACATTGTAAAATGTTCTAGGTTGAGAACAAAGTATCTGTGAGTTTGTTGTCCTTTTCATGACTGCTATTTCTGCACTGTAATTATTTGCAGTAATTAGTTGGTATTAGTTATGTTTTGCGAACTGCACTGGAAAAGTGTTGCTGAATCCCAACAATTACTGACGTTTCAGTCATGACGTGCGTTAAAGGGCTACTTTGGGCACAGCTTTGTTAAAGGAACACTACATTCACACTGCTCAATTTATAGTTAATGTAGTTTGTCTCTATCTAACAACAAACCGCAAACAAAGCTATAAAGACCGAGATGTTGTGAATGTGGGACCAAAGAAGTTAAAGGTCACATTTTTCCTTTGGCGTGTGTGCGTGTGCACGTGTGTGCGCGCGCGCTGAGAGATGAGGGGAAGATGGAAAACGGGGGAGGGGACAGAGAGTGTGAGGAATGGGGGAACGAGTGTGCACGAGAGAAAGAGATTAACAACACAAAAGAGCTCATTGAGGCCCTGGCTGTGGAAATGTCCGAGTGTGAGGCACTGCGCAAACGCTCGCAGGCTACGCTCACAGAAATGGAACATGGGGCATAACTCTGCTGTCCGTGGGGCATTTTATTACTTTTACTCAAGTAATGAGACCCACCTTTCTACCTTCGACATACAACTTATTGAGGAGATTATTGCCTCACCGTCAGCTGTGTCAGCCTATTTATGTTATAAGTACCGTTATAAAATGAAGTGGGGCAGTTAACTGCAATGATCATTTAGTTTTTCTAGTACTATAGGTCTCTTATGTAACACACACACACACACACAGACGAAGCTGGTGGTGTGTTTTTTTCTGTCCATGATGCAAGATTATGTTTTTCCCATAAATGCTTACCAGGCACTCTGTATGCTATGAGAGAAACATTGTTGTTTTCAACCAAACCACGTGCTTTTCTGTATCCATGTTTCTATCTTCCTAATTCTGTGGTTTGCTAGCAGCAGTAGGAACTGCTTACAAATGTGTACGGTCATGTGAAGAGACTATTGCAATGGAGAAACGCCAAAGCCAGTAATTACAGATCCTCAGATACAGCATGCCTCCCGGCAGCCAAACAGCTGTGAGAGCTCTGACTTTTTACCAGAACGTAGCCGTCTGCTTGTCCTGTTGTTAAATGCCATTGTTCTGCATATCCAGTTTGTGTGCATCCGCGCGTGTGTTTTTAATACCACTACCATGAATGAAGTAAAAAGTGGGGACAGGCACTGATTCTTTATTAGATCCTTTGTACTTTTTGACCTTTTATTTTTTTAATGCCACCATAGCATGGTTTTACTGGCTGAAGGCATGCTGCTATGCAGTTGTACTTGTTTGTCTGTTGATTCAGCTTGAAGTGCAACTTCAATAATTGCTTTTATTTACAAACCCTTGGAAAGGTCCCTGGGAATTTCCTCTGCCCTGCCAGATTGTGAACATCACAACAGTGCCACTGCAATTTCCACTTTCGTTTAAATGAGAGGTCTGTTTAGTGTGTCTAATCCATCCATTCATCCACCCATCCATTATCCATACCACTTGTACATCAGGGTCACATGGAAGCCTCATCCAATCCCGACTGACTCCGGGCGAGAGGCAGGGTAAATGCTGGACAGGTTGTCAGTCTACCTCAGAGCTAACGCAGAGACGAACAACCATTCACCATTCCAACAACCATTCACACCTATAAGTAATCTTGAGTGGGCAATTTAATCCAATATATTGTTGGACTGTGTGAGGAAACTGGAGCACCCAAAGGAAATCTACACAGGCATGGGGAGAACATGCAAACTCCACCCAGAAAGACCCCACAAAGTTCGAACCCAGAACGTGCTTGCTGTGAGAGAGCAGTGCTAACCACTGCACCACCCCATGTCCAATCCACCATCCAGTATTATGGAGTTTTGACATGAATTCCCTGCTATACTTATTTATTTACCAAGTGATTGAATAGTCATTGGATATGGCTGATATAACATATGGGAAATGGCAGATGAAAAAGAAATTCTAACAAAAAAAAAAGTAAACTACTTGTTACTCTCCTACATGAATTTCACCTAAGATAATCATGTAATGCATGGGCAAAAGGTCCCTAGCTGAGATTAGTCTGAGATGGACATGATTTATATTCTGACCCATGTAAACAAACAAACAAACAGCTTCCTTTTAATAACAAGAGAGAGCGCAATAGTAGACCCATTGTGACAGCTTTTCTGAGCAAGCACGGCAAAAAAGTGACAAATAAGCAAGGACAAAAGGGATATTATGGCCATGCTGTCACTGGGTTTGGCAGGCTGCCGTCTGAGTGGACGGTGTTGGGTTGACTGGGAAGAAAGGACTTCGAAAGCCTGGTACTGGTTCCATGTTTGCCCACTCGAAATGAAACCATTGGTCTTCACTGTGGCCTGAATGGGATATGAGGCCTTGTTAAGGGTTAACAAGGTTTGGCCACACATGGTGCAACATATGTATGCACATATGAAAGAGGATCTGGAATTTTTTCGTGTAGGCAGTTTAACTACTCCCAAAACCAACACCTAGTTCCACTTTTTGGACCTAGCTGATATTCCTACTGTCTTATTATATGAATTCTTTCTTTGTTCACACAGTGGCATCCTAATATTAAACTGCATTTCTCACTGATGTAATTCTGATATAATGATATCATTTCTCACATCTATAGGTGTGGACTCGCCCACTCAATACAGCTGTGAGGCTCACAATGCCAAAGGAGTTACGGTTTCCAGAGAGGCTCGTGTCAATATTAAAGGTATTGCCGCAAGAAGGGAATTCACTTGCATTCAAACGGAATTCCCACTTCAACTGGAGTTGAAAAACTAGCTCAAATCCTCAACCAGTTGTCTTGTATCATGTATTTCAGACTTTCCGGCCAAGGTTTCCAAAATTACTGTGGTGAAACGTGAAGCAAACAAGCTCATCTTAAGCTGGACTCCTGGACATGACGGCTTTTCTCCACTCAGTACCTGCTACATCACAGTAAATAATTGAACTTGACATGAGTTATGCAGAGATTGTAATAATAATAATAGTAGTCACAGTATAGCTCTTAATATTCTTAAAAAGGCCATTCATAAAACTGACACTGTTGGTGTCCATTTCCCTTAAAAGGAATCTGGGAATGTTGAGCAATTAGAATCAAAATTAGGTGCTCACATAATATGAATGTTGTTAGACCATTGCTAGATAATAAATTATATTTTGTCTGTCTTCTAGGTGAGAGAGCTGGGCAGAGAAATGGGCAGCCCTACTAGGGTAAACCGTGTGTCAGTCCCTCCATTTTACTATGAGATCACTGACCTGAAAGCCATGACCTGGTATAACATGAGCATAACGTGCACTAATGAAATTGGCCCCTCACCACAAAGCTCCTGGGTCCAGAGCAACACTACAGAAGGAGGTGTGTCTTCTGTTTCGACTGAAACGTACTTAACTTTCAGTGTCACTTGAGTTTGGATTAAGTGGCTTAGACCAGTATGTTACTGCAATACAAATGGTCAAATATAACTTCTTGCCATTTCATACATTTGTTTATGTTCCAGGGGGACCAATCTAGTACAATAGTTGAGTCATAGCCTGAGATGCTTTAGAGTCGGCCCACTGTAACTACTTTTAACCTTGAGATTCTTTGTGAAGATGGCTATTCTGTGACCACAAGGAATATTCAGGATTTTCCATTTACCAACCATGTAGCACACACATGCCCAGTCATCAATAGCCAGGATTCTATTGCAGTTTTGCACAAAATGTAAAAAAATTTAGACAAAACACTATTGCAAATGGCCTGTGTTTCCATTGAGTGAGGTTTTGTGGTTAAAACTGGGCTTTCTCCTCTTGCAGTAGCTCTTACACAACCACCCCCCCCCCCCCCCCCCCCCCAGGGTAGCACATCCATTTGCTCATGTCATGTGACTTAAATCATGTGACTTAAACACAAGTAATGGAAACATATGAAAACTTTAAGTTCACAGTTTCAAATTGCACATTAAGCAGGTTAATGGAAACATTGCTATTGGCTGAAAACCCAAGCTAATTTTCAACCATTTTGAATGTAGTAGCTTCGTAAACTTTGTCTAGTTGTTCGTAAGAGTTGTTGACACCTGTTTATATAAACAACAAAAACATAGAGGTACAGTTCATTAGATTAATTCAAATATTTAGTAAAAACAGAAAATTGTTAGTGAAATTGTGAAGTTCTAAGTTCAGTAGTTATGAAGATTTAATAGAATATTGTCACTCTATCAGCACATTTTTTTCTAGAAAAACCTTGTGTGTGTAGGAGTGGTTTTGGAGAGGAAATATGCCCTTCCTTTAGGGTGTGTGCACATTATGTTTCCTACGTATTCCCAAAGGAATGGCACGGAGATATTTTAAGTACTTCAAGACTGTTCTCTCATTTGCAGTCTTGTGGTGAAGGGGCACAGATATGATCACAAGAAGATTGTGGAAATGTAGTAGTTACATCAACACGTCATCATTTCAGCTGCATGTTAGCTATGTGTTGGATTTCAGCTTGGTTTCAGTGCAATGAATTATCAATGCAATGACTTATTAAATGTTTTCAGTCCCTTCAGTGGCCCCTCAGAATGTGACTGTTCGTGTAAATGAGTCCATGCTGATGATACGATGGGAAGCTCCTCCTCCCGACAAGATAAACGGGATCCTACAAGGATATGATGTCCTTCTCTATGATGGGAAAAATGTCAATAAGGTTAGTTGTTTTCCTGTTATTTACAGGTGAGAGAAGTTTTAGAAACGTTTTTATGCTCTCCCCCTCGTCCCCTAAGACATCGACCAGCTAGGACTGGTGAAGAACACGTGCTTCCTCCAAAGATATGGGAAGCTGGCCAACTGCACCTTGCAGAACAGCTGCTCTTACTGCATCACAGCCAAGTTTGCTTATTTGGCTTCAAGGCTGGCTGTGGCATCGTCAACAATCGAACTTTTAACCTCCGATTACAGGGAGAATGCTTTTTTGGTTAGAAATGGTTAGAAAACACACCTTTTTTTTTGCCCAATACTGATTTAAAGGCGCAATTGCTGTGAATTGCTAAGAAAACATTGACTCTTCCCTGACAACCGACCCCATGGGCTGCCTTTTGGGGAAAAGGGGCAGAACTCACTGGCTCTACTTCAGCTGGGATGGAGACTATTCTTGATTAAAAAAAAAAAAAAAGCAAATAATAGCTAGAAGAAACTTTATTTAAAAAAAGGCAGATCTGAGCTTCAGCATGGATCAAAAGTAAGGTTTTGGCATTCCCTGTTTGAATCCTGATGATGTTATCTGTGGATAATTGGCTGTCTGGGTGGGGAAGATGGTATTACTGTGTCCCCTATGACATCGGGATGACTTCTTTAGCTTCAGAGGAAGTTGTTTGCTCTCGCCCTCTCTGCTGTCATGAGAGAGCGGAGAACTTGGCTAGTAAGTGGGAATTGTTCTTTTCTACAAACTGGAAGAAACCAACTTGCAGATCCAGTGGAAATATCAGACTTGTCTCTGGTTTTATGTGTGTATTGTCCTCACGTATCACTTTGATGCATGATCTAGAGAGTATTGTTTTTGGAGTTTGTGTACATTGTTTGGAGCACTGTGGCTTGTATAGTGATCGAGTCATTGAGTGGATTAAAGTATGCTTTTTATTTACGGTGTGTAATAGAAGAGAAGGTCATTGGGTCATATTAGGCTGCTCAGGGCAAAGATGAAAAACAAATGTCAATTATTATATAATCTATTCTAAATGGGTAAATGCCAAGTGGAGTGGGATTTTCCTTGATCTGGTTTCTTTATTAGCACAGATAAACCTGGCTGAACATTCAGTCACGAAGCCTCATATTTTGTAACTTATGTTGTGTATTACACGGAGTCAGTGTATTTGATACTCATATTGACATTTACTCTGATTATTTTAATAATTATTCACTTGCTTTTGCTCTGACTAAAACTGTGCTAAAAGGCCCACATTAGGTCGGAAAGGCCTAGCCTCGATTTCCATTTGCTGATCAATTTTACAAACAAACAAGCCTTGCATTTTGCAAGTTTCATGTTTCAAATGCAAGTTGGTGACTTGCTATAGTAGACCCCTGGAGCATACAAAACGGTCATCAGGCTTTTTGCTGCTGATTGTCTTTTTCCACTCACCTTCCTAGTGATATTACCATCATGTCCAAACTTCCTTGCGGCTTTAAGTCGGCAGTACCCGAGAATTGCTCAAAGTCGTCATCAGCATTGTTCTGAAATGCCCCTCTGCCCTAACTACGCAGCTGTTTTTGTGTAGCTTGATGTAACATAAGAGTTAATGTTTCCTTACCTGGACTATGACCTGTATGTTGGACCATTTCTGGGTAGTTTTGAAATAAAGTAGCTGGACTATACTCAATAAAGGGGAAATGTGTTTTTTGATTTTGAATAACAATTATTAGGAAAGAGGATTTTTAACTTCAAAGAATGGGAAACAAAAAGATAATAAATGTAGTGCTGTTAATTGTCCTGTCATTATTTTAATGAGTCAAAATCATTTAGAATTCATAATCCTCATATCATAATTATTTATATGATTTTATATCCATCCATTATCTATACCGTCTGGGTCGCGGGGAAGCTGGAGCCAATCCCAGCATCTTGGGGCGAGAGGCGGGGTACACCCTGGGCAGGTCGC
>JAQQZR010000038.1:21493401-21503508 GCA_030068235.1 Notoglanidium macrostoma | reverse complement strand
TGCTGGGATTGGCTCCAGCTTCCCCGCCACCCAGACGGATAAAGCGCTATAGATAATGGATGGATGGATGGATTAAACTAACAATAACAAAATCAAGAACACCCCCAAAGAAAAAAATAGTACAAACAGTTTCATTATAGTTTAAAGTAATAATCTGATACCTAAGAATCATAAGAAGTGTGATTTCACTCTTATTGCAA
Organism: Notoglanidium macrostoma; assembly: GCA_030068235.1. NCBI lineage: Eukaryota > Metazoa > Chordata > Actinopteri > Siluriformes > Auchenoglanididae > Notoglanidium > Notoglanidium macrostoma. The sequence continues at coordinate 21,503,308 of JAQQZR010000038.1, read as the reverse complement.
TCAGGCTGCAAATTGGTATTTTTGCAACAACTAACAGTACAAAAGAAAACCCATAAATAAAGAATTTTTATTTACATTTTTAACAACCCATCATAGACTGGAAAACATGCACGGTGAAAATCAATGTAATGGACAAAATAAAAAGGAAGAGTCTGATGTTCCACAGCAAGGTGAAAAAAAAAAAAAAAAAGTATTCAGAAGATACAAAATCCTCAGGTACACTTGCAAAGAAAATTAGTACAAAGGACTAAAATATTGCACAGAATCAGTCTAACCACTGCATTCATGTGGCCAAAAAAAATCACTTCAAAGCAAAAATAAACAGATTTATTTTGTCATTGACGAGAACAAGGTGAGCACGCTAGTAGGCTACAACAGATTCTAACTACCTGTACTTCCTAGCAGTTGCCCTGTGAGTGTATCGCTGTGCTTTTCTCTGAAAACAAATGACAAAATTCAACAGAAAATGGGCAAAAATGTGCGATTCTACAAGACCAACTATTCTTAAGATCCGACCAACTGTTCGTTCATAGTGTTTCTAATTCTTATGATAAGTAAAAAGAAAAAGACAAATAGAACAAAAAACCCCAAAACATTTTTTTCCAAAAAAAAAAAAAAAAAAAAAAAAGTGCACGAGGCAATGGCGGAATATTAACAGCATATTGCTCTTTTATGTGTGATGCGCGTTTCGCTTCCTGTTAAAGCAGTCCAGCTCAGTTCAGTAGTTAACAACCAGAATGGAGTTTAGATCTTGGGTTTTTATTTTACTCATCTCCCAGTCATTTAGGAAACCATCTGTCTGTTTAGAAATGAAGCAGAACGTTCTGCTCCCACGCTGCTCTTTCAGAAGCAAAATGGCTCACCGTCCAACATAAATAGCAAGAAATACATTCCGTAAAAAGGATGCCGGAAGGGAATTTCTGAATCCGTTTCTTCTAATGAACAGTAAATGAACCAAGTCTTTGGTCATTCAGCTTCATGTTGTTGTTAAATTATTTGAGCTGTTCATTACAAAACAAAACGAAATTCTAAACCCGAGCTTATGAAGTAGAAAAAAAAAAAGTTTACAGCGAGAAGTAAATATGGTACATTGCAGCTTGGACTGATGGGATGTGTGACTTTGTTAAATGGAATGATTATAAAATGTGTAAATGAGGATTTGGATTTCTGGTGCAAGCAGTAATCTTTCACATTAGATATAAAAGGCATGAACACAAAAGACCGTTGCAAGGTGAGGCAGGATACTCCTGTGACTAAAAGCATCATTCCTGTTCTCTTCGTCAAACTCTTCAGCAGTCTCTGGTCTGGTTTTAGTCCTTTTCTCACTGGTAATGATCTAGTACCGGTAGTGGGAGCAACAGCGATGCCTTTGGTCTCAAAGGGAGGCCGTTAGTTTGTGCTTTCACTGCATTTTTGACATCTCGTATTTTGTTGTCATGATTTCCTGCCAAGTGAAAGGCATGGTCATTTTCTCGATTTTAAAAACCTTCGAAAGAAATATTTTGTAAATAAGCTCGATTTAACAAACCTCATCAGAGTCGAGAAGAACAGGCAGAGCACTGAAATGCAAGAAACATATATAGTGACATGTACAGCAGTGTATGTAAGTTAGAGGTGCTCGAATGCATGTTAAACAGGGAACCTCGCAGTCAATCCAGCCTGAATATATGCACGTAAAAGCACAATGTATTCCCACTAAATTACCATCAGCTATATTTTGTTAGCACACATTGTGTTATGGTGTCTAATGTGCTTCCTCTACTGTTGACTTTCAGCTTGTCTCTACACACCGGACCACAAGTTTAAAACACTTTTTCAATTTTTTCGAGAGGAATCCAGACACTTGGTAATCACAGGAACGCTTGCACTGAACAAAATGGAGCTTATGCGGCAATCCTGAGCACTTTTGTGACCTATTTTCAATACGAAATGCAAAATAATAGAAAGGTTTTCATGTAACTCACCCTCGTACGTATAGCGAGTCTGAAAAAGGGAATATTTGTCCTTAATAAGACACTTACACATCTGTTAAAGAGGAAGGAATGTTGTCTTCCACCCACTTCAAGTCTTCATCCTGAGGAGATCGAGAAATTCCTAGTCAGCTTGAATGCCATTTGTTTTAAATGACAGTACAAAATTATTGGCACCCGTGGACAAGGTACTTGTGGTTATCACTGAAAAGAATTGCATTAAATTTATTCTAAGATAAAAATAATAATAATAATAAATTCATCATAATCAATCCTGCCCGAGTCAGAATTTTTGGCGCCCCTGAATTTAGTACTTTGTGCAACCTCCGTTAGCCCAAAATAACAGCATTGAGGCTCCTATTATGCTTGGGGTGATACAGAGAATATAGACCAATGAATCTGAGAGCATCAGGGGACCTGGTCCTGCTAGATCCAACCATGCCTCCGGTGTAGCTTCCTGGTAGGGGCAGTCAGATTTTCCTTTAAAATCTTGTTACATAATGAAGTTCATTATGCCATGTATCCTAACATGGATCCAAAGGTCTCTGGAGCAAAACCAACATCACAGATCCACCACTACACTTAATGTGGATTAGGATCTTTTCTGTATGACCATCCACCTTTTTTACATCAATCCCACCTTTGTTTTTGTTGCCAAAAAGCTCTATTGTTGCCTCATCTGATCATAGAACCCAGTTCCAGTCAAAGCTCTAGTAGCATCTAGCAAACTCCAAGTATTTATTTGTAGGTAGATGAAAGAAAAAGCCTGCATCTGGACGGCCTTTCCAGTAGCTTACTAGTGTGGAGTTGGTGTCTGCTTGTAGATTTGGAGATTTTGGAGTGACCCCAAAATGCTAACAACTTCTACACATCTTCCTCACTGTGCATAGAAGAAAAATACTTGTTTCTTCTTCCAAATCAGGTTTAGTCTTTAAAAAAAAAAAAAAAAAAAAAAACCTTGAGCTGGACTATTGCCATAATAGTGGATATGTGCATTTTCAGGTGTGCAGCTATTTTATTATTTTTTTTTTAAACATTTATATATTTACAAAATTCCGTCTTATTTGTGTACTGCCTAAGCTTCCCCATGTATTTTGCGTATTTGTCACGTCATACTTATACCCCTGTGAAACAGGAAGTCATAGACAGTTGCTTAAGCCTCAGGCGATATTAAAAGAAATAAATAAATAAATAAAAAAGTTAAATATGCACAGGGTAATGCTGTAGTTACATTCTGTTCATAAGAATCTAGGGGTGCCGATAATCATGGCACATGCCGTTTTGTTTAAAAAATATTTTTGTCTTTTGATAAAAGTACTTCACTTAAAGGTTAAAATATTCTTAAATGTTTTTGTAAGATAACATTTTTCATGCATGTTTACGATGGGTGCCAATAATTCTGCAGCTGACCGTATACTTGATATTCTGATGCTCCCCTCCCTTGGCTAATACTGACCACGCTATGAGCAGGAGGCCTCATTGTTCCATTAGTCTCAGGCTTAGCGGCTCGCAATTTTATGCCATCAGCTAGAAATGAAGCAAGTTCACATGAAGATGAGTTCACACAGAAGAAAGAAGAAAATCTCCTATAAACTTATGAACAGATTATTGCTCACCAATATTTGCAGACACCAAAAACTCTTCAATCTCCTCATCATCCGAATCGTCAATTAAAGGCGTGAATGCGTATCTACAGCATTCAGTAGGACGAGGGGACACAAAGATTCACGTTCAAGGTTTGCTTTACAACAATCATTAAAGACGTTTCAAAATATTCTCTCTATATATTTGTCCGGGCTTAATGGTTTGAAAGGCCTATTATAAGTGAATCAATCTAAGTTTTGGTTCAGATTTATTGACATTACAAGGAAAACTGCGTACACCCCAGAGGCAAAGCCCAACTGGTAACTTGGACCGCACTTGTATGACGTCTCTGTATTAATTAGTCTCGAGGTACGACGCCTTGGCATTGATGAACCTCAATGTAGAACATCTTGGGATTAATAAAACAGAAAGTACAGTGTTTTGGTATTAATTTGTCTTAATGTACGATGACTTTGTATGAATTGGACTCAATGTACGACGTCTCTCCATTATTTCGAGTCAATGTACTTGCCTTTGGTTATTGGCAGATGGTCTCCAGAGAAACATGATGACAAGCAATATGATCGAGAACAGAAACCTCCAGAAGGCATCCACTACCCAGAGCTCCATCCAATCCTGCTGACAACGTCGGCACAGGCAAAACACATCACATAATCCTCTTTTTCCAAAGAGAAAGCAAACTATAGTGCATTAGATACTCACAGCCTGGCAGCCTGCTAATCGGAATTTCTTCGTCGTCCATATCATGAAAATGACAGAGGCTAAAAATAAGGCAAATGTAAATAATATGTACGTCATGTATAATATAGAATAGCTATCATCTATAATCAAGAAACGCCTATCCCGGGAAGAGGAATTATTTTCCATTTTAATATTTCTTAATTTACTCACCAATTACAGCAAAGATGAGTGTATTGGTGAAGTGTCTGTACAATGATAACTTCACTGGGTTTCTTCTGAGTTTCAGCGTCTTTATGGTTTGTGCAAGACTAACAAATATTTAAGGAGCCGTCAAGGAAGTAACATAAAACCTTCATAGGTTGTGAACAACACTGGCGAAAAGAGAACCGTCAAAGGATCAAAGGAAATGTCAAAGAAACTTCATTGGAAAAAAAAAATAAAACAAAAAAAAAAACAAGAGCGCTGCTAATTAGGAATGAAAACTGTACAGGAGTTGATTTTCAGCAAATGAAACTGAACCCCTCTAGCATTCATTCCTGTTAGCCCTGGTGAAACACACCCACTGAAGATTCACAGCCCCCTCCAAAAGCATTGGAACAGTGACACAATTGTCAGGATTTCCCTCTGTACACCACCACAATGGATTTGAAAAGAAGCCATCAAAATGCGACTGAAGTGTAGACCTTCAGTATTAATTCCAAGGGGTTTAGAAAAAATATTGCATTAACCATTTAAGAGTTACAGCCCTTAACACAGTCCCTCCATTTTCACAGGCTCAAAAGTAACGGAACAGTTGCCCGGCCAGCCGTTTTGTGGCCAGTTATGGTCTGCTTCCTTATTATTTTCTTGACAAATTAAGGCGATAAACGGTCTGGAGTTGATTCCAAGTGCTGAATTTGCATTTGGCAGCTGTACATGAGAACTCTCAATGTGCAGTCCAAAGAGGTGTTGATGCAAATGACGGAGGCCATCATTAGGCTGAGAAAATAAAGCAGACCCAATCAAAAAGATAGCAAAAACTTTAGGAGTGGTCAAAGCAACAATTTGGTACATTCTAAAAAAGAAGGAACGCACTGGTGAGCGCAGAAACACCCAAAGACATGCAAGACAACTATTATAGAGTTCCTTCCTTGCTAAAGAAAAAACACTTCACAACATCTAGCCAAGCCAAGAACACTCTCGAGGAGGTCGACATGTCATTGTCAAAGCCTACGACCAAGAGGCGCGTTGGTAACACTCAAGAACAGATTAGACGTTGCTAGAAAGCCTGCCCTCTTCCGGGACAAGATTCTTTGGACAGATGAAACCATGATTAACTTGTAACAGAATGATAGGAAGAGAAGCGCATGGAGAAGGAAAGCAAGGGCTCATGATCCAAAGCATCACCTGACAAACTTGGTGGACATGGAACGGGGTCGCTGGTGTTTATTGATGATGTGACTGGTGATAGAAGTAGCAGGATGAAATGTGAAGTGTACACAGCTATACCTTTGGCTCAGATTCAGTCAAATGCTGCTGAACTGATAGGACAGCACTTCACAGTACAGATGACCAAAAAAAAAATGCAATATAAGCAACCCAAGAGATTCTTAAGGCAAAGAAATGAAATGTTCTTAAATGGCTGGGTCAATCAACCCAACTGAGGATGCTTTTTCACTTACCGAAGAAAAAACTGAAGGCAAAAACAAGCAGCAACTGAAGGTGGATGCAGTAAAGGCATGGCAAAGCATCTCAAGGGATGAAACTCAACATTTGCTGATGTTCATGGGCTCCAGACTTCAGGCGGTGATTGATATGCATAGAAGTATTTTAAATGATGCTCACATTTATGTTAGTTTGTATTATTTTTGAGCCTGTGAAAATGGAGGGACTGGGTAAAAAAAAAATGGCTGTAATTCCTAAACGGTTAATGCAATATTTTTGTTACACCCCTTGAATTAACACTGAAAGTCCACACTGCAATCCAATCTAGATGGCTTCTTTTCAAATTCATTGTGGTGCTGTACACAGGCAAAATGACAAACACTGTCACTTTTGGAGGCCACTGTGCAAATGAACACTGAACTAAGCATGCAGGAATTACAATATGATGACAGATGACACCCTTGTGTATTCACTCGTCAACCTATAAGGATATCCACCAACAGAGAGAAGAGTCAAGCAGTGCCAGGGGAATGTTGGCCAGCAAGGCCAGGTCAGAATCTTTGGCCTTAGAAAGAAGGAGAATGAAAGGGGAAAAGAGGTAGAGGAAAAGCAAGAGTGAGTGAAAGAGCAAATTTAGGAAAAGGGGAAAAAAAAAAAAAAAAGTAAGCCAATTAAGCCTGATCAAGTAGAGAATTCACTCATTATAACAAGATGGTACTATTAGTCAGTTATACATGAAAACCATCACATCCTGATCAATCACATTTTCAAATGACAGTAAAGATGTTTTTAATGTATTCCATATCATGTGGTCTGCTTTATGATTTTAGGGTATACTATGAATGGGTTGTGGTGTTCTTGAAGGGAATCAATAGATTTATAATGTGAACTGCACTATATGACCATCACACCCATATGAACTTTCTGAACATCCCATTCCATATTTAGTCCCTCTTTGCTGTTACTCCACACCACTCAACTGGGAAGGCTTTTCACTAGATTTTGGAGCATGGCTGTAGGGATTTGTGCTCACTCCGCCACAACAGCATTAATGAGACCAGGCACTGATGTCAGGTGACGAGGCCTGGGGTCCAGCCTTGTGCTCAGTGAGGCTGGGGTCAGGGCTCTGTTTCTCCCTTATGGCAGCAAGATGATAAATCTTTGACTTGGTTAAAGGATTTAAAACTTCTAGGTTTATATGGTTGCATGATTGGAAGAGCAAAACTTTTTGGAAGGATATGAACCAAACGATGCAGGTGTCAAACAGAGTCAGTACAATTGCAGTGATCAGAGATGGTACACGGTCCATGGCCTTTCAGATCAACACATATAACACACTTACTCATTTACATTTGGCAAAAGAAGCCAGATTCACCCCCTTTTCCTTTAGGCCATTACGTTTATTAAAGGAAAACTCCACCCTGAATGACAATCATTAATGTGCTTCCAAGATTTGGAACACTTTTTTTATTGTAATGAAATCGTGGGTTCAGATTTTTTATTTCAGCTATAACAAGATCATTTGTCTAGGTAACTAATATCTTCATCTGTGCTCTCAGCTCAAACGGGTCAACTACCAAACCTTAAACCTTCATAATAATACCACAGTCTACACCATCATGTACTAACCTCCATAGATCTCTGCTGGAGTTCGGGGCGACTGAATCATATAGCTGCACTGGACTCTGGAACTGAACTTCACTACTTCTACGCTGGATTTCTTATTAATATGATGATGAATGTCACTGGAAAATGGCGAGTAAGAAAATCAGCTCTTGCATGTTTGTTTTTAGGAGTTGACAGCAAAAATGTGACCACTATCACGTGTTTGGGATTGTTGAAAATGTCTCCTATTCATTATCATTGTAACTGCACTAACAATGTCCCCCATGGCATCAGTGCAATACAGCAATAAACAAATTTACATCCTTATCACTAAGCACATAATAAACATTTTAACGGGTTTCAGGGTAGAGCTTTCCTATTATTACATCACATGGATATGCAAAGGAAAGTAGGCACTAGTAAGTAGTAAGCATCATTTCGTAAGTAAATAGTAAGTACGTGTAAATGTATTGCCGGGTACAACTCAAAATTGAGGAAATAAATTCCAAATTACTTCACAAATGGCACTTTAGCTCCATCTGTAGGCATAAACGGGTCTTATGTATACAAATAGAAGCACTGGCAATGCAGTAAAGCTTAATTACCCCAGTAATCCTCAAAATACCCTCAATGGCGGCAAAGGCAATGTAGAGGACTCCTAGACCCACGACTCTGTGCATGACAGTCCCCAGGCGAGGCCTGCAAAAACACAATCACAAAACGAAACAGAACCTCATGTCACCATCACTGATATCAATTAATATATAGCACGCCTCACCCTCTACTCACTTGACTATACCATACCCCAGACTGACAATGATGACCAAGAGTCGTGCTAGGGTTCTCTTCAGAGCGGACACAAGTTCAGCGAAAACCAGCAAACCTTGAGCTGAAGAAAGAACGGAGAACCGACATTGTTTATGTTTATGTTTATGTTTATTGGGCAAAAAAAAAAAAAAATTAGTTTTCGAAGCTTTTTAATGGCTTCTTTTCAGGTAGTTGTGTGAAATTTTGTGGTTGTACGAAGGCTTGCACGCGAGACATGCAATTGTTGCGGTGGTTTTAATGCAAGCACTCACACAAAAAAAAAGAAAGTAAAATTACAGTGCACCAACTGTATGAATGTCAGCTTTTATACATCAGTAACCACAACAACTTGTTCTGTTGCAACTTCTCTAGAATCTGAACGGCAAACAACAGCAGAGTTACAATTCCCACCACTACAATTCCGTGAAATCTTTCTGTACTAAAGCAAAAAAAGAAAAGAAAAAACCCCAGTGAACTATATTTTTGCTTTAGGTTTAGTTTGTCACTTACAGGCCGAGCCAACGGCGTTAGTATTCTCGTACTCGGCACAGAAGACTGCCATCTCTATCATGCCCAGGAAGATCACGCCAGCTATCCAGAACTGGATACGCAGCAGATCTTTCCAGTAGCAGGAGGCCCAGACGAACCAGAGCAGAGCGTACAGGATGTAGACAATGCACATCACCATGTAGAACTAAGCGGGACATGAAGATCATTAGACGATTCGAAGTGTACAGCGGATCACAAATGTCTTTGCTGATTCAAAGTTAGAATTCAAGTAGAGCACTCACGATCATAAGAGGCCATTCTGTGACTGAAATGTAACCGTGGTCTCCTTTCATTTCCACAGTGACTGTAACAAAGGAAAATCCTAAGTACCAATTCAGCAGTCGTAAAGCCTTAAATAATAACGAAGCTGTGAGACTTACGGGTTAAATTCCACTTGACGTCTGTTTTATTAGCCTCGATCAAAACCACAAGTAGATATGGTCCGTCTCTCCATGTTGTAGCGATGACATGATCCTTTTGAGAAAAGGACGCGCTGTGAACAAATCTGCTTTATACCCCCCCTTTTGCAGACATGAACTATTTTTGCAGACATAAAGAAACATGCACTTTACCTTTTTACCTGGTTTAGCTACAACTTCTTCCGTAAGCCACCTGGTGTAATTGGCATTCTGACAAGATGAACACAAAACGTTGCAGCTTTCGAAATAAGCACATTTTGTGAGCATCACAATAATTCAAATCTTCATTATACAGACTTACATGAATTAAATCCTTTGTTTGTGGATCCACTGTTCTTGGCTCTGCTTTGGATTTCTGCAGATGATATAAAAGTACATTTAGAGAACAGGGAAGGCATTCTGACTCGAAAGAAAAGTTCAATTCAATACGAGTTTATTTGTATAGCGCTGTTAACAATGGACATTCTCACAAAGCAGCTTGAAAGAAATATATACGCTACCGGTCAAAAGTTTGGGGTCACCTACTCTTTTCCATAGGATTTTCTTTATTTTTTTTTTGCTTTCTACGTTGTAAAACATTACTGAATACATCAACACTATGAAGCAACACGTATGGCATATACTGAA
>JAQQZR010000038.1:21476455-21486558 GCA_030068235.1 Notoglanidium macrostoma | reverse complement strand
CTCTTTTAAAGTCATAAAAATAAAGAAATAATTGAATTAGAAGGTGACCCCAAACTTTTGACCGGTAGTGTATGTTGCAAATATTCTACTGCCATAATAAAATGCTCAAATGTTACAGTAGTCTTAACGTACAAGTCTGGAATTTAATAAAAATGTAGAGTGGTCAAGGCTTGTGGTCACTGAAAATACAGAATATCCATTTGAGGTTGTTTGGACAAAAATTTTGGGAATGTCTCATTTCTTCCTCAGAATAAACGTAATTGATTTAAACATCTCATGCCTCACCTCTCATTTTTCTCTTTTACGTCAGTCTTTGGGTGCATATGAACAGACACAAGTGTCACTTACCCTCACAGCTCCTGCCATCTGCAAGCAGCTTGTAGCCACTGGGGCAGGAGCAGCGGTACGAGCCTGGAATATTCACGCACATGTGAGCGCACAGTAATCTGCTGTCTTTTTTGTACACCTCACACTCGTTCACATCTGCAGAGAGATGGATGATGAAATGGTCAAAATGTTTTCAATCTGAAAGCTGGAAAGAAAAGTGATAGAAAACAATGATGGAGTAAGAGACGGATGATGAAGTCTGGACAAAGAAATGAAGCAGAACGCTAGAGAAAAAGACAAAATAAACAAGCAGGAAAAAAAAAAATAAATGAAAGAACATGAATGAAAACTCAGAGGAATACACTCCTTCTCTTCCACTCATGTGTTCAGTCTGTCTGGGGCTCTCCAGCATTTAATGGCTTTTTGGCTGTTATGGACTTTGGACATCACACATGCACAAACAAATTGAGTCTTGAAAAGTGCATTTCCCATGCAAACACAAGGAAAACATCAACTACAATGGAAATGTGCAAACCATTACACATAATTGTCTGTTTAAATCCACACTTTTATTGATTTCTTGACTCCGCTGGCAGATGAAACAGGTGGCAAAGAACAGATCAGATTCAAGAAGTAATTTGCAGCAGTTTCAGTAACAGCAAGCATTATTAGTCCATTAATTCAGAAATGATCTGTGAGGTGAAGTTGGGTTTGCTCAACATTCTACCTTTTATCTAATAGTAGCACATTAATAGGGATGGAAAATACTTAAGTAAATGTACTTCATTACTAATTTGAAATAATATTCAGGTGTAATTTTACTTGTGTATTGAAACTGAATACTTGTACTCAGAACAAAAAACTGTCACTTGATTTTACTCCATTTACTTTTATTTAGATCTTCAAAGAACTAACAAAAAAATCTCAAAAGGTCTATTCTTTCCCTTAGAGTTGACCTAATCTGCATGTCTTTGGACTGTGGGAGGAAACCGGAGCAACCGGAGGAAACCCACGCACGCACGGGGAGAACATGCAAACTCCGCACAGAAAGGCACCCTGGGTGACCCGGGGATCGAACCCAGTGAGGCGACAGTGCTAACCACGGCACCACCGTGCCACCCAATTTGTTAACATTAACTGGATATATTCAGCCTGTTTCCTTCGCTAATGCCAGGATAGACTAGCATTGATTCCAGTAGCTTACATAATTGGCGAGGCAGCAAGTCAAATTCTAGCTAAAGGTAAATATTGCAAAACAACAGAGATTGAATGTTCAGTTATAATATTCAGTTAAGAACACTTATGGAAGGAGACAGGGTGAGAGCTAAAGCATGTGCATACAATTTGCTTTTTGTACAATCAGCAACATGTTTTTAAGAATGTTCCACCATCTCATGTAATCTAATCTAAGAAAAATTATTCTCAAACAAAAAGGCTTTCTTTTTCTCCATGTAATGATGACGCTCCTAACCACATGCTTGTCTGCAGTGGTCTCATGATGTCACCACTTCCAGCAATTTGCAGCCTGTGCACAATTACCGTCTGGTTCCCTTTTTCTTTCCTGACGACGCTCTTGCCATTCTTCTTGTTTTGCTGTTCATGTTGACTTGTGCTTTTAGTAGACTTGCCTGTACTTGTTATTGTACTTACTTATGGCACTGTTTGCTTTTTCGATAGATGTATGCAAAGGTGTCATTTTAGATGTCCCACAATAATCCTGTAGGCAGGACATTACCCTCTGCTTCCCTGGATATTGATGGGATGAAAAGAAAAGCTGACTTGGCAGAATTAAAAACCTGAGAGGAAAAAGAAGATGCGTACCCTGGCAGATGCTGCTGTGAGAGGTGCCGCTCATGTGGAAGCCTGCATCACAACGGCAGTGCTGAGCTTGGTCCACTTTAGCGCAGCGGGGTTTGCGGCTAAATTCTGGATCATTCATTACGCTCCACTCTGGAGGGGCTGAACGTGAGAGGGGAGGCGAGAGGAGATTACATTTGACAGTATTTACTTCCTCAGACTGCATTTCTATCCTGGATTTTTTTTGCACTTAGAAGCAAGTGCTTGTGTTTAAAGACAACAGTATCTTTGCAACCTCACATGTGAATTACACACATATTCTGAATTGTGCACCCGGTTTTGTAACCCGTCTCTGAAAATGTACATCTATTTACATTAATATTGATATAACTTTTGGACTTAAGCTCCCAACTCTGAATATGTGCTTAATAATTATTTACAGGCTTCACTAAATGGTGAGGTCAGCTGTGGACTAGATTTCAGTATGTTCTGGAACTGTCTGTATTAGCTATAAACCGTCGACAGTTATACATTATACTCTATCCAACCCAGAACACAGACAAAGACTTGACAACAGACAGAAACTGGACAACACATGCCACGTATGGAATCAGATTAAAGAACCATTTCACTCAAAACGTGTAGAAACAGGCAGGGTGCTAGTCAGCGTGATTTCCATCAAAAACAAGTAGTATTTTACTCCATGTTGCAGAAAAAAGTAATCATTTAAGGTTAAGTAAAGCAAATAACACTGATCAAGGACAGTAATATAGACTTTGCAGAAAAACAGACTGTTCCACCTGTTTGAGTCTGCTGCTGACAGCGGCTCCCACTCCAGTTGTGAGGACAAGTGCACTTGTACTGGTTCACTCCCTCAAGACAGGTTCCACCATTCAGGCATGTGTTACTAGCACACTGACTTGAAACTGCTACAAATAAAAGACAATATAAGTAAGGTTTTCTCTCGCTCTCTAACACACATACACACCCAATAGAGCTCTTTCTTTGTATGGATTTGACTTGCTTCATCATTTGACTCAGAAACACATTTTATACATTGCTATGAAAAGCTTTCACATTATATTTAGTCTCTACAAAGCAGCCAAATAGAGAGTGATAGAGTGAGAGAGAGATGTGTAATGAGCAGCTACAGCTAAACAAAGCTTTAAAACAAATAACACATCATTCAATGGTTGAGAAAGTGAATACGAACAAAAATAATATGCGCCGTTGTGATGGCCTAACAATCAGGATTGCATTTTTATTCCTTTAGGATATAATATATAATATATGTAATCTGAACAAAGCTATGAATGAATGAAATATTGCTGTTAAGACATTAAACATGCACCTTTTCTGTTTGACTGTTATAGTGTTACACAGGAAGGGCAAAGTGACTTTTTTTTTTTATAACACAGAGGGATGGCTGAAGAAAAAAATAACTCCTCAGTCATATGCAGTACATATATAATTTAATATAATTAGATTGGAAAGTTGCGTTCCAAGACTGCTCATATTTAGTACAACCGCACTGGGATGTTTCACTGTGTGTATCACTCATCTCGTGTGTTCGCCATGTCATGTACAAGTACGTACAAAAAAAAAAATCCAATTATAGTGATCGTTCTAACCGTTATATATAGTGTTAATATTAGCGACATCAAACGCAAACATGGCAAATGATGCATTTTTCATCAATATAACATTTGACTTAAAATATGAATATCAGATTAAGATGAAAATGAAGAAGGGAAGCCAATTTCACATGAAGCACCTTTAACTGGAAAGAGCAAATTAATGTGAGTAAAAGTAATACCACACTCGCAATCGTGCAGTCATTCGGAATATTGGCATGGCTGTGATTTTAATGTCACTATAATTTGTATGCGTCACAACAGCTAAACTTCCAGCTAAACTTCCCCCACAGCAACTGAGCTCCATATGTTCTCTCTGTTCTAACAGTTGAAATGTAATGTTGCTACTGTTATCCCTAGGTGATGTCTTACTCCTAAGATGTCGCTCTGGAAATGCATTTGCATTTGCCAGTTTCATGGTCAGTTTTGGCTTTCAACATGACACATGGCTCTTAGTACTTCTATATAATTTTTCTTTTGAAAAAGTACTTGTCATAAACAGAGTGTAAATAGAATATGCAGGGCCTAGGATTGCATACTATATCTATATGTGAAGCTTCTCCTATTTAAGGATCATATTAAAACAAGTTTGTTAGAGAGAAAGAAACATACAGGGCAGAGACAGAGGCAGAGAGAAGATTTCACAGCTTTGCTTTTTGAGCATGTTCCTAATTCTTCTGTTACATGTATGATTTCTCAAAATGCTTTTAGGCACGAGCATTAGCCTTTCAAAATCCAAGTTGTTTCTAATTGCTTTAGATACTTAAGGAAGGAAAATGTTGGAAATATGCTTATTTGGACTAATCCCTTCTTCGCTGACCCCCACATCTCAAACAGATTTTCTTTTTTTTGTCGATTATCACACACACTCTCACAAACATTCAGACCCACTAGAATTACATGCTTCAGGGTCTACAGCCTATCCCCTTGTACCATTTGGAATGTCGGAGACTATTGCCAGCTGCAGCACTCAAGAAAGCCATCAATAGCATGCTTAGCATACCTTCCTGCCATCAAACCGGGAACCTGATTTAATGAAATGTGTGAGTGGATTTAAAGGGATATTTCACATAAAAATGTGAACATGACTGAAAGCAGGTGGGGAGTATGACAGTATCACAAATGCATCATTCATTAAATTGTTCAATAATTAGCATTTTTGAGTCAACCCTTTCATTCATTTGTGCCCAATGGAATTTACTGGTACAAGGTTCAGGGGGAATGGGGTCTCTATAGTCTTGGCTGAAACAGGAGCTTTGGGGCCTGCCCTTTTCACAGTGGCTCTGCCAACATCAGCTTTGGCACAGATGCATGTGATAGAGAAAGACTTAGACAGAAATATGAGTGCGTGGTTGTTCTGCTTCAGGACATTTAATGCCACATTAACGAGAGCTTCATTCAGTCCAGATAAGCAACTCAATCCACTGTAAAGAATGACTCTTTCTTTGCCTCAGCTTTATCAGTGTGTCAGTCTTCTTTACTAGCCGTGGGGTTCATAGTCATCATTGTTTAGAAAGCTTGGTTTCAGAATTCCACTGATTCAATAAATGTCTGCAGTCATTGTCCATCCTGAGAGTTTCTGACTGAGGTGTTCTCTGGCTCATTCCAAGTAAACACTTGTGTGATTCAACTAGTTCAACTGCAATTAGTTCTTGATTAGTTTGTCTACTTCTATCCTCCTGTTGTACTGTGTTCCCTGTTTCCTTATTTTTAGTTACTTCAGTGATGTGAGGGGTACTCTTGTTTATAAATATGGATTATCCTCGGCTGATGTTGTCTACCTGTGTTTTGACCCTTGCCACAGACTTTGACTATGATTGTTGGATTAGCCTGAACAAACCATACACTGATTTTATTCACTTGAATCCTTCATCAACTTACCATGTTACAATAGACTTTTCAAAGGAGCTCCAGTAAGCATCTCTCTCTCTCTCTCTCTCTCTCTCTCCCAGTGTTTGACACAATACACTTTAGCGTTCAATTCCCTTGGTTGCACCAGACCCTACGATGGCAATGGGCTCGGAAATGGATGCAAAGCACTGCTCTCTTTTGTTTGGTTTACATTGAAATGTGCTTTTGTTTCAATCTGAGTCCTGTAAATTTAAATGAATAATGAGGTTCCAATGTAGCTTGCCAAATCAACCACCAAGTCCATTTTGCTATTCCAACATGTCAATGAAATGATACTCTAATTTTTATTTTATTTTTTTACATTTTTCTCAAATGTCCTTACCCAGAAAGATTCCTTTTATTGCTATACATAAACACACCATGTCATTAACATTACTGCTAAAATTCCACAGATATAGGAGCTTATTTTAGTGTTAAAGTGCATTGTGAATTACTCTTGGACTGAAAGTATTAAACATGTTCAAATTTAAAATTAACACAACCATTCTTTCTTGCTGCTTTAACATCAATACAGAGCTCGAAACTGTCAATTAGAAACAGTTTCAGAATGCTGCTCTTTAGAGAAATGGGATAATAGAAAGATTCTTTTGGTTGCAACCACTAAAAAAAAGAGGGAAAAGGTCATCATCTTACCTGTATGTGCTCTGATTCTTGTCACTGTTTTTAAAAAAGCTTTTATTTTTATGTGCTAATACCAAAATGAATGAGGTGATAGTACAGACCTTTACAGAATGCACTGATTCCACTCCAGCTGCCATTCTCCTGGCACACTCGGGTTGCCGAGCCCACCAAATGATAACCTAAAGAACACGTAAAGTGCACTTCATGTCCAACTAGGTACTTGGAGCCAAACTTCTTCCCATGAGTTGGAGCTTCCAGAGCAAAACAAGTGGATGAAGCTGCAAATACAGAGAAAAGAACAGAAAATATAGAAAAAGGAAGGAGACTAGAATGGTATGGGACGGTATGCACTGTCACACAGAATGTTAGGATACAGGTGTGGACACAAGTGCAGGAAAACAGCTTTATTTAAAGCTGGCAAACAAATCCAAATCAGCAGGCAGAAACAATCAAAGAACAGGCAGAATTCAGGCGATGAGCAAAAACGTGAACTAGACAAGGCAATAAACAGACAACCAGTAAACCAAACCAGGATCAAAAACCAGATAAGCAATGAGACAATGAACAAGTCTTGGCAATGACAGGTATGGAACACTGAGCCTTTACTTCGCAGTGATGGTGAAAACAGAGTCCTTATGCAGTGTGAGCAGTGATAGAGTTCAGATGCGAGCAATCAGCAAGATGCTGAACATGAATGTGGAAGTGTTTGGGTGTTATAATCATTGTTGGCCATGTCTGTAGGCCATGTTGAGATCTGTACCATGTTGGGATCAGTTGTCTGCTGATTCTGGTGTTGACATGATAGAACCCCCCCTTTGTGCAGACCCTGTCTAGGCCTCCCCCGAAGTTGTGGATCTGGGCGGTTCGGGTGGCGGGCATGAAATTATTGACACATATTGGAATCAAGCACCTCCTGAGCTGGTACCCAGCATCTTTCTTCAGACCCACAGCCCTCCCAATCTATGAGGTATTGTAGCTTGCCCTGTCTTTGATGTAAGTCTCTTTTACCAAGTACACTAGTTTGCCTTTGTCCAGTGGTGTTGGTGGGTGGAAGGAGAGATGCCCTCAACAAGGGGGCCTTGAGTGATAGGTTTTAGGCAGGAAATAATAAAGGAAGGGGCTAGGGGGCTGTGGTGTGGTAATTCCAGCTTGTACATGACATCTTGGATGAACTGAAAGACTCTGAATGAGCCAATGTAATGGTGAGCCAGTTTCCTGCACCCCTCAGTGACTCGTATGTCTTGAGTGGAGAGTCATACCTGGTCTCCTGATTCATAGCTTCGTGTTTCTCCACTCCTTCATGTCGATCTGCAAACTCTTTAAATACCTAGATGTTAATGTGCCTGTTCCCATGTTTGTTCTCTTCTTCAAAACCAACTATTCACTGCCAGTGAGTCTGGGGTTGTCATTCCAGGGGAACAGAGGTGGTTGATACCCCAGGACACATTCAAAAGGTATGAGCTTGGTGGAAGAATGCCTGAGGGAATTCTGAGTATACTCTTCTCATGGGAGAAATTGTGCCCAGTCCTTCTGATAATTAGAACAGAAAGTACATAGGAAGCACTAATCTCTTGGGTTGCTCTCTCCACTTGACCATTTGCCTGTGAGTGGTCACCTGATGTCAGGCTCTCTGAGACGCCCAGCTTCGCCAGGAAAGTTCCCCAAACTTGAGATGTGAACTGGGATTCCTGGTCACTCACAATGTCCTCTGGGATGCTAAAATACCTGAATACCTGGTAAAACATTAACTTTGTGATTTCAAAGGCAGATGGCAGACTGGAGAGGAGTATGAGGCACTTGGAGAAGTGATCCACGATGACCATGATAATTGTTTTGCCTTGCAATGGGGGAAGATCAGTGATGAAATTAAGGCCAATATGTGTCCAAGGCCCTTGTGGCACTGGTACAGAAAGGAGTTTGTCTGCTGGCAAGGTGCAAGGTGCTTTGGCCTGGGTGCCTGTAGAGAAGAACACAAATCTATGGACATCCTGAAGCATGTAGTGAGCACCAGGATTTGCTCTGCGAAAGTTGGTGGGTTTTTGAGTGCCAGGATGTCCCATGACACGTGGAGATGTGAGCCCATATGATCAGCTTGTCTCTGAGGGGAGATGGTTCGGGTTAGGAGATGGCACAGATGGGGAGATGGTATTCTTATTGCTGAAGAAACATTCATCTCCCCATCAATGCCCCAAGTGAGAGCACATATGAAGGAAGACTTGAGCAGAATGCTCTCCACTGTACCTCCACAATGAATGGCCTGGAGGGGTCAGGGTGCCTTAATATCGGTCCAGTGGTGAAGGCTTTCTTGAGGTGTGAGAATGCTTAGTCAGCTGTGGGGGTCCAATGTTACTGCTTAGTTCATGAGAACAGTTAGGGGTGAGGCTATAATGCTGAAACCCCAAATGAAACACCAAAAGAAGTTAGTGAATCTCAAGAACTGCTGCAATTCCTTAATTGTAGTGAGAACATGCAAGTTCATGACTGCAGTTCATAAGCACCCCCTCTGGTCATATAATATATCCTAGGAAAGCCACCTTGTGAACAATGGAACTCACAATTTTCTTAGTTTACATAGAGTTGGTTCTTGAGCAGTCTAGCCAGTGACTTATTGACATGTCAGATGTGGGTGACTTTGTCGAGGGAAAAGATCAAGATGTTATTTATTTATTTATTTTATAACAAATGTCCTCAACATGTCCCGTAGGATGTCGCTAATGAGATGTAGGAAGACCGCTGGTGCCACAGAAAGGCCATATGGCATCAAACAGTACACAAAGGACTGGAGGTGGTGCTAAAAGGTTGTTTTGCACTTTTCACCTTCCCTAAAGTGCACCAGGTTGCATAGATAGTGATACTTGACTGTGACATACAGGGCCATAGGGCACCACCTTGTTTCTCCACAAAAAGAATTCTGTGCATGTTGGAGAGTTGGAGGGGCATATGTACCCCTATTTAAGTGCCTCCTCAATGTACTCCTCCATCACTTGGGTTTCTTTAGTTGACAAAAGGTAGATGCAGTTGAGCAGGGGAGAATGATTGTGCAGTCATAGGGACAATGTGGTAGGAGCCTGCTTGCCTTGGCGTTGCTGAACACCCCCTCATATTCCTGGTACTCAGGGGGAATTTTGAATTAGATCTGGTTTCCTAAGCTCCCAATGGAGATGGAGGCCACAGTGATGGAGGGGCCAAGAAAAATTTGGCATTACAATGTGAATACCTTTGTTTAATCTATTGTTCTTTCCAGGAAATCTGTGGTTTGTGGGTCTGATTCATAGAAAGCCCAGCGCCACTAGGAATTTGGCTATGACCGTGACTAAGAGGGAACTCCCCTCTTGATGCAAGGCATTAACTTGGAGACAGATAAGCTTTGTGCAAAGGGTGAATGACCCGTCCTTGTTGGGGCCAGAGCTAGGATGTTCAGTGCTCCAGTTGGTGTAATGGCAGCTGGAGCTTCTCGTCAAGGTGACGGTCTATTAAGTTCTCAGCTGCAACGGAGTCACTCAGAGCTAGGGTGGAAAAGACATTTCCTGATTGTGCTACCTGAACAGGTATTACAGTGCATCCGGGAAGTATTCAAAGCGCATCACTTTTTCTACATTTTGTTACAGTCTTATTCCAAAATGGATTAAATTTATTTTTTTCCTCAGAATTCTACACACAACAGCCCATAATGACAACATGAAAAAAGTTTACTTGCGGTTTTTGCAAATTTATTAAAAATAAAAGACTGAGAACACACATGTACATAAGTATTCACAGCCTTTGCTCAATACTTTGTTGATGCACCTTTGGCAGCAATTACAGCCTCAAGTC
>JAQQZR010000038.1:21451646-21471719 GCA_030068235.1 Notoglanidium macrostoma | reverse complement strand
CACACACACATACAAACGCATACATATACATATTATATATATATATATATATGTGTGTGTGTGTGTGTGTGTGTATAAATAAAACATATGACAAATGTAAGAAAGATGATGTGAGTGTAAGAAAGAAAGAGCCTGAAAGAAAGGGTGAGAGATGATGTGTGTGCCTGCATGTAAGAGAGTGAGAGAGAGTGAGAGAGAGAGTGAAAGAGATTCTTTACTGTCTTTGTAATTGAAATGGCTAATGACTAAAAATACATTGTACATCTTCATCTAGGTATGATGTTATTATGGTACTTGGCTGACTTCTTTCCAGACAGGCTTTACATGACCCACATTACAGGATTTGTAAGTTATTACACTTAGAATTAAGAATAGCTAACTGTTCCAGCTTACTAATGAAATCTATCCTCCAAGGTAAACCTTAGACAAGCTTATACACCTACATTTTAAAAGCTTCTCTGAGGTACAAAACAAAGAACTCGTGAGATTGAACCTTTCTTCCTAGTGTAAGGCTCTACATTAGCTGAAGAATAGTCAGACAGGATCATTGCAGTTTTAAGTAAACCCCATAAATGTTTTTCCCGAGAGTTCGAGAAAAAAACAAAAACAAACCAGTTGTAGAGTTCACATAATGCTTTGAAGAGTTCAGAAAGGGTTCCAAGTAGAACCTTTTTAGGAGGCTAAGAACCTTTAATTATCTAATAAATTCCCAAAGAACCAGTTAAGACACCTTTTTAAAAGACTGTACCAAGAGAGTTTAGCTGACATGTTCCAGCTATTAAATAATTAATAACCAATCATTTGGAGGATTGTTTTTTTTGTTTGTTTGTTTTTGTTTGTTTTTAGCAGACCCAGTTACTGATTCTCTCTTAGAAAGGGTTTTTCAGAAGTTCCTTAGCTTCCAAACATTTCTGATAAAACACTTGTACGGTTCGACATGAGACACTTAAGAACGGTATGGTTATTTAATCATTCGGAATGATAAAATAATTCTGATTATTGGCATACAATTTGGTACTAACGTGTGACTAAAGCATTTTTGCGCGCGCGCGCATACAGAGAAAGATGTTTCACTCACCTGAATCCCGTCATTACAACTGTGTAAAGCCAACAGCGCCAGAAACAACACAGCTCGGTACTGATGTGAGAGAGTCATTCTCCCAAATCCTCCGCCTCAGCTCGTGTCACCGGGTCTGAGGAGATACTTCGAGTGTTTTCGAGTCCAAAGTGACAAGACAGGCGCTCTGTAGTCCACCGTATCACACAGTGCGCGTGTGCTTTGGCTTTGTTCCCCAGCTGATGCGCATATGAAGTGCTCTTATCAAATGGAGGAACAGCAGCCGCTCGGAGCTACACTTACTCACGAGCGATGGAGACACAACCTGCTGGAGTTTCAGCAGTGTGCAGGACTCACCGGTCCTCTCTCTCTCTCTCTCTCTCAAACACACACACACACAGAGTGTGTGTCTCAGGGTCGCAGCACTTTAGCGCACTTTTCCTTGAGACTGTGATAAAAGGCAATAAAATAAAACCCACTATGAGAGAACACTACACGAAATGTAAACTCACCATCACGAATTTAGGCCACCTGACTAACTTTATGTTTACTCCTATATATAGGTACATATTTTCCTGTTAAGTAGCCGAGTAGTAACTTAATCACTACGCACGGATTATATTATATTATATACATTATATGCCTCATACTTAGAGAATGATGCAGGCTATTATTAGCGACCGTCATTATTATAATGAACCAATTTCAGTTATGTGAAAAAATATTGGCACCTGAAGTTGACTACATTCCTGTGAGGGGTTTGAAACGGGTGACACCTAGTGCCAAAAAGTAGAGTCACATCTGACACAAGACAAGCAGTCAACAAGTGTTTGTAATAGAGAAATGTTAACCACAAGAAAACAACACCACATTTGAGAGTGCTGTCCGAAAAGTCGTCTAAAACAGACGGGAAAGCGCAGGTTAGAGGAACTCGACTGAGACTCCATATTGGCTGGTGTCTCTTCTAAGTACAAGCATGTGTTTTGACAGCCTCGACATCCAATACTGTGAGGTAAATTAGTGACAAACTGCAGGGCGCCAGTACTCTGACCAATCAGACGAGTGTTCCGGGTCTGTGGCAACACGAGCCGGGATTCCGATTGGTGAAACTCTAAGTGGGCGGGAACTTTCTTCTTGTTCATCATCTTCGCAGCCATTTTGCGAAAACTCTTAACGGGCGCCATGTCTGAAGGAGATACTGACTGCATCGAAAAATCATAACAATCTGTGTTCCACACTCCGTCTGCAGTATCGCACCAAGACAGCTGTCAGCCGACGGGACGTTAACAAACCTGCGGTATCAAAGCTGTGTTTACAGCGTAAAAATATCAGCATTGACATGAGAGAGGATAATGTCTGTTAACCGTCTCATTGTTGAGACGTGTATCCGTGAGTGTTTTTTTCAGACTAGCTAATACAATCCGTCATCATCTCTCACAACAAGCCAACGTCTCCATGAGTGACTGAATGCATCTCACTCTTGTTGCGGAGAAGGGCAAATCCGTTTCTAACCATCATGGCTTTTGTGAGCCTCTTCTCTTGTCCCCCAAACCCCGTCCTTGACAAAAACATGACAGACTCTGAGCTGGCAGGGGATGAAAGGTCGAGTAACGTTCTTATCTGCTTCTGTGCAGGATTTTATTTGTACATTTTTTTTTCAGTGGCTGTTTTCATTTTCCCTTATCATTTCACTCGAGGTTTTCCAACGTTTAGGGCATTGGCTTGATTTCGTAGCTCATTGCAACAGGCCTGCCCCAGTCCATCTTTTAGTGCATGCACTTTCATTTTCCTAGCACAACTGTCAGTTTATCAAAGCCCGTGGTTCATGTGTTCCCTCCCTTTTCGTCTGGTCCATATTTTCATCGCTTTCCCCTTATTTATAATGATTTGTACTGGCGGTTATTCTCCAGAATAGGAGCTGTTTCGCAAGACCAACAAGCCGCTAGATATATTGCTATGAGGTGGTTATAAGCTGTTTGAATATTTGATGACGCGATTGAAACCCCTCCCACTGACGTACCTTGGATCAGTTTAGCCCCGCCCTCTGAAGGGAAAAGTCCAGGAGGAGTTCCCTGTATATGGCAGTGCAAGGCTGGGTGTGTGTGTCTAATTAAAGAAACTAGTTGCAAGGGATTAATGTGTATCCGGATAGTAAGGTTTAGGTAATGAAGGGTGAAGGGATTTTTTTTTTTTTTTTTTTTTGGTTAAACAAATAGTTTGCAGTTAAAATGTGTATCATGGGTCTGGGTAATGCTAGACAGATTATTTATTTATTAAGAATAAATTAACTGAAGTAAGAGTCTCTATGGTCCTGTTAATACAGGTGTTTCTTAAGTATTATTCGGACGAAATGTTCTGCGGTGTTGGACAATATTGATACACTAAATATTGCGATAAACTTCATCCCTTAATGGTTTTCCCCAAATTATATTCATAAATCGCAATGTATTGCCTTGCTTACAGTATTGCAGTATATTGAATCGTAACCCCTGTATCATGATACATATCATATTGTCATATTCTTGCCAATACACAGCCCTAGAGATGAGCTTTCCAGACATTTGTTGCTGAATGATGTTTGTAGTAATTTTGAATGGAATAAGTAATCTCTGAATAAATTACAGAGATTGAAGTGTCATCACAATATATGCACGGTTACACCAAATGTTTAATTCATACTATGAACACCTCATATTATTCATGTAAACTGTTCGCTTTGACTTTGACTGGTACTCGTGGTAGGACACGTGCTTGATTTGCATGTCTGTAGGTCATACCATGTGCTAGGAACTTAATAACTTACCTAAAATTCCCCAGAAGCATTGCTTCTCTGTCGAGTCTTTTAAACTCATCTATATTTTACACAACTTGGCTTTAATTTGGTTTTGGCAGGATGTGATTGAAAATACAGCTTCCTGGAGTGTCTCCACGAAAAAGGAAAAGCACAACCACTCTTTTGTCAAAAGATGTAATGGAATTTTTTGCCTACATGTCATTTTGGATTGGATATATGTGAGGCAGTCCTTGAAATTTGTCCGAATTCGCTGGAGAAAACAGTCCAGAAAGATGAAAAGTTGGATTATTTTTTTTACCTTGGCGTCTGCCTGTAAAGATCATGTTGTGTAAGAAGACCGTTTAACAAGTGAAGCAGTAAAACAGTCAATCTGCTCAAAAACATCTGAAACCTTGCTAGCTAAGTGCAGTTTTTATCCCACAATTTTATCAGGTTTTTGAAGTTACATACTGTGGTGTAACAGTATCATCTCAGTTTGTAATCTGATGTCAAATTGTGATGCTCCCAGACCTAAAACACTTTGTGCAGATGACGGCAAAGTTTTAATGGCCTAAGACAGGAATAACAAGCAGTTTAGTGAACAGAAGTTAATTAGTGATTAAGTGATTATTTCCTCACCAGTGACATGACACACACACATATATACCTGTGTGTGTGTATATGTATGTGTGTATATGTATGTGTGTGTATATATATATATATATATATATATATATATATATATATATATAATTATGTATGTTTGTGTACACACACACGCTCAGCCATCTACTTTAATAGGAACACCTGTACATCTGCACATTCATGCAGTTATCTAATCAGCCAATCATGTGGCAGCATCACAGTGCAATCATGCTGATCCAAGTCTAGAGCTTCAGTTAAAGTTCACATCAAACATCAGAATGGGGAAAACATGTGATCTCTGTGACTTTGATCATGCCATGGATATTGGTACCAGATGGGCTGGTTTGAGTATTTCAGAAACTGCTGATCTCCTGTGATTTTCACACACAGCAGTCTCTAGTTTTTACACAGAAAAAGCAAAGAACATTCAGTGACAGTTCTGTGGATGGAAACACCATGTTGATGATAGTCATCGGAGGAAAATGGCCAGATTAATTCAAGCTGCCAGGACTCATATAATGTGATGAGCAGAAAAGTATCTCAGTAGGTACAAAACATTGACCCTTGTGGTGGATGGGTTACAACAGTAGAAGACCATGTCAGGCGTCAATCCTGTGAGTTATGAAGAAAAATCTGAGGGTGTTATGGGCACAGACTCACCCAGACTGGACAGTTGAAGATTAGAAGGCAAAATCACCTGGTCTTTTTCCAGTCTCCAAACATGCAGTTTCATTGAGTCTGTGCCCATGAATGTCTCAGATTCTTGTTCTTGGGTGACAGGAGTCGAACCCAATGTGGTCTTTGTTGCAGCTCATCCACCTCAAGGGTTGATGTATTATGTGTTTTGGGATGCATTTATGTTCACCATGGTTGTAAAGAGTGCTTATATGAGTTACTATAGACTTCCTGTTGGCTCAGAACAGTCTGCTCATTCTCTCAGACCCTGCAGACCCGCCACTCACAGGATGTTTTTTGCATTGTTCTGTATAAACGCTAGAGACTGTGGTGTGTAAAATTACCAGGAGACCAGCAGTTTCTGAAATCTTCAAACCAGCTTATCTGGTACCAATGCCTAGCAATGGATAGTTACAGAGATCACACTTTTCCCCCATTCTGTATGATTTATGTATTGCTGCTGCCTCATGATTGGTTGATTAGATAACTGCACGAATGTTCCTAATAAAATGTACATTCAGTGTGTGTACATAGAATTTACATAGAATTTTGAAATGGAAATTTTGTTACATTTTATTAGAATCTATTTTAACTAATCATTTAAGTGTAATTAGAAAACAGATCATTGGAATTTCTAAAATATTAGATTAGATTATACCATGTTTTAAATTAAAGAACGATGGTTCTTTATGGTCATTCAGTACACCCACATGATGCATAAATGGCTTCCTTTGTAGAGCAATTGTCAAATGTTACTGGAAAGCACAGTAATAAAAGCATAGATGCTTTTAGACTTGTACTTTAACACAGGGATATTCTAAAATTTGTAATGGTCCAATTACATAAAAAATACTTGTTATAGGTCTGGATAAGCAATTAACATGACTGAATATTGACAACAGTTAGCTTTTATTGCTTAACTATTAATGATTAGTTCATGGCCATAAATAAGACACATCAGTTTAAAGTGGTTATGTTTTGTTTCACGTCACATTTGACTAGTGGCACAGACTCTGAGCAGATGAGAGACATATGTCATAAAATTGAAGCTTTTCTTTTTTTTAACAAGCCATTATGTTACTTTTATAATCAGGTCCAAGATGGTTAAATAAGAATGTCTGAAAGTCTATACAATTTCTCACCTAAGTTCTCTATCCCTGTAGCTAGTCTCTGGTCCTGTGAGATTCATCCAGCTAAATTCACATAAATGTACAATATATGGCCAAACATATGTGGACACCTAACCACATGTGAGCCTTCCCTTCCAGAATGACAATGCCCCTGTTCACAAAGCAAGGTCCATGAAGATATGGTTGGCCAAGGTTGGTGTGGAAGAACTCGAGTGGCCTGCGCAGAGCCCTGACCTCAACCCTACTGAACACCTTTGGGATGAACTGTAACACCATCTGCACCCCAGGCCTCCTTATTCAACATCAGTGCTCTTGTGGCTGAATGGGCAAATCCCCACAACCATGCTCCAAAATCTAGTGGAAAGCCTTCCCAGAAGAGTGCAGGTTATTATATCAGCAAAGAGGGGACTAATTTTGGAATGGGATGTTCCAAAAGCACATGTGTATGATGGTCTAGTATCCACAAAATTTTGGCCATTTAGTGATTGGATAAGCTGCACCTGAGGACCTACAGAAGTCACGTGAAAATAGTGTTTAGAAAAGTGGACAGTTTTTATTTTCATATGTCAGTCGACTCAGTTACTGTATTTTCAAATGCTCGGTTCAGTCTGCTGAAAACTTTGCTGAATGCCCATCTGGGCCGCAGTCTGCCAGATGATTTTCATTATGAACACCCAGTCAAAGCTGAGCTATTTCCTCCAAGACACTGCTCCCAAGGCTGTCATGTTGACATGACAATTTAAGAATGCTTTAGAAGTTATTGTGTATTGTGAGAATGCTTTGCAAGATATTGTATTAACAGGTACATTTAATTTTTGTTTTAGTACTGGTCCAACTCTTCTTGACTATTGCTGTTGCTTTGGCTCCCTAGTAGTTTGCTGGAATATGTGTTCACAATTATTTGTTTGACCCTGAATGTAATCGGTTAAGTACAGTTTTCAGTATGGTTGTTAAATTTTATTTTTAAAGGGAGGACGGTGAATTGGAGGATGGGGAAATTGATGATGAAGGGATTGGGATTGAAGAAGACAAGGAAATCAAGGTGGAGCCTGAAGATATAGAAAAAGACAAAGAAAAGGAAAAAGTGCGGGAGAAAGATGACAAATCGCATCGACACACTCATAAGAGGCACAGGAAAATCAAAGAGAAACGAAAGTCAAAAAGAAGGCGAAGGGACAAGCAGAAGGTTTATTCCCAACTTCCTCCTTGAGAATTATAGTATTCTGTCTTCGCAAAGGTGTTGTCTTTGGCAGTTTTCTAATTTCCACTTCTTGTCACTGTCTCTCAGCACCACTCCCCATCTAGTGGTTCTAGTTCTGACAGTTACAATACTGATCATGAGCATCAAGACCGATACAAGAGCAAAAAGAGCAAAAGCTCTTACCGGGAATATGATGGTCGGTTTGTACAGGTGAATTTCAGTTCACTTAGAAGTCAGTTTTTACATTTAGATTTCAACCTGTGTTTCTGTCCCCTGTCTAACCACTTCTTGTTGTGTACCTGCTTGTGTCTAGCGTGAACATGAACCCAGTGGAAGTCATGGAAAACCACCAAGATCGATGCAGCGCAAAAACAGTGAGAGTGAGGAGAAATATGATTATGATGAAGATCAGGATGACTTCTGTGAGGAGCTTTCCAAATACAAACAAGCCAAAGAGCTCACCATATCCAGCAAAGCAGGATCATCTAAAGAGCAGGGGACAAAATCCAGCATGAAAGGGCTGCAATGTATGTGCAAGTATCAAATTCAAGTTTTATTCGTCACATACACAATCATACATGTTACGACATGCAGTGAAATGTATTTGCAGTGCCCGACCCATAAACACTAAATTAGAATACAAAATAAAAATATAGAATAAGTAAAAATGTAATAAAAGAAATGTAGCTATAAAGGATATAAAGTATATAAAAGATGTGAAAACATAAAATGATATAAATATATAAAAGATATAAAATATAAGCAGTAAATAGAAGTATGTGCAACGGAGGTAATGTGCAATTAAATGAAGTAAGATGTGCAAAGTAAATGGAATAAAATGTGCAATTGCAACAACAAAATACATTGTAGTGCAGATCAGTGTGATGTGTGTGTGAGGGGGGGAGTGATCTGAGTCCAGTCCTAGATGGTGTTCTGGTTCAAAGCCTGAACAACTTGATGGAAGAAGCTCCTTCTCATTCTCTCTGTGTTGGCCTTGAGGGAGCGAAGACGCTTCCCTGACTTCAACAGGGGGAAGAGTCCATTATTGGGATGGCTGAGGTCTTTCATTATCCTCTTGGCTTTGGTCCAGCACTTCTTGGTTTAGATGGACTGCAGGTCAGGGAGCTCAGCACGGATGGTGCGTTTGGCCGATCGCACCACTCTTTGGAGAGACCGTCTGTCCTGCTTGGTGTTGTTCCTGTACCAGGTCCAGATGTTTCCCGTCAGGATGGTGCAGGAGTAGAAGTTCTCAGTGGATGTTGGATGTCCCTGAGGCGTCTCAGGTAGAACAGACGCTGTCTGGCCTTCTTTGCCAGGTCATTGGTGTGGCAGGACCATGACAGATCCTGCGTGATGTGAACACCTAGGTACTGGAATCTGTCCACTCTTTCTACTGGTGTCCCACTGATGTGAAGGGGCTGGTAGCTCCTCATCTGCTTCGTGCTGAAGTCCACGATCAGCTCCTTAGTTTTGCTGGCATTAAGGCGGAGGTTGTTCTCCTGGCACCAGTTCTCCAGGTTTTTAATCTTCTCCAGATAGGCCTTCTCAATGTTGCCAGAGATCAGGCCCAGCACAACAGTGTCATTAACCAAATTGATGATGGAGGTGGAGTCTGACGTGGCTACGCAGTCATGGGTGTACAGTGAGTGCAACAGGGGGCTCAAAACACAGCCCTGGGGGGCTCCAGTGCCGAGAGTGATGGAGGGAGAGACATGTTTGCCCACCCTCACTGATTGTGTTCTGTCTGTGAGAAAGTTGAGGATCCACTGACACAGTGATGGGCTGAGTCCCAGATCCCTCAACTTGGTGATGAGCTCTGAGGGGATTATGGTGTTGAAAGCATAGCTGTAGTCTACGAAAAACATTCTTACATAATTCCCTCTGCTGGTGTCCAGGTGGATCAGGGTTGTATGTAGAAGATGGGCGATGGCGTCATCGGTGGAACAGTTCCTCCGGTAAGCGAACTGCAGTGGGTCTATGGTGGCAGGAAGTGAAGAGGCGATGAAGTCTCTAACCATTTGTTCAAAGCACTTCATCACAACTGAGGTCAGTGCTACTGGGCGGTAATCATTGGGACAAGCGGGCTGTTGTTTCTTCAGGACAGGAACAATGATGGAATTCTTGAAGCACCTGGGAAGAAGCCTGCATTAAGGTAATTCTTGAAGCCTGAGTCAGGGAGAGGTTGAAGATCTCAGTGAACACCGGTGCTAGCTGGTCTGCACAGGCTCTCGGGACCCAACTTGGGATACCGTCGAGTCCTGTAGCCTTTCTGGTGTTCACTCTCTTGAAGGCTTTCCTCACAGCTTGCTCTGTAATGATGAAAGCGTCCCCTTCACTGGCACGCTCCATGCTGCTGTTCCTGGAGCTATTTACAGTAGTGTTGTTAGCAGCAGCCTTGACGCGAGCATAGAACATGTTCAGCTCGTCAGCCAGTGATGCGTCGGTACTCATCATTGTAGAGGGTGGTTTCTAGTAGTCCGTTATTGTTCGCAGTCCTTTCCAGAGGTTCCTAGTGTCACATTGTTGTAGCTGCGACTCTAGTTTCCTCCCGTAAGTCCGCTTTGCCTCTTTCATCCGCTTTGTTGGATGTGGCTATGTACTGATCCATGTTGCCGGTGGCGGGCCCCTCTTTGTAGGCAGCGGTGCATGCTCTTAGAGCATCGCGGATGTTTTTATCCACCCAGGGTTTCTGATTGGGAAACGTTCTGATTGTTTTGTGAACTGTATCATCTGCGAGTTTCCCGATAAATACTACAACCGCTTCCATAAACGTGACGATGTCATCAAAGCTGCGCCGGAACATGTCCCAATCCGCGTCATCCAATGCGTCCTGCGGAGTGGTCACTGTGCGTCCAGCGTGCGACCTCCTTTGTGACCGGGGCTTCCTGTTTGAGCCTCTGTTTGTAAACAGGCATAAGGAAAATGGCGGCATGGTCCGATTTCCCAAACGCCGGCAGAGACTTTCGGCTGTAGCAGTCTTTGAACGGAGTGTAGCAGTGGTCTAATGTCCTATTTCCCCTGGTGGGGTAGGAGATGTGTTGGTGGAGGTTTGGGAGTGCGCGTTTGAGATTGACATTATTAAAGTCCCTTGTTACAATCAGCGCAGCGTCCCGGTGGATTGTTTGGTGATGACTGAGAGCCTCATGTAGCTCACATAAGGCAGAGTCCGTGTCCGCCTGAGGTGGAATTTAAACAGCACTGACTATGACAGCGGTGAATTCCCGAGGAAGATAAAAAGGGTGACATTTGATGATCTGAAGTTCCAGGTTGGGTGAGCATGAGCGTATGAGGGGACAGATGCTCGCATTGTCGCACCAGTTGTTGTTCACCATCAGACACACTCCACCTCCTCTTGTCTTCCCTGACTCCATTGTTCTGTCCATGCGGTAGACCGAGAAAGACTCTTCTGGCTGGATTGCATGGTCCGGTACCGCTGGATTCAGCCATGTCTCGGTGAAGCAGAGGAGGTTGCAGTCCCGAATGTCTCTCTGGAACTTGACTCTGGCTCTGAAGTCATCAAGCTTGTTCTCGATGGATTGAACGTTGGCTAGCAGGATACTGGGTATGGGTGCACGGTATGCGCGAGCCCGCAGCCTGTTCCTGATGCCGGCTCGTTTCCCTTGGGGCCATCGCTTTGGGTCACGTCTTTTGTTCTCCCTCAGGATCTCTCTCGGCCAGGTTGGGTCCCGTGTTAAAAGCGTTGGTAAGTCCATATATTGTAGACCAATAGAAATAAGAGTATCTCTATTGTATCTAATTGATGTAATTGCCATGTTGAGAGGGCGGTAGCAGGATAGCAAAAAAGTAAAAAATAAACAAAAATAGAGAAAAACGGGTCGGAGCAACCAGCGAGGCAGCTGACCTCAGCGGCGCCATCTTGAATATACCTGCTGAATTTACCTGCTGTTATGAAGTATAACTGCTCTGCTCATCTTTTAATTTCACTTTCAGCACTTTATCACTTTCAAAGTTTACCTGTCCAATTTAAGGTCTATACAAGGTTTGCCTTCATTAATATGCATGCTTTTTAGATCAAATAATAATAGTAAGTCCAGGTGACTTGTTTGATGGACCATTTACTGATGGACCATTTCTTGTCCATCAATTTTATTTTCATTGGCGCCATTTCTCTCCTACTTAACTGTTTCAGTTAGTGGCCCACGTGGTCGGGGGCGTGGTGGAGGAAGTGTGGGAAGGGGACGTGGTGTGCTAAACAAGAACAAGAAACTGAAGGGCAAAAACTGGGGCAGAGGTGGCCGTGGCAGAGGTGGAGAGCCAGGAGAAAGTGGAGGTGGAATAAAAGCGGTGAGGCTCTCTAATGGCATTTGATTGCATTTTATATTCAGTAACTGTGTTTAAATAGCATATTCATGATCCTGCAGGAAGGGCAAGGCCAGCAATGTTTCCAGAAAAAACGTCCAATCATGAGTCAAGAATTCATCAATCAACACACGGTTGAGCACAATGGGAGAAACATCTGTAAATATTTCATTGAGGGGAGATGCATTAAGGTAAGTCTTTGCACTTTACATGTATTCACTGTGCATGGTATGATGACTTGGGTTTTATATGTAGTGGACTGTGATTGGCTTTTGACAGGGGGATCAATGCAAGTTTGAACATGACAATGTAGTCCCAGAGAAGAAGAAAGAACTTTGCAAGTTCTATGTCCAGGGATACTGCACTAAAGGAGAGAACTGCATCTACATGCACAATATCCTTACAGATCTATTCATTTAGTGTAAATTGTATAAGGGTTATTGAAATAAAATTCAAGTTTTTCTTTCCTCGTATTGGCCCTTTACACAGTATTTCACATGAATATCCCTGCAAGTTCTTCCACACTGGAGCAAAGTGCTACCAAGGAGACCACTGCAAATTCTCTCATGATCCTTTAACTGAGATTACAAAAGAATTGTTGGACAAGGTAAGAGTTTATGCATCTGATAATTTATTGATACAATCTTTAAAATGACTGGTTATCCACATTTGCTTGCAATCTGTGTTACATTTACATTTTCAGATTCTGAACACAGATGAGGACCATGCCATTGAGGAAGAGCAGGAACTGGAGGACCTGAGGAAGCAGGGCATTGTTCCTTTGCCTAAACCACCTCCTGGTGTAGGGCTCTTACCAACACCTGGCTCAGGAAGCCCCCAGGATGGCAGCAAGAAGATCCCTTCTCTATTTGAAATCAAAGTCCAGCCAACTGTGGACCTGGCACAGAAGATTGCATTAAGGTACCTCATTTTTTGTGTGTCTGTGATAATTTAGAATGGATTGTTGGGACATCCAAGTTTGGTGATCATTTTAAAATATTGTAAGCCTGCCATAAGTACAATTAATTATGGTTTCTTTCTGGTGCTTGTTTTCTATTTTAGGCCCAATTTCTACAATAGCACCTCTCCCCCATCTGGACAGTTTCAGGGTAGTGGAGGCTCAGCTCAGGAGGACATGGAGACTGGAACCATGATGTCCCCAGGCCACAGTCATTCTATATTGCCACCTCCAGGCTCTCCTGGATCCATGGGTGGTCCTGCTGTTCACTTCCCAGGTCCAGGCCTTCCCCAGAGCCCACCAACGCAAACACCACCTCAAGGCTTTGGCCAGGCCATTCCCATGCCACCCACAGGACTGCAAGGGCAACCCCCAGTCTACAATCAGAATACAAATCCTCAGCAAGGTTCACCATTCAAGTCTTTGGCTGGCGGACAGATGAATGCACCCTTTCAAGCTATGAGCCAGATGCCCTCAGAGTTTTTCAAAAGCTTGTTCAGTGTCCAGCCACGTGGCTTATCAGGTAGGATTGAAACTCAGTTAGCTTTTTTTTTTTTTTTTTACCCATTTCTTTAAATAGAAAACTGTTGATTAGGGCTGGGCAATAGTTTACAGAAAATTACATTAAAATTTTGCATTTGCGATCAGAAGTTTACATACACTGACATGAATGGACATGAATGTCATAGCAATATTGGGCTTTCAGTTACTCCATTGAACTGCTATTTTTCTGTGTTTGTTTAATAGAAAAAAAACCATTTAATTTAATTCAGTGATTTAAACAGTTCAAAGATGTCTTTTAACTTGCCAACGAGAGAGAGAGAGAGTATAATGTATAATCACAATGAAGTTCTAGTCAGTCATATTCAGTTCTTATATCCTAAGGACATTGCAGCAGAGAAGTCTGCTACAGCATTGTTACTTTAAAACATTAAAATAGCAATATCTCTTGAAGTGATTTGTCAAAAGAAATAGCTGTAATTTTGCCTCAGTAGTCTTGAGCACATAATGCATCATGTTTCACATTCAGTTACTCAGAATAAACCTTTTTAAGTTCAATAATTCCCAGTAATACTTTTCAAGTTCAAAATGTGATTGATAGATAATTTTTTCACCTCTTGTCCCACTGATAAGGATCTCGGTCCTTTGCTTCGTTTTCGACCGGACTCCAGTTGTGCCCCAGCATTTTCATTTCAACCTCCTGGTCTCTTCTCTAGGTGTTACGAGGCCTTCAGCTTTTTCTGTTTTCTTGAGGATTCCATCTAATATCCTGTCTTGTAATGCTGCTTGCTGGTTTGCACAACATACAGTATGACCAACCCACTACCATCTTCTCTTCACTATCTCGTCTTCTGTTCTAGTTTGGTATGTTTTCTGCCAAAGCTGTACATTGCTGATCTTTTCAGGCCATCAGATGCAGAGAATACTCTTGAGACATTTATTGATGAAAGTTTGCACTTTGTTCATGTTGGTGACTGTTGTTCTCCAGGTTTCGGTGCCATACACAAAGAACATACATTTACATGTGACTTACATACATCTTATTTTATACAAGTGAGCAGTGAAGGTTAAGGGCCTTGCTCAAGGGCCCAGCAGTGGCAGCTTGGCAGTGCTGGGATTTAAACTCATGACCTTCCGATCACTAGGTCAGTGTCTTAACTGCTGAGCTACCACAGACCCAGAGTCTACCACATACCACAGAGTATGTATAACATACATAATATTTCATCTAAAAAATTTTGATTTTGAGGTGCCATTTTTGACGGAGGTGCCCTCTGTGCTTGAGGTATTCATTTTTGGGATCTTAGTCTTGCTTTTGTTGAACTGCAGCCCTACTTGAGCTAAGGTGGCTGCCACTCTGTCAGTCTTTTCCTGTGCCTGTTTGTGTGTGAGACAGTAGCGCCAAGTCATTGGCAAAGTCCAAGTCCTGAGTTGTGTAAAAAAGGTGTCCACTATATTCTAGTTCTGCTGTGGTCTGTGAATGTTTTCATAATGAAGTCCCGTCCAATTCCGGTTTTGACTGCATAGACCTTAGTGGGCTGTCTGTCATGAATCACCCTGCATCTAATCCCCTCGTAAGACCTGTTTATGATGGTAACTAGCTTGTTGGGCACTCTATAATGCATAGTAGTTTCCACAAAGGGTTTACACTGTCGAATGCCTTCTTATAGTCAACAAAGTTAACATAGGGAGAGGAATTCCATTCTATGGACTGTTCTACTATGATTAGTAGTGTTATTTTCTGATCAGTGCAAGACCGGTCTTTTCAAAAACCAGCTTGCTGGTCCCTTAGTTGAGTGTCCACTTGGTCGTTCAGTCTAGTTTTTATTATTATTATTATCATCTGGTTGAAAACCTTCCCAACTGTGGACAGAAGAGGCATTCTACAGTAGTTGTTGCAATTGCTGAGGTCTTCTTTGTTAGCCATCTTAACTAAATATCCCTCATTCCAATCATGAGGTACCTCCTTTACTCTCCAGAGCTTCTCAAATATTGGATGCAGGATCTTTACTGTAATGTCTACATCTGCTTTAAGGGCCTCTGCTGGTTTATTGTCAGGGCAAGCTGCTTTGCCATTTCTCAGTTGCCCTATGGCTTTTTGTATGTCCTGTCTTGTAGGTGCACTACAGTCTGTTGGCAGGTCTTGCAGTGCTGGCTGTATGTCTGGGGGTCTGCTGGTGCTCATCTGTTCAAGATTTCTGTAGCGTTCTACCCATCTTTGACACTGTTTCTCCTGTTCTGTGATTAGCTTTTCCATCCTTGTCTTTCTTCAACTGGTGTAGACTGCTGCTTTCTTATATTTCCTATAGCCATCAGTGAGAAGACGCTTTACAAAGAGCTGAACACATCCAGAAATAGTTTCTGATTAATTTGCAGTTATACTTCCATCAGCATGATTTCTTATCACAACACATGCTTACATTTAGAATTTTATCTGCATGATATCATGGTTGTATGATTTTTGCATGGATGTATTCTGTATGATTTTGCATGAGTGCAAACATAATTTAGACACGGTGCTCAATGTGCTAGCTTAACCTTACTCAAATCAGTTAGAGGGAATGCTTATTTCAGTTAAATATCCACAACATGGTATG
This sequence comes from Notoglanidium macrostoma, assembly GCA_030068235.1. Lineage (NCBI taxonomy): Eukaryota > Metazoa > Chordata > Actinopteri > Siluriformes > Auchenoglanididae > Notoglanidium > Notoglanidium macrostoma. Next base: position 21,455,862 of record JAQQZR010000038.1, on the reverse strand, counting down.
GAACGTTATATGTTTAATAGATTTGAAGCTAAAATATTCTGCTAAAAAAAGATATAATACAAATAAGATCTAATACATATGTCTATACATTTACTGCTTATAAAAATCACCACCCAATCATGTACCAAATCTGTGGCAAACACTTTAAAAAAAACATTAACCTGTGCAGTAATCTCGAGGGGTGAGTATAATTTTATTTTTGATTGAAAGAGGTTACTGAAGCCCTGACCTACAATGCTTCAAATCTCCTTTCCCTAGAAGAAGGCCAGTCAGGGTCCATGCAGGACACCCAGCAGTACCAGGGAGGCAGTGCTGAGTCCCACAGTGGCATGCAGGACATCTTACCAGCTGTCCAGAAAGCTCTGCTTCTACACCTGAATCAAAATCAACAGGACTCTGACTCCCACAGAACTGAGGGACAGGACTCTATACCACTCAGCAGAGACAAAGGTAAGTGAGGAAATACAATGTGTATATACATATACAATCTGAGCATGCATTTAATCTGTAAAAATGATTTCCTTGTTTCAGATGAAACCACAAATTGGTATTCCAGTGATGACGAGGATGGCAGCAGTGTAACCGCCATCTTAAAGACTTTAAAAAAGCAGAATGAAATGCTGCAGACGCAACAGTCCCAACAGGCTAAGCTTCAGCAGTCTGGCATGCCTGTGAACCCCTTGATTGACCCCAGGCTTCACAAGGAAAGAGCTATGGTTGACCCTCGGCAGTATGTTGCAGACACCAGGAGAGAAGCTGAAGCTGTAATTGACCCCAGATTAGCTCGAGATACCTACAAGGCTAAGCCTACAGAGTCTGTGAATGCCAAGGCAGGTCCTCACCACCACCCACACACTAGCTCCTCTGTGGCTCAGAAGACTTCTCCTGGGGAGGAGGATGAGGACGGAGAGCGTGAGCTGAGGGAGCGAGCTGCCCTAATCCCACTCGATCCTAGTCCTGGAGCTATGCTGCGTGACCCTCGCTGCCAAATCAAACAGTTTAGCCACATCCGGGTGGACATCCTCCTTCAGAGGCCAGCCTTTGCGCACAGTGTTGTGTGGGCACCTGAGGATCTCATTCCACTGCTGATTCCCAAACAGGAACCTTCTATTAATCTTCCTCTGCCACCCCTCATCGCAGATGCCCAGTTGAACCGCAACCTCTCCACCTCTTCAGACCATCCATCCTCTGCCTTGACTCCTCCAGACCCACGGCTGGCAGCTGCCCGCCTTAGAGAAGATGTGGATGCACTGGGCGTCCCCCATGGCAGAACTCAGCCTAGACTTAACCCTGAGAAACCAACAGATCCCCGGACTCATAAAGCTGGAGAAGCCAGGATAAATCGGTCTGGGAGCCTAGACTCAAAGCTGCCTGTCAAGAGAGAAGGTTCCTCTAGTGCAGGAGTTTCAGATCCAAGATTACAGAGAAGTGCATCTCGTCAGTCTGCCACTTCGGCTAGGTCTGATTCAGAGAAGCTGCCCCCATATGCCCCTCGCTTGGCATCTTCCACAGGTAGTGGATTGGAAAGCCCCACCACGCTGCTTGGGGGCATTAGCTTGTACGATCCACGTAACCACACCTTGCTTTTGCCCAAACGGGAGCCAGAGGAGCCTCTGAAAAATGCAAGCATCTTAAAGCAGACAGTGAAATGTGAGAACCTTCCACCGCCACAGGTGCCTTCACCAGTGGCGACTGAAAAGAAGAGTGAGGATTTACATGAAGTCTCAGAAAAGCAGACCAATGGTTCTCAGCCAGGCCAGACCATGCCTGTAGCGATGGCAGCCCCTTCCTGCTCACCTGTGAGTGCAGCGGCACCCGCCATGCACAACCTACCAATCCAGCAACTAGCCGGGCTCATACGCCCAGCTTACACAGACAGCCGACAGAACAGACCTACTGGACAGGCTTCCGGAGCCCAGGAGGAAGAACTAGATGAGGACAAAGAAGTGGAAAAGAAGGACAGGCCATTAAGGGATGTATTTAAGACCTTTGACCCTACAGCCTCACCATTCTGTCAGTAAACACTCCTGTGTTGAGAGCAGTAAGTCAATGATAAGAATTCACACGTCACTGTACAGATGTCATATTTATGTTTGTTTTGTACACCATGCAACATGACCAGCTATCATGTTGCATAATGATTAGCATCAGTCGTCAAATTATTAGCATCAAGTATCCGTGTACTCACAAGTTCTCCTCATGTGGTCTGTGATTTACTCCGATTAAATTTGGCTAGTTAAAACATTTGCGGTTGTACAGCTATTAATACAGAGGCTATTTGAGGGGAACGGTCACTGCGTGTTTAAAAATAATGTATAATGGTACTTAAAGTATAACATTTAATATCCTAGATCTATGTATTACATAAAGGTGTAAAATTATGCGAAGACATTTTATGAAGTAATACTGTGCTAAGCTTGTAATTATTTAAAAGTATATGTGAACATGTGGCTAATGTACTGCGACTAGATTACTTTTCAATCATTTGTGATACTTTGTGCTGAAGAGAACTCGAGCAAGAAAAAGACCAAAATTCATCTAGAGAATCCTTTTTTTCCCATAAGGTGGAGTTTATGAAATCTTGGAGCACTTTATTTTACGGACAACATTTCAATTAATGGTTTTATTGTTTTATGTTTTTCCATATCTTTGTACTAATTGTTTTGGTTACCTGTGTGAGAGAGGACATTGAATGATTGTCCATCACATTACTTTTATATTGTCTTAAATAAATTGCAAATGCTGTGACTTTTCATATAGGCGTATGCTATAATCATCATTCCTTTTTTAAGTAGGGAATGTGTTACATTTATCATTGCAGAAGCTTTATTTATATTGTTTGAGCGCACTGATGGGTGGTGCAAGGCTTGGTGTTGCATGGCGTAGTGACGTCTTGCGGAGACCCAGGTCATCTGTCTCAGGGTTCAGCTGTTCTTGTGTTCTGTGGATGAGGAGGTTCTTTTTCCACTGTATGCACAGGGAAGCTGCCTTGGCTGCTTCAGAGTTGGGCTCAGGTTGTCTCAGGCCCTTCCACATTGGAAAGAACATGCAACGTCATTTTATATTCACTGGCTAAATTCAATACCTACCACAGAAAATGCAAAATAATAGAAGTGATTGTGATTTTAGTGCATTTGGTCTTATACACTCAGCTTCCCTCCCCTACATGAGGAACCTGTAGTCCTTAACAGTAATGCAGTTATCCAGTCATGTGGAAGCAGCTTACTGTACAAAAACATGCAGTTCAAGAGCTTCAGTTAATGTTTGCCTCAAACATCAGAATGGGGAGAAATGTGATCTCTCTCACTTTGTCATGTTTATTGGTGCCAGGTGGGTGTAGTTTGAGTATTTCAGAAACAGCTGATCTGCCAGAATTTTCAGGCACAATAGTCTCTAGTGTTTACACAAGCGAGAGTTGATGCAGACCTCATTTCTTGAGAGAGGTCGATAGAGGATGGCCAGACTGGTTTAACCTGATAGGAAAGCTATGGTGTATGAAATAACCATTCTTTCAATGGTTTTGAGCAGAAAATCATCTCAAAACACACAACTTGTCAAACCTTGAGGTGGATGGGAAAGGAATCTGAGGCTACACCAAAGCTGGGCAATTGGAAAATGACCAGACATCTTCGACTTTCAAGTTTTGGTGAGGCTGTGCCTAAAGTAACCTCAGGTTCCTGACCCATCCACCTCAATGTTCAGCATCTTCATTTTGAGATTCTTTTGTGTTCAATAACATTCGTAAAGAGCCAGTGCCTGCTGTAGTCTCAGATTCTTGTTTTTATCTGACCAGAGTGGAACCCAATGTGGTCTTCTGCTGTTGTAGCTCATTTCGACAAGGTTCAGCAAGTTGCGTTGCTCTGAGATGTAAAGATTAGTCATTTGAGTTGCTGAAGCCTTCCCTTCAGCTTGAACCAAACGGAACAATCTCTGAATTAATTAAGTTAATTGACAAGTTAGTTAAAGTTAATTGTTTTTTATACCTTTCTGTACCATTCGGTATAAACTATTGTCCACAAACATCCGAAGAGATCAACTTCTGCAACGCTCAATACCCGCCTCTTTAGAAACAACCACCAAATCACAGCGAGAGTCACTTTTTCCCCATTCTGACATTTAATGTGAACATTAACCGAAGCTCCATCCATCCATCCATCCATTATCTATATCGCTTTATCCGTCTGGGTGGCGGGGAAGCTGGAGCCAATCCCAGCAT
>JAQQZR010000038.1:21429091-21446629 GCA_030068235.1 Notoglanidium macrostoma | reverse complement strand
TGATGATGCTTTAGGTCATATTTATGCAGAAATATAGAAAATTCTAAAGGGTTCACAAACTTTCAAGCACAACTGTAGGTAATGATTCTGTCTTGATATACCTCACCTGGAAATAATGGTGAGCTGGTTAGTAATGGTGACGATCTGCTCTGCTATGATGCACAGCTCCTTAGTAGTGTGTTGATCCAGACAATGGTCAGCTATGACCTTCACAAACTCTGTGACAGTCTGGCAGCTCAAGACTAAATCTTTAGCTGATGATACAAAGGCATCTTTACTCTGGAATGAGTGGAATGGAATGAGTTTGTTAAATAAAAATAAATATCATTTATGAAATAATACCTTGAAAAATGCAAGATGTTTGGGGTTTTTTTGTTTTGTTTTTTTACCTGAATTGGCCCTTTTCTTTTTAAGTACTGGGTCATATCATAGATTTTATCAGCCATTTCTTTGGTAACCTTGACAATCTGGTTTCCATGAACATCCCATTTTTCTGCTTCTTGCTTCAGGAAGAGTGAAGTGTAGGTGAGAGTTGGATCCACCGAGCTGAACATTGGTGCTCTAACACTCCTATGTGATAACAGGTCCTATGTAATACATGAATGAGTTATTTATACATGAAATGTGAAAAAATCATTGATCAATTTGTGATATAACATTTCATTGTTGAAATTTGTTACCATTTTTGAATCCTGCTTGTTCGTAGTAGGAATGTTTACAGGATTTGTTTTTTCAGACATGACTTGTCTAGGAGGTTTTGTGTCTTTTGTGATAAAGCTTGGTTTTATATCAGTCTGCAAAACTCCACTGTACATTTTGCCCTGCAAGCCCAGTTTGATCTGCTCTTTTGTGGCAAGAATAATTCCATCTACTTTGTAAAGTTCTTCTACAAGGTAATGTGCTTTTGCTGACCAGCACTGTGTCTGAATGTCAATGCTTAAAGTTTCAGAAACAGTCTGTGTCTCCATTATTAACTTTGCCCTACTCACAATTTCTGACATCTGAAATGACAAATGGTCACTAATGAATCTCAGACTGGACCGCTCTCTTGGGTCTCTCATAAAGTTTAAACAATCTTGGACAGATTCTGTGGCAGTTTTAACATTCTTCAAGAGAAGTTCTGCAGTTGCCTCAAACTGTGTGCGGATTTCTTCAGTTTCCAATGAAGAATCTTTTATGATTGCTGAACAGGCCACAGAGATAGTGTTTTGAATTGCTGTTACATAATCTTCATTAACTTTGCTCAAGAGACAACAAAGTGATTTAATTTTAATCTGAAGCTGTCTCTGTAGGAGCTCTGTTCTTGAAAGCCTCAGGACACCTGACCTGGATACAGTAAGGTCCTCCATGGCCTGTAAATAGACTTCAGTGAGTGCCTTCACATCATCTCTTTCTTTCAAGAGTTTTGCTTTACAGGTATCTCTGCAGTTTAATGAAGAAAGCCTTGCTGCTTCTTGGATTCGAAGTGAGTTCTCAGACATTGCTGCTAACCATTTTATGGGTGTCCTCTGATGCTGGCTCAGCTGTCCTCTTCCATGAGTGGTACGTATTCCCAAAATCCTATCCAGTGAGGTCAGCAGAACTTGGATGGACAATGCCCAGAGGATACAAGGTCCATCAAGTTCATCAGACTGACTTGATTTGGAGACAAGAAGGTCTGTGAGGTTCTTTGTATTAGTTTGGGCTTTTTGGAGCTTGCTTAATAGAGATGTTATGCTGTCATTACTGTCACTTCTCCTCACTTTAATATCAGTTGATGTCACAAGTTCAACTGTGTCTGCACACAAACACATGACATCTGTGAGCTCTTGGATGCAAGTGTCTACCATGTTTGCTCTATGGCTGTGAGTCATTGCTTTTATTGCATGATACCACATGCCAGTTGCTGGCAAAAGAATATTGTGTGTGTGTTTGATGAGGTCAGAAAACTGAGCACTATGTTTATAGACAGTATCTATGATCTTGACTGAACTCATGGCTGTTTCCTGTGCTGCCTGGACAAGCAGTGGTGTCAGAGTGACCAGCTCAGACCGAAGAGTTTCCATTTCCTGATTATCATTTTCCTCTATAATACCGGCAGCCTCCTTTGTAGCCTGGGTATAACAACTGGAAAGATTCACAATCCGTGTGCAAGCTATGTTTAAAGCTTCAATGTTTTTAGCGTTGCACATGTTAACAACTTCGTATAAGAGAGGCAAGAAGTCAGTACTGTTAGACATTTGGACAGAGTTTGAGTGCATAAAAAATAACTTCTTATCTTCTCTGGTTTCAGACTGATGCACTGTGGTAAGTTCAGAATATTCCTTTTCTGGAAGTGTGACTTTAAGCTTAACTGGAAAATCTTCCGTTTCACCTCCGTTACCTAAATCCTCAGTTTTGGTCTGATCATTTGTTGTCTTCTTTGGCTCTTCTGTATAAGGGACTGGTGGGGCATTAGCCACCTGCCGAGCCCCTTCTCTCAGTGGGCTAAGCAGATGTGGGTGCTGTAGACCGTCTAAACCCTCATGAAGAACATCAAAGTTCTTTATAGCCACCGTGATGCTGCTGGCCAACAAAGGGAATGCTTCCTCTTGAAAGTTGGTGTTAAATATGTCTGTCATTTCAGCTGCAGAATTTTCAGCTTGCTTAACAAGTACCAGTAATCCATTACGGTAGATGGGATCATCACTCTTATCCACACGGCTTCTAACAAACTGAATTACCTGGCTCATTCTACCAATCAGAAGTCTTGTATGTTTGCTCAAAAGGTGCTGGTCCTGGGATCTTTGGGCCTCTACACACTTATCCAAATCATGCTTCATCTCCTGAACAGAGAGGTAGATGAACTCCTTTACATTTATGACATCACAGAATGCATTCAGCAGTTGTTCTGTTTCTTCCTCCCATTTCTGGCACAAGTTTATAAGTTTATGTAGAGCTCCATGATACTGCACCAAGTCTCCCTCAAACTCCAGCAAAAGTGATAAGACTCCATCCTTAAGTTGCAGAAGGCAAGAAATGGAAGTTTCCACACTTGCAAGACTCTTTTCGTCAATAGCTAAAGCTGAGATGAAGCTGGATACTTCAGCCATCCTATCTGCATAGGAAATGAAAGTCTTAAATAAAGTTTGGATAAGATCCAGGTCCAAACCATCCTCTAGGTCAGTATCTAAGAGATTATGTACAGTGTTTACCAGCTGCTCTAGAGGACTTGATGTTAAGGCAAAGGTGTCAATTACCTGGTATAGAGTTGCTTTTACCACCGCCTCATCCAGCTCATGGATTCGTATCATTAAAGAGACACACAACTTCTGCTGATGGTCTTTAGGCTCCTGCTTATCGGTAAAATTTATTTTGATCTGTCTCATCTGCTGTGATATCTCTGACCACAGTTGCAGGACAAGTTTACAATTTGCAGTCACACAAGACTTAATTTCTCTCTGAGAGGAGTTTGCAACAGCCATGCTATGGAACACCAAATCTCGTAGCACAACATCAAAGTTACTGTCAATATAGAAAATGGATGCTGGATCAGACAGTAACTGCAACAATCTGAACCGTCTCTCTATGTAATATCCACACGAGCCTGTGGACATGCACTGAAAGTTGTCCTTGAGCATCATTATGATATTATTTATAGTGGAGTCCACTAGTTGGAGTATGTATTTCTTTGAATCTTGTGCCACCTCACTGGTTGGGTGTTTGATTGTTGTGTACATGGCAGTGTGAAGCATTGAGACACATCTGCTTAATATTTCCACAGACGTTTTCACACAATCCTGCTGCCTGTGATCACGTAGGTCTGTTACTCTATCCATTACCAAGTTGTGAAGCAACAGTAATGCCTTGGAAAATGCCTGGAATGCTTTTAGTAAAGATGGCATGTCTGTAGCATCTCCAATGTCTCTTAGGCAATCCAGAAGCCTGTTAGCAGCTGTAGTAATTTTCCTTACAGTTGCATCATCCTCAACTAAAAGAACCTGCATCAATAAAAGACATGTTTTTTCTGATGTAATTAAAAAAAAAAAACAGTGGCAATCAACTATATATGAGCATATCCTATGCATCCTAATTGCTTATTCTCCTCATTTTACCTTCATGACTCCTAGGAGCACATTCTGTGTGGCTTGTATAAGTTCTTCTCTGTGCTGTCTAACGTCTGGCTGTATGCTGAGTTTTTGAGTGGCAAGAAGAACATGCTGACCTGACATCATTAGAGGTTCCAGGAGTGGACCCATTTCCAACCTCATGACATCATCATCTGACTCTGCCATCACTCTTTGGACAGGAAAGCAGAGGTATGCTATCAGTATCTGTGTTTAAAATGACATACTGCTTCAACAGTATGTACTAAAAAGTACTGAAACTTTACATTTTACATGTCTGTTCACAAAAGTATATTTTTTGTTACCTGCAACATGTAGCTGAAAACACACCACTGTATAACCAAGGGCTCTAAGGTTACCTTCTTCACCACAGACTTCCTACTTTCATTTTGAAAACGACAACATTGCATTTAAAGGCAAAGAACACTATGGCTACCTTACTGGAAATCTGGCTTTGAGTATTTTTGGTGTACAGAAAAAGCTTATGTATACTGGAATTTTTTTCCATCTGCACGTTGCAGCAGAAATTGGGATTCTTCTGACCAGGCAAAGTTTTTCAATCTTTAACTGACCAGTTTTGACAAGCCTGTAACAGATTCCTGTTCTTAGCGCACAGAAGTGGAACCTTATGTGGTCTTCTGGTGTTGTAGCTCAAAGGTTTGATGTGTTGTGTGTTCTGAGATGCTTTTCTGTTCACCACAATTGTAAGGTGTGGTTATAGTAGCCTTCCTAATAGCTTAAACCAGTTTGGACATTCTTTTCTGACCTCTCTCATCAACGAGGTGTTTCCACCTGTAGAACTGTTACTCACTGGATGTTTTTATTTACACCATTCTGTGTAAACTCTAGAGACTGTCATATGTGAAAATACCATAAAATCCTCAGTTTCTGAAACTCAGCTTACTGAGATTTTCTCCATTCTGGTGTTTAATGTGAAAATTAACTGAAGCTCTTGACCTGTATCTGAGTTAATATATTAAGTAAGTGTATGTGGTTTTTTTTAATAGTCAATATGCACAGCACACCATTTTCAACATGGTCAGTTAATTCCTCGGGACTTCAACTGACCTTGATGCAACATCGGCCATGTTCCTGGAGGCCTTGGCTACAGCACAAGCTGAAGCCTCCAGCTGTATGAACTGTTCTGTCTCATCATCAGTCAGCAGCGTGAGGTAACAAATGTGAGCAGCGATGGGGGCGACAACCTTCTCAATCAAACTGGTCTTTATCAAGCTGTCTTCTACTAGGGATGCCATCACTTATAAGGAAAAATTACATTAATACACACACACACACTTGTTTTCTGCTGACTTTGTGATTTTTAAAAACATTAAAAGAATTCTTTTATAAGTTAAGTTATTACAGTTTAAAAACTGATGTCACAAACTGAAAACATAGACTATATATATCGAAATAAAAGAAATACTTCTATAATTACCTGGTGTTGTAGCAGCTCCATGTAACCACCAGCAACACTGTAGCAACAAATTATTAATGTAGTTTGCTGGCAAAGCTCTGTGATTGGCTCTCTTGTGTCTAATAGCAACAAGTGTCATCTGAGCCAAACAATGACCTCAGTAAATACTTAGATGATTAGGAAGTATTATGTTATTTTAGTCCAGTGGGTATAGAGTTTTTATAACAAACTGCAGATGCATACAGGTAAACACAAGCATGTAGGTTAGGATTAAATCATCTTTAAGTAATGGGATGATTGTACGGACAACTACATGCAGTAACTCTATGCTATAAATATACACTATGCCTGAAAACAACATATGCAAGAACAGAAGAACTACAGTAAGAACTGCAGTTCAATAAGTTAAACGTGTGCATTGATCACTAGTTGTGCAATTACTAATATATGCGGTTGGATGGAAACATATTTTGTTACATGTTTGTTTGTTCACTATGTTAAATGTCACTTTGAATGGGAGGATGTGAGTACATGTATTTTTTTGTGTGTACAATGTCATATGCAACTGCAATTTCACTGTCAATGACAATAAACTTTGAATCTTTTAGTTTAGTCTTGAACTAAATGATAATGTAGATCTTATCATTTTCATTCTGGAGTTATGCTTTATTACTAACATGAAACCAGAAGGCTTTAGTTTTATGTTAAATTTATGAGCCTTTATGTGAAAAATGTCCAATGCAACCTATGAAGCACTAGATGGCGATGTTACTACACAAATCACTAAAAGGTTCACATATCTGAGGCATGCAAGACATCCAATTGTGAACTTTAATTTTAAAAGGGAAAAAACCAACAGACAAATATACAACTTGAACAACTCGCATAACTTGTACAACATAGACTTCACTGCATTTACAAAAATGAAAATCTGTGACAGTAGTTTATTCAAAAAAAAAAGTGATAATAGTAATACTGCTAAAACGCTCACAGTTAATATACAATACATAAATATCAATTTAATGTCAAGTATTTCTCCCTCAGATGCACGTCCATGCAAAAAAAAAAAAAATGTTGCCGGGTGCAGAGGAGAAATGTGAATTAATGTTTGCCGTGCCAGTGACATAATGGATCATTCATACAACATACAAGCAATTTTCTTCATGCCAATCTGTCAGATATCAGTAAATCAGTAAATGTGAAGGATAAGCAGTGAAATAACTGGAAAATTTGACTTTGGTATAAAGGTTTGGTGAATTATAGAGCTAATAAAAAATTATTAGCCAGACGGCATCTCTGTTTTTAACAAATGTATATTATTTATGAAAATCATTTTTCCATTCAAACACAAATGATACATATGACAGATTGGAGATTCAGTGTATAATAAAGATTATTGGTAAGAATTGAAGGAAAGTGAGAAAATGATGGCTATATTTTGCTCACTGGTCACTGAAACCAGAACATAATGATGTCTTTTAATAGTTTCTATATGCATTGTTTTCTGTTTTATTGCTGCATTGTACAATTATACTCCTTAGCTAATGATCTGCAGTAAAAATAGTTTGGAACGGTGTGACTATACACCTCTACTTGGAGTGGGCCTTTGCTTTATAACTGATGTGCTCAGAGTTATGAGGGAGCTTTGCATTCCAACATGTTGACATATAACTTTTCCCAAAAGCCCCAAAGAGTGAGCTTAGGCCCAGTCATGAAGTGCAGCACATTCTGACTTATCTTTAGGTGCAATATTTGACCAGAGACTAAGAATAAAAAACACTAGGACAACAGTGAAAGCTTCACAAAAACAGTCAGAGCTTTAAGAAAACAATGCGTGCAAAGGCTGGACTCAAGATTACTGCATTATTACACTCTTTGGCGGACTATTTATTCTATTGTTTACTTTCAAAAGAAATCAAAGAAGGTATGAGTTGCTAAAGGGACTGCATATTGTTCATATCACTTTTAAAATGGAGTATTATCCAGTGCAAACGTGCATGATTAAAGAATTGGTAACTTGCACTGACATGAGCCTCTCTGTTTCTTCTCTTATTGATAAATAACCAAAACCAAAAATCATATCGTTTCCTTTGCAAATTGGATGGATGTGAAATGAAAAGAAACAGAGGTACAACCCTTCATTTGCAGGATGTTTCCAACATACTATTATATGTTCTTCATGGAACATCGATCTTTACACGAAGAGTATCAAGTCTTCAGCATGTATCAGTATTCAGTGCTTTCAAACATCAATACCAAAAAATATATGTTTGAAGGCCAAAAATCTACAAGCCCTCCTGAAGCTCTCATTTATACAACATACATGAATACATGTAAAAAAATAGGTCTTTGCTCTTAAACAGCGCCCTGAGGGTTTTAATGATCTGCTAGTATTGATGCAATATCCATATCCTTTGGTGGAAATCTCAGTTTCTTTCCTTCCGTCTCTCCATTCCAACTGGCAGATGGCCACCTCCGGTGGGATCATATGGAATTCCACTATGAGTCATATCTGGAGAACCATGTCATCATGCCAAATATCCTTTTCTACCTACAAAAAAAGTGTTAATGCTCCGAAAAATTTGGAGAATATTCTTCTCTTCCACATATGGAAGACTGGATGGAATGAGTCTAAGGACAAGGCCATGGTGAAGGTAGCAGCTTAGAGGGTCATCTAAAACAACCCCAGGCTCTCATTCACTCTTCTGAACCCAATCCCAGCTCTCATCGCTGTCTTTCCTGTTCTTTTCTGCCTCTATTATCTCCCGGTAACGCCGCCTGAAAAATCCCATCTGACAAAAAAATAAATATATAATAATAATTATAATAATAATAATAATAAGAAGAAGAAGAAGAAGAAGAAGAAGAAGCATGTTAGAGTCATTCACATATCGTGATGGTCTCCAAAATATCAATAGAGTCCATTTCTAACTTTAACCCCTGTGATGAGAAGGATCATGATGTAACACTGTATCGGCTTAGGTCATGCCAATATAACCACTTAGTAATTTAGTTACATTTTTCAACTAAAAATTATAATGAATTATACTGTAGAACTATAAAATGGTGAAAAAGTTTTTAACTGAGTGAAATCTCTGACCATAAACTAAATATATTTGTCCACCACAGTGGTTTTCTTCTCATTTTGTCATATGTTCAGAATATTATAAACAAGTCATGCTTCTTGACTTGACTTGCTTTGCTTTTTATACAACAATAAATTACATTTAAATGGCCTTAATGATGGCCAGTCTCCAGTGATGGCTCATTCACAGGGGCAGTTTGGGCAGATAAATCAGCCATTCAACAAACGATAACCTTCATAAAGTCCTCAATCACAATGCCATACATTTTAAATTACACTGAAATATTAAACGCCTCATTTCAATGACCAGGAACTTTAAAAATGTTCCTGCTTGACAGATTTGCCATTGCTTCTTTCACCTTTCAAGATGTTGAACAATCGTGGGGCAGCATGCTCACTGCCCCACTTAGCTTAGCGTTCACGTGCTCAGGGAAGAAGCAGTATATAGGATAGTTTATGGGGTTGCCAGATTGGGCTAGGTTAAAAATACTCCACGTTCACAAAGATCTTAATTTATAGGAAATAGCCAAACTTGAAGCTAGTGTGCATACAGTTTGTCAGTGTGTCTAAATATCTCTACCTTTTCCAATGCCAAATTTCTTTTGGATCATTTTAGGTCTCTTGTTTGGTTTTTAAGATGTTGTTGGGATGGAAATTTTGCTGAAACCTGCCCACCCTGGTTAATTATATTAACAGTTATTAACAGTTTTGTGTGCGCCTTGCTGGTGACGGAGACACCTGTCGTATCAAACACAGCTGAACAAAGGTATATCTGAAACCGCTCAATACGAGCTGCTAGACTGTATGCTGGATTACTATGTTGTTGACTCTGCCTTTTAAGGTGTTACTCTAAAAATTCATTAGATAGCCCATAGCATAAGTTAAATGTGATAGGTCCTCGAGTTCATTTTGTTTAATGTTGTGTCTCCCCTACTAAAATCTGTGGTTACAAGCTACTGCTGCCACTATGACAAAACACAGATGTAAAGAGAAAGACCTTTTCAAATGTACACAGATAGCTAACTACATTATGAAACATGAGAAAGTCACAGCCTATAACAAATTGGCATAATTCATATTTTTTCTACACTAATTAACTTGATTGGATGCTAAACTGAAATGACAGGATGCTCAACATGGTAGTGATGTGTAGCAGCATTGGTTGGATGAGAGAAGAGACCTTAAGGCTTTGTACATGTCAAGTGAAGGTCTAAATAGTATGTTTTTCTCTTAAGCCTACAAATTTTCAATTCAATAATATTCAAGTATAAATATGCTAAAATAATACTTAAGTACAGTAACAACGTATCATTTCTCACGTATTTCCTACTTGCCCTGCAGAGAATAATATTCTGTTAGGTCACGCATGTTTGGAGACATTTGTAATGGATTTTGGTCTATTCTTCTAGGCATAATATTTTAAGCTCCTATATATTCTTAGATTTGTGCACATGGACCTCCATCTTCCAAAAGGCTTTCACTGGGGTTTAAATCTGCAGATAGACAGACATGGGAAGCCTCATCATCTTGCTGATGCTTGATACTACCTAGGCCAAGTCTAAACCTTCTGGCAGAGGCAAACAGGTTTTGGCTTTAATATCCTTTTAATCAGGTATTTGGTTGCAGTGCAATATTCAGTGAAAATGTCAACTTTGAAGACGAATGGGGTTCATTACTTTGTCTGTTTACCAAGACAAAAATTGTAAAAGATCACTTTGACAAATTCAAATGAAGCACCATGTTGACTGCATAAATGTCTTTGGACTGTGGGAGGAAACCGGAGTCCCCGGAGGAAACCCACTCATGCAAACTCCACTCAGAAGGGCACCCTGGGTGATCCGGGGATCAAACCCAGGTCCTTCTTGTTGTGAGGTGAGAGTGCTAACCTCCACGGCTATAAACATTCATTAGGTAATGATCTAGATTAGATAATGAATTATACATGTTTGGTTTAATCAGTTATTTTGGGTTTGTTTCACAAAATTTGTAAACCTAATGCTGATTAATGACAAGTTAAATTAATACCAAAACACCAGGACTTCTTCTCTTGTTTTATTTGTGTTGCTGTGATAGGTCCTTGCTAACAATCTCAAGACATTTTGGGTAAGAGACTGCTGATGAGACCGGTCAATGCACACTTCATTAAAGAGCACAATGCGGCTGCGTAGAGAACGATCACGAGCACCATTTTGAAGCCCTGCGAAATAAGAAATTGGACACCATCCTATAACCTTGTGTAAATGAGAACTGTTAGACTACAAGTGTGCCTTTTGGTACACGACATTATAGCCTTGTTTTCTTGACTCCATAGCCCTCAGAAAAACCTGAACATATATAATATAAAAAACTCAGTTCCAATTTTTCAGGGGTAGATTTAGCAATTATTAAACAGATGGAGTGATAGACAGACATACAGCCAGTATCTTTTTACTCTATCATCAGAAAGATAAGGAAACTGCTGTGAAGGTCAGTAACTGACAGAGCAGTAAAAACGATGTTCCTCTTTGGGTGACTCAGTGGATTTGTCTTTGCTTTGAGTGCTATTTATTGATCTAGACCTCCGTTCTCCTCAGGCATTTCCTGAATTTCCTCCATGCTGGATATGTGCAGCTCTTGTAAAAAGGGTTTGTTTTGGCAGATTCAGGGTGTTGGGGAATGGGAGGGAAATGAATCCCTATACCAACATTCCAAGATTTTGTTGTGTTTTTCCCAATGGAAGATGGAAGAAAATAAAAGTAAGAATTTGTAGGGAACAAGCTTGAAAACAGTTTCATTGCCATGTCCTTTAGAGAAGCTGTAAATTAACGTGATCACTTGCTTTTGTCCTCTTCATGGTCACAATGACAGGATGGTATCTCTCAACTGGCCCCTTAGGCTATTCGTTCTGACAAAAGCAGCTCTTCACAAGACAAGTGTGTAAATGACAGTATACATTAGACCTCTGGGGCATGTGATGCTTATAAAAAGGGAAGGAAAGACTCCAACACTGTCTGTTAATGGACCGGGAATGTAGAATGCTGGAAGAATGCCTTTAAATCATCTTAGAGAGAAATATGCGAAAAAGTAGTATGATTTAATACCATGTCATTATTATAACATTGTGAAAGCATCTGAGCCCATAGAAATGACTGTTAGCACATATGAGGTAAGATTTTTTTGCACAGACTGAACAGTTTCCCCAATGAATCTGAGAGTTATGGCAGTGCAATTTAATTCAGGTTGAATCTTGAAATGACTCCAGTGCACTCTGCATGGGGAGGTGTTGTCAGTACTACCTTTGGCCTGATAGTTCACATTCTTCATTGCCAACTGAAATTATTTAAACAATTTAACATTGTAAATGAAGAGGGTCTCCAGGTCAGGAGGTAAAGGGTGAAGCAGCTAGCTGAATAACCGTGACTATGACTAAAGCCCAAAGTCACGAGACTGTTTGCTCTTAGTCAATCATTTGGGTTTTTATAGGCTAAAACAATACCTTCCAGAGCAGCACAGCCAGCAGGAGGAAGATGAGGATCCCCACTAGCAGACTGATGGCAATGATCCAGCCCACCACATAACCCCTGGGCTCCTGACTGTGCAGTGCTTCAAACACCAGCTGTAACGTGACAAAAAGTAAAATTAGACAAAAACATACAGATTCTCACACATTGCTTTGATAAACTTGGTAGTTGCATGTATTAGAACAAAAGCCCATCACAACATGAGAGAGTCACAGTTTCCTTCTAATTAAGGGAAAATATCTGATATTTAGATTCCACCGCAGATCGCAGTCATGTGTTCGGAATGAAACGTGTGGATCACATATTGCACGGATGCCTGCTTGTAATACATTCAACAAACGTGAAAACATATTTAAGCTTTAGAAAATATTGCAGTGATTATAGAAATGCACAGATGTATATTATCAGTTCATCAATGCACCTTTACCCATCAAGCGATATGAAGAAAGGCATTGTGTTTATAGTGCATTATTTTGCAAAAGGAAAATAAAACACTAATAACTGAAAGAAACTGAAATATACTGTATGTCTGCATGTCATACCAAATGTTCATAAAATCTGTGCATAATTATATACTCATTCTCAAGGGTATCCAACAGAGACACACTTAAATCACTGTTCCAAGTAATCTCTGTCTCTCTCTCTCTCTCTCTCTCTCTCTCTCACTCTCCCTCATATTTTACTTCTGACACACAATATATGGTGTGTGACCTTCAAATGTGGAAGAATTTAACCTGAAGTACAGAAACAAAAACAGAGTTTTAAATCCAAGCCTGAACCAGAACACTGCTTGTCACGTTTCCATATCTCTAACGAGTACAAAACACAGTTGCTCACTTTTTTTTAATGCTGCATGGCTTATGAGAACTGGATACAACATATTAAAAATGAGAAATCCCTACAGTTGACCATTCTGCACTATGCTAGGCAGAATTTCATGGAGGGAAAGACCAGGCCTCCATCTACTTCCTATAAATCTCCCATCTCTTCCATCTTTCTCCATTAGTGATGATGTTTGTGCAACACCACCTCCAGGTCTCCTCCCTATTATACAACAACTCCTATCCAAGAGTCTTTAGAGGGGGCACACAGCGGAGCTAATTGAAGTCAAGAATGCACATATTAGGAGAACCTCATTTCTAAAGATCCACTCACTTTAATGAAAAAAACTGCCTTGGGACAAAGGGGCATGACCCTTTACTTCCTTAGAGCCAGGGATCAGACCCATTTTATGAGTACTATCTTGAATTACCTCATGGTTGGTAGTGCAGGGGTTCAGGAGCCCATGACTGGCTCAGCAACTCAATCAGCTGAAAGATGTGTGGTGCTCCAGGACAATCATACCTCCACCATCACTTTATCACAAGTTCTATTGGGATCAGCTATCAACCAACAAAAAAGAAAGTCTGGCCTTGTGTATTTGAGAAAAATGTTGGGGGTTGGGATTAGGATGAAGGGTGGGGGGCTATTAACCTCAATCTCTTGCTTAGAGCTTTAGAGAGTGTTGGAGCATCTGGGTCATGACTCAAAATTTGCAGCATCAGCCTTCTCTTCAATGCCAATTCAGTAAGTGTGCAGAGTATAAAAGGACAACCTTGACGTAACGCTAACTGTAATATTGTAAAAATAGAATGCATAATCGAGTGCTACTCACAGAGATGTCCTCTGGTAGGCCGCTGGAGACCTCCATAGCCCGGCTGTCCACTTGGACATGACTGCGTGTCACAAACTGAATAACCGAGGAGCTGTCCTGTATTTAACACAAATTGGGACAAATTTACAACTGTATGGATGGAAACCTGGCCAATCCACTTTAATATATATTATCACATGGTGTTGGTTAAGTATCTCATGGAAGACTATTTTTTTAGCTTTCGCAACTTTTTGGGTGGTGAATATATTGATCATTTTTGGTCAAGAAAGGTCTTACTTTTTTAAGTGTTTCAGTGTTCAGTAGCATTTGCACATCGATAATTATAGCTTCGTCTTTAGCTTGGGATCCTAGGCTGCAGGAAATGGTTAGACATGCTCTTCCTGGCCGGTCACAGTCCTAAAGACAGAGGACAGCATCATTGTATCACACACACACACACACTTACACTTCTCGGAGGTGGTATTATATTATACCGTGGTTTAAAAGTAACAAGGTCTAAAATTTATATGTAGCTCATGAAAACCATATAGCAGTCTAAATAAATATCTCTAAACACAATTTTCCTTTTGAAAAATATTCAATAAAACATTGACTTTTCAGGAACAGGAAAGGTCATTCTTGGCTTACCAAGACCTTCCTGCCAGACTTTGTGAAGAATGCAAAGATGGTATGGAAAATACTCTCTCGCTCCTGGGGGATGACACACGGGGTAGGGTTTCTGTGCCATGTACAGTTCCCTCTGCCCTCAGCTACCTGAAGGAGCAAGAGCCTTTTACACACTTACACAAGACTAACACAGGATATTTATCAGGTAATCGAAATCCTACGAAAACTGACACAGGAATAGACCTAGCAGAAATTATCTGCAGCCTCATGTATGAGCAAAAACCAATACCTTACAGTCAAGGATTAAAAGATTAGCGGAGTGAAGTGACAACAGAAACAAAAACAAATGCAATGGAGCCTTGCAGTGGGTCTCATATGGTCATATTTCATAACTTTGAAATGTGAATACCTGCATCCTGCTTAAGTACCACTTGAAGGCTGCAAGTTTGAAGTGTGCGAAGCCTGAATACACTGATATTGTCCAGGGTTTTGATTGTGAAAATGGCTTGCTAGTGCACTCTGAATAGCTGCATACAGTGCAGCCTCTGTGAAACAGGACTTTCTCATGAGCTTTTTGCTTTCAGAAATGCCTTACAAACAGCTGGAGGCCTGAGGCAATGAGTGTTGGCTTCTTCATTCAATGAATGTTGTAGGAAATTGCATGCATTAAAACTGGTGTAGTCCATTATTCTTATCCTGTAATTTAGATTTTTAGAGCATACATGTTTAAGTCCAAGTTTCATTCCATTCCGGTTTACAGATTTAGATTGGCTATATAAAGATATTTGATGTATCCTATGAGTCTGAGATGTGCAGGGATACTTATCCTCAGGCTACATGGATGAACTCTGACCTGCTGGGTGATTTAAGAGATAAAAGGATGGTCAAGATTGTCAAGTTCAGAGGCTCCTCCTGAACAGGTTTCCTCATTTCAAGTGATTTATTATTTAACTTCCACCTCACACCAGTGTCCCCAGGCGGCTCTTCCCCTCTAGCCTTTTTCACCTCTGTCCTCTCCAGCCAGAAAAGCGACATCCAACTGTGGAAATGTCTAATGACTTCCCCATTGTTTTGCTCTCACACCACCCGCAGCGCTGTGTCACTGTACTGTGCCATTCCTCAAATGACAGTATTACAACTACCCTCAACAATGTCCCTCTCTCATTCCATTGCCAATAATCCGATATTAAAAGGTAGGGCTGTCAAGCAACTAAAATAATTAATGTAATTAATTACATGCACTGTGATTAATTAATCAATGTTTGCTGTGAAAGTATTTAAAAATACTTAAATTCAAATGAATTTTGGCAGATGAGTGAAACAATGAATAATCAACATGAACTATAAAGTTCAACATTTCTTTCATTTCATAACATTATTTTCACTGTTCACAAGCAATAATGGCCATAACGATCAACTGTGATTGTTAATAGTCCAGTGATCACAAGTCAGCGCGATATATTCGGCTCCTGCCACTACATCACAATGCACTACGTGTAAACGATGTACTCACTTGTATGTCTATGATGTAGAACATGTCAGCTCCATTTCCTGCCAGTCTGTTAGGTATTCTTATTTCCACAGTGGAGGCCGGCAGTCTGCTTGGCCCATTGTTTATCACCTAAAACAACAACATTGGGGAAGTAGATACATGAAGAAGTCCAGCTTCAATTATTTGTATTTCAGACATCATGATCATTATGATATGTTACTGTTAAAGACACTCTAGAGCCCTTCTATATACGCATATATATTTTTTAAAGAAAATCTACTCTATAACCGTTGCAGTTTCCTGACTCTCTAATCAATAAATGTTTGCATACCTGAAAGGTAAAGTTGAGAGGCTGGAAGTTGCACTCCAAGTCCTCTAGCTGAACAAAGCGAGAGGAGTCAACTGAATTTCCATACACGAATGAGGAAGGAGTAACCACACTGTGGAGACAGGGGTCGTTATTAGGCATCTGTTTTGAGTATTTTTTTTTAACATTTTAATTATTTTAAATATTTTAAATAAAATACTGACACAAAATATCGCTGAAACAAAATGCACTATTTAAAAATGTTTAGATGTAATCTAAAGGTACTGAAAAACTCTATAGTGTCTACAGTAACATTAATACTGCTATGATAGAGCGAAGTCTTTCATCCAAAACCATTAGGAGCTGAGGGAACAACCTGCAGTACAAATTCACTTTTATGCTTGTATTTGAAACAGGGCTCTGGTGGAGTGTTTTAGACCTGTCTCATTCTGAAAATCCCTAGCATTACAACCAGCTGTGTAATAAAAACAGAACAGCTGCTCAGCCAATGTTCAGCTGCATGGTGTGTGTGCAGTGCCCGATGATGTACAATAATTAACACTGAACACTGTTACTGTCCGAGATGCTTAAAAGAAAATGTAAATCTTGTTATGGGATGAAAATGATCACACATTAATATGTAAAATATATTAATGTGCAAAAGCATATTTATCTAGGTCGTGTATAAAAAAAATAACCATTAAATGTGTTAAATGCGAGTTGTGTTTAATGTGAGCTGTATATAGTACTGTATGTACTGTGCTTAATGTGAGCTGTATATAGTACTGTATGTACTGTGCTTAATGTGAGCTGTTTTAACGTGAGTTCTGTTTGATGTGAGCTGTGTTTAAAATGAAATGTGTGAACTGTTTTTAACTTAAGCTGTTTTTAATGTGAGATGTGTTTATTTTGAGGTGTTTTTAATTTTAGCTGTGTTTAATGTGAGGTGTGTTTAATGTGAGGTGTGTTTAATGTGAGATGTGTTTAATGCGATTTGTGTTTAATGTGAGACGTGTTTAATGTGAGGTATGTTTAATGTGAGGTATGTTTAATGTGAGACGTGTTTAATGTGAGACGTGTTTAATGTGAGACGTGTTTAATGTGAGGTATGTTTAATGTGAGACGTGTTTAATGTGAGGTATGTTTAATGTGAGGTATGTTTAATGTGAGGTGTGATTAATGTGAGGTGTGTTTAATGTGAGACGTGATTAATGTGAGACGTGATTAATGTGAGGTGTTTAATGTGAGGTATGTTTAATGTCAGGTGTGATTAATGTGAGGTGTGATTAATGTGAGGTGTGTTTAATGTGAGATGTGTTTAATGTGAGGTATGTTTAATGTGAGACGTGTTTAATGTGAGGTATGTTTAATGTGAGGTATGTTTAATGTGAG
>JAQQZR010000038.1:21386171-21412895 GCA_030068235.1 Notoglanidium macrostoma | reverse complement strand
GGATTGGCTCCAGCTTCCCCGCGACCCAGACGGATAAAGCGGTATAGATGATGGATGGATGGATGGATGGATGGATGGATGGATGGATGGAGGATTTCTCTGAGAGCATGCAGTTTTTTCTGTATGAATATGCTATGCAGGACGTAATATATATTATTATGATTTAAGATCAAAACAGGAGACCATGTTTTTGTATTTAAATACATTACATTTAACATTTACATGTGAGAACACTTGCTTAACAAGAAATATCTAAATCTATCTACTATATGCGTCTTCTTCTGACAGCATTACTAAGCAACATGCGCTCTAAGGCAGGGTAAGATTTACGGGATAAAAATATTAAACAGTTTGGTTTCACCACCTAAAAACAAAAGAGCGAGAGCATCTTTTCTCACTCACCATTTTTCAGTGATGTTCAATGTCATATTAATGAGAAATCTACCCTGGAATTAGAGGAGATAGCTTGTTGGACTCAAAGTTCCAGAATGCAATGCAGCTATACCACTGAGTTAGTTGGCTAGTTAGCAATTGACTTGATGACAAGAACAATGACTTTGACACTGATTATTAGCAGGAAAATGAAGTCTCTGGATCCTGTTCTGTGTGAGCGGAGTGTACAGATGAGGAGGTGAGACAGGTAGATGGACAAAAGGACTAAAGCACTGCTGCACCGCTCTACTTAAGTAAAGCACATGGTAATTCCCACTGTTGGAAATATTTGGAGTTAGTCAAATTGCACTGTAAACCACCAATTTGATAAAAAAATAAAAGTCTAAAATAATTTTAAAATAATCAATTCAGTACAAAATAAATCTAGGTCACCATTTAATATCATATGAAGTTAACATTAAAACACACATTGTTTAGTTCCTTTAAATGCAAACTCACTATGTTGAACACAGGGCCAATTCAATATAAAGCAGCTGATTAAATGGCAGAAAAGACAGCATATCAAGGCATCTAAATATTATAATCAAATTGTTTGAGTAACTTTACACAAAATCTCTCAAGTCATCTCGAAGCGTCGATCATGTGTGGAACTAGCACTAGACATCAAATAGATGTTACCTAGCTAACAATGAATGTTACGTTAGTTAACTAAGTAATTTGTTACAATTAATAACTGATACATGGATAATGTAATTCAATAACAAAACCTATTATTGTGAACCTTTTACTTGTTGCCATTGTTTAAAGATCTAATATCAGGCACAGAACAGGAAGTGCTCTGATGGTGAGTGACTCTTTCTCTCCTTTCAATCAGAGCAACACTATCACGGGTGAGCTTAAGTGAGTGGGAGAGCGCAGATAGTGCTCTTGTCTGAGGGTATTACACTGCTCCGGGACACAGTGTAAGGTTAGAAAAGATGAGAAGGTTCGGTTCCAAGTGTCTTGGAGGAAGCACATATTTGCCTCGGATAGCTGGCAGCTGTGGTGTAAAAGGGGAGAGTTAGTTAGCTAGCCCTGGCAAGGGGCCAAATCTGACACTAATTATTTCGTGTTAATAGGTTTATATGCAAAATATTGCTTGAGAAAGGTGTGGCGGAATGGAGAGTTGGAGGCATTTCCTTATCATATATTAATAGCATTCCCACCCTGTTCTCAGAGTTTCCTGGACCAGGAGATAGCGGTTACCTAAGATTAATGAATACAGTCCGGATTTCTTCATGAGGCTAAAGGTATAAACATGTTTCTTTACCAAATGACACTTTTGTGTAACCTTGTTTATCAGTTTATTATTCAATAAATCTCTCTGTAAATCTCAGATTTTAGAAGTTGATTGTCCTTCAAGTTATGTACAAAATAATCTATAACCCATTCAAGTTTGAACAACTGATCTATTGCGAGAGAAAATGACGTAATGAAATGGCCCTGAGATTGATTATATGACAGCTTGCATACCTTAAACTATGAGCTAATCTCTGCTTTGATCTAGTCAGTGTTAGTGTAACAAAAAAAAAAAAAAAAAACCCAACCACACACATTGCACAATTTCTTCCTTTATGCTGGCAGTGTGTTTCAGTAACCAAGGGAGGGAGTGGGGATGACGTCAGCTAGGCACACCCAGATCATGGCTGGATATAAGGCTGTGTGCTTCCTGTTCAGTTGTCATAGGGATAAAGCAGGCCATGCAAGCAATCTGTCTAAATGCACTCTGACACAATAGATGGACAGTATTGTAAGCACAACATGCAACATCAGTTATCAATTTAGTTCTTGGTAATGCCAATAATCTGTGACTAGAAAATAACTGTAATAACTCTTAGCTTTTTTCCAAAGGAGAAAGCCAAGTGATCCAAGTGTTGCATCAGCATTACTTTAAACACCTTGAGTGAAAACATCCGTGTATATTCCTTTAATACATTTATGAGACAGCAGAACCTGATCTCTTCCTCCCATAGAGACTCTAGTGGAACTGGGAAGGAACCACAAGAAATGACTCCAAGAAACCGTGATGATAAAAACAGCCCATACAGCCCAACTTCTAATAATATTCAGAGGTCATGCAGGACCTGTAAATAAATTAAACCTATGCACATTCCACCTCAAGATGCACTACAATATAAAAAACTAATTTATCAATACTGGGCTAGAATTTTTTTTTTTTTTTGAGGTCTTACATGTAAAATTGAATAAATTGTACACATGAATCTAATAATATCAGCAGATTTATGACTTACCTTAAATCCTTGCATATACCTATAATATCATGACAGTAATGAATTATCTCCAGCTCCCAATTCTGAGTCTATAGCCAACAAATTCCTGTCCATCAGGTAATCCTATCTGTGTTTTGGTTTTAGACGGGAGAGAGGAGGCATGAACAGCGCATGGTGTAAATTGCTCTCCAAAATACCTAAGCACATCTGAAAGTCATGATTTAACACAGATACTCATTCCTTAGCCATTAGCCTGTATACAGAAATGTTTCATTTTCCAAACAAATCAAACTAAAAGCTCTCCGAAAGCCGCGAGTTAAGCCAAGAAGAAGCGCTACACTCCTACAGGCAGCATTCACAGGCCCATAGCACATTTTAAGCTCCAACAGAACAGCTATTATTTTTCCCATGGGAAAGGGTCACTTACAGCCCAGCAATGGGTAAGAGCATACAGGCCGCGTGGAACACAGCGTTTTAACATTTGGGAGGATGATCATACTAATAGACAGACAACTCATTCCATCTGTGGTGCTGTCCTTTTTCCTCTCTTAACTCCACCACATTTTGTTCCTCCTGATTCTCATACATTCTCACAGGGTCTTCACAAGCACCACACATACAGTAGGGTTCCAGACATCTGAGACCACATTGGAATTCTAGGATTTTTTAAAACTGGAAATCAAGCATTTTTTTTTTTAATTCCAAAAAAAAAAAAAAAAAAAAAAAAGAAATATGCAACTTTCAAGATGCTATTCAAGGTGCAGGATTCTCCACAATTTCTAGGTAACAATTTAAAGGTCCACTATGTAGGATTTTGAGGGTATCTATATTAGTGTATAATTACCTGTAACTACAAATCATAGTGATTTCCTAAGCTGAGAATGAACCCTGTATATCTACATAGGGAGCAAGTACACTTTTACAGAGCTGCCATGTTGCGGCGCTACAGTAGCCCAGAACGGACAAACCTCTAGAGCGCGCCTTCTGCATTTTTTAAAAGTGGCAGCGTGAATCCTGAAGGAAGCACCGAAAGGATGACAGAAAAGAAGAAAGGAAGAAAAGAAGTATAAGTAAGAGGAATCAGTGTTTTCTGGTGTTTACTAACAAGTTTGAGAAACCCAAATTTGGAAAAATGGAGGATCATGCTCGACCTGCCCTGCGTGTACCCCGCCTCTCGCCCGAAGATGCTGGGATTGGCTCCAGCTTCCCTGCGACCCAGATGGATAAAGCTGTATAGATAATGGATGGATGGATGGAGGATCATGCTTCTTATTTAGCACGAGAAAAAGCAAGGGATTGAGAACGCAAGTAATTTGAAGTACACTACAGGTACCTGATGGCCACTGTACATTCTAATACATGCGTGGAAAGGGAGGGGTAAGGGAGGGGCATTCAGTTGGGTGTATGCTACATAGAGAACCTTTAAACATTAAACAAATTTGTGATATTGACCATAACACCTTCGTACAAAATGTCAGATATTCCCGGAGTCTTTTCTCTTCCATTGAAGCACGTGTTTAGATGACACTGGTGAATTTGATCTAACATGGATCATCAAGTGTTAAGAGTAGCTGAGTTGGAGTATGAAGGTTTGGACAAAGTTTGAATATGTGGGTGACTGTTTCGGTTGAGGTTTGGCAGAATCTGCAGCTGCTGGGGATGGTGGGGTTGATCCTGTTTTTATAATCATTGAGAAGACGGCAATATCGGAGTTGGGTGAGAATGTTGCGGGTTCAGCGTGTGAGAGAGGGTTTGTCAGCCAGTGTTGGTGGGGTGGTTTTGAAACATTTGCTGGGGTCGAGTGATTTCCTGGTTTGAGTGACGAATGCTGTGTGGATGTCTTTGAGTGAGTGAGTTGATGATGGTGTAGTTGATGGTGATGGAGTTGATGTTGGTGTCATTGTTTGTGAAAAGTCTGGGAATAACTGCACTGTTTTTTTTTGCTCATAATTTTGCAAGCTTAAAAATATTAACTTTTTGCAAGTTTCTTCATATACTTTAAAAAAAGATGTAAAGTAAACATTCAGATTCTGATTTAGCCATGTATGCGAATACGTCTTTCTGATTGGATTAATAATGGTTTAAGAAGATAATAAGTGAAGAGTCTGTCCATAAACAACTTAACTTAAAAAAAAAAAAAAACCCAAAACGATCTGTTGGTATGGTGAGAAATTATCATAATGAAAAACATATGCACACCTCCAACACACCATGTTAATTCTCTTAGGTGCAATTTTTCTGATGCACCATTTTATATGCAATTTTATGTGCAATCTAAATTTCTGATGCAACAACTCTTACGCGCAACTTTTACTTGGGTGCAATTTTTCTGATGCAACATGTGCAACTTACTACTGTTTTTGTGTCAATGTTTGTCACTCCATTGTGTACCTGGAGTGCACATTTGTTTTTTTTATTATACTTTATTCTACTCTATTGTTTTTCATTTTTCCTGCGCTTTTGTTTCTGTCCACTTTCTGCCGTGACGATGCAAATTTCCCACTTGTGGGACTAATAAAGGTTTATCTTATCTTATCTTAAATTATTTTTAGCCAAACCTGGCCCAAGAAACAACTTCCACGCATTTAACCAAACAAACAAGATTACTCTTGTAAAATATAAGAAATACCTTGATTATGATGGCATCCAACAACAACGTTCTTTGATTAGGAAGAATTACAAAACACAACACCTTTGACTTGCATTGTTATGGTTTGCTTTACATGCATATAGTTTCACTTTTCTCTAATGTATCCTAATTAGGGTTCTCCTTCAGTTGGTTATGCTCAGGTTCCTCTAATAATAAATACACTCCCAGTTCTACTTGCACAGTGAACAGGTGGGTCCCCTCAAGTAAAATTAGGGAGATCACTATTATACTAGTCAGTGAAATCCTCTACTCTTTCCAGCTCATTCCCTGGATAATGATTTAGCTCCCCTGATCACTTACTCTCTGTTCTTTGAGTAGGTTTTTTGTTGTTGTTGTTGTTAATCAACAGACAGGACCCAACCAACAGACTCCAACCAGGCAAAACACATTTGAGGAAGAGGGGATTGGCAACAGGACCTTTTATGGAAGTAATCGGAGGCTGCGGGTGCATGATGTCATCAACCTTCCCTCTGTTTTGCCCTTTCAATATAAAGAGTGGAAGAAGTGTGCCTAAGACAGGAGCCTTTCCTTCTTTCTTTCTTTCTTTCTTTTCAAACGTCCCAATGTTCCACCAACTACAAAATTACACCTCCCATTTGAGGTTGGAGGTGTAAATATTTAGAATAAATTAGGAACTCACTTGCTGGTCCCCAGCTGCTCAATAAGCTTCAAGATCCTTTCGCAGCTCGTGGAATCATTTCTGTTGAAACGTTCTAATTTTTAAAAGACTCAATCAGCAGAACATCCTCCTATAAGCTGTAAACAGGAGGATGTCCTGTTAATTTTAAACCACTGAATACTGATGAAGTACTACTATACTGCCACATATGGTGGGGTCTAATAGGTACGGTGACTGCATGAAAATTCAAGTGTTTCCTAGAGTCTAAATACAATTCACTGAACTTATATCAGAATATTAAGCATGAAGTAGTTAAAAGTACATTTAATTCTTCACAAATTTAGCCACTATTTCAAAGCATGCTGTGTACATGGACCTGTAATCACTGAATATGAACATATCCTTTACTTACCAATGTATCCTGTGTAAAGAATATGACAGAATACTGACCTTCAGGCAACATTTTCATTAAATACTTAATCTTAACTCAACATTCGTTCATGGGGATACAATTAGGAAAGGACTGGCTTTCACTGTTCCTGGGTGTGCTTATATATGATGCCACTAATTAAAACTAAAACCAAATGAGTATCAGGACTTTACACTGAGAGGTGACTTTAATCGTTTCTCTTTTAAAAAAGTCTAAACTGAATTCTGTTAAAAACCCAAGCAATTAATAATAAGAGCTTCTTTATATCTGTGAAAGCAAAAAAATGTTTTCTGTATGTATGCATTTATTTATGTCTATTCATCATGCTGAAACGTCAGGCGACTTCGCAGTTAACTTCAGGGTTAGAACTACATTTAGATTTAAGACGACTTTCAGAGATTTGGTCCCAACAGTAAGGCTGATGCATGCTGCTAACACGTATAGCAACACAAAAATGCATGTTTGTGTTTCTGTTCGTGTCTCTCGGACACTCCCTGTGATTTTGTGTTGCGTGAACACAATCATTTAATCCCCTGCATGTGTGATTTGTGTGGACATTTAAGCCCTCTTGTTGGAAGTGAAGCCTGATATACTTACAAGCAAAATAGAAAGCTGAACTTCTAGGAAACTACATACAATCAAGCAACAAGCAGGGTAGAGACCAGGTTTAAGCACGGAACTGAATGCTTGTATAATAGCAATATAGCAACAAAAGCAGGTGGAAAACTTCACAGATATTAAAGCATGTTAGTATACTGGTTAAATCAAGTCCTCTGATCTTTAAATACAACTAGTGAAAAGAGCAGGATAAATCAAACTTGTGTCGTTCCGTTTGCCAAAAAAAGGTTTCCCAGTTTATATATTTTTTAACTGTTTTAATAAAGTTGCACCAACATCATTAAGGACATTAATCAATGAGCCACGATGACAGAACATTTGTCTAGAACTACATGTGTTCCTTCTGGACTAGTTTTCCACGGTATTCACTATGGGAAGGGCTGTGCACATTTCAGTATTTTTTCCATCATAGGGTTTTATAAATAGGTGCTGGAGTGGCAAGCATGCTTAATGGGAGACAGCTGGATATGATTACCTTCCTGCTATGTAGATTCATTGTATCAGCTTTCTTGGCCTGGGGTAAATGAAACCAGTGGAATGGCATTGAGGGAATGGCAGTGTCATGTGGAACTGAAACAGGGGCAAACACAAAGCTGACTGGTGGCAGGCAGTCTAGCACTCTCTCTTAATGAGCCAGAACCCTGCATAGCATCACGTGTGTGCGAATGTCAGCCAAAACTGCATTTAATGGCGGTATTTAGTCTACAAGACTAGGCTTTAATCATATTCAAATGCTAATTTGGAAAATTTATTATGCACATTCACGTGAAGGTGCATAATCTGAGACGTAACTCAAATTCCATTGTAAAACAAGCAATTACATTTGCATTTCTGTGTACAACAATGTAAAAATGGCTGCCTGCAAAAATTCAAATGTAAAGTCCATTTACATTTCATTTTCACTGTCAATGTCTAAACAGGTCAGATTCGGCCACAACAGTGATATGATTTTATTTGATATGATTACACTTATTCCACAAATTAAATAATTGAAAAAAAAGCCTTTGCAATCCCATTCGTTTTTGCATTTCGAAGGGACTTTTTTGGCACAGAATACATTTCAGATGAAGTATTTATATATTTATATTAACATATTTCTATTTGTACTGTACTGCATGTACAGTCTACCCAGGAAGAAAATTCTATTGTTTTTGTTATACACTGAAGATATTTGGGTTTAAAAACTTAGAATGCCACCTTTAATTGCAGACCATCCAATTTTTAGGTGATCAAAAACTAAAGGAAGAGATAGTTAAAATAAACAACACTTAATATTCGGTTGCATGTCCCATGACTACAATAACTGCATCAAGCCGGTGACCCGCTGACATCATTAAAACTGTTGAATACGTCTTTTGAGATGCCTTTCCAGGCTTGCACCTCAGCAAGTTTTAGTTGATGTTTGTTTTGGGGCGGGGGGGGGGGGGGTTCTCCCTTCAGACTAGTGATTGACTCGGCCCGAGTAAAATCTTACACTTTTTCCCCAAATGATGGCCTTCGTTGTGTTGGCAGTGTGTTTTGGGTCATTGTCATGCTGCATGAAGTTTTTGCCAATTAGATTGGATGCATTTCTCTGTAAATTGGCAGACAGATGTTTCTGTAGACTTCTGAATTCATATTGCTGCTAAAATTATGAGTTACATCATCAATAAAGATTAGTGAGTCCATTCCAGAAGCAGCCATGCAAGCCCAAGCCATGGCACTGACTCCACCATGCTTGGATGATGAGCTTGTGTGTTTTGGATCATAAACAGGTCTTTTCTTTCTCCACACTTTGGCCTTTCCTTGACTTTGGTGTAGATTAATCTTTAGTTCGAGAACTTTTGTGGTCCATCTCTGTATTTCTTTGTGGATTATTTCCTTCAGATCCTTACTGCTGATGAGTGGTTTGCATCTTGTGCTATGGCCTCACCATTTCTGCTCTAAAAGTCTTCTTTGAATGGTGGATTGAGATACCTTCACCCCTGCCCTATGGAGATGGTTGGTGATGTCACTGACGGCTGTATCTTCACAGCTGTTACAACGATTGTCATCAACTGCCATTTTCTTCCTTGGCTGACCTCTTTGATGTCTAGTTATTAGAAAACCAGTAGTTTAGTTTTCAAGACAGTCCAAATTGTTGTATTGGCTATGCCCAATGTGTGTACAATGACACTGTTCAATTTTCCCTCTTTCTCAGCTTCAAGCTGGTGTGCTTTTCTCCCATAGACAACTCTCTGGTCTTCATGTTGGTTTATCATTTGTAACAGCAAATGAGCTATTATTATTATTATTATTATTTGCATTCAGAGCTATTAATTGTTTAATCAATCAATCTAACAGGGCACACCTGGACAACAAAAAACACCTGCCAGTCACAATTTCCAATATTTTTGATCACTTTAAAAATGGGTGGGTTCAAACCAAAGTTGTTTAACTCATCTAGATGTAAATATGTCATGAAATAAAAGTTGAAATTCTGATCTATATTCCCATATTCATATTTTGATTTCAAAACCAAATGTCTTCACTGTAAAAACAAAACCAAAAAAAAAAAAAGTAAAAACCAAAACTGGCCTTGTCATTCCAATGCTTTCAGAAAGGGACTGTATATATTCATAAGATTAATTTAAGAAAAAAACAAAAACAAATGTATCTAACAAATATATAGAAAGAGAATGAAGTATGAAGAACTGTAAACAGGTACTTCCTTTGACTCTCAGTCATGAATATTATTACTTTGTTCTGGCTACAGAGTTTTACAGAGCTTAACACCTAGGGCCAATTTATCTTAGACCCCATTTACACTTGGTATTAAAATGCATCTTGGGCGATCTGATCACAACAGGACAGCGCTAAATACAAGTGTAAACGACCTCAAAGATGCATTCAAGACGCATTCGCTCAAACCACTTGCCGAGGTGGTCTGGGATGCATTTAACCACATACCTTCCGTAGTGTAAACGCTGATGCATCCTGATGTGTCCACAACAAGGATATAACAGAAAAATATGTCATTAATGCTGGATGCGGTTGTTTTGGTAACAGTGCGACACGCTAGGAAAAAAATGGAGAGGAGCACTGATGCACATGGTTGGAGTGCAGGAAAATAAAGAAGGTATGTTGCAGGTTTTACATTTTAATATAATTTTGCGCGGGGACCTTTGACCTTCTAGTGGAAGTGATGTAGGCAGTAATGAAATTTGATCAAATGTGATCAGCTGGACACCTTGGAAACGCATGATAAACACAGGTGTAAACGGTGATGTGTCTCGACAGTCCATTTGACCTGAAAGCTCAAGACACATTTTAAAACCAAGTGTAAACAGGGCCTTAGTCGAGCCACATCGCTGCATGTTATTGAACAGTGAGAGGGAGGAAATCGGAGAACCCAAAGAAGCCCACACAAACATTCACAAACATGAAGAACAGATAGTAACCAGAGCTTAGAGATCAGATAGTATCTGAAACTCAGGGAACAGACAGTAACACAAACTTAGGAAACAGACAGTAACCCAAGCTTAGAATCCAACCAAGTGTCAGGCAAACCCCCGAAACACATGCCTGGACTAGAACCCTTGCATGATTGACAGACCAGTACCTCCTTGACCCCAGGGTACCATAGGGCACCCCGGGGTACCATTCCAGTTCCAGTAAGAGTACTGCTCCACATATTACAGAAAGTGATTAAAATTGGTTTAAAACCTGAAATGTTTTTAATTACCATTAAATTAGAATTAAAGTTGACTAATTATTGCTTTCATGAACTTATTATGTTAAGGGGATTCCAGACACTGGAATTTGACTATGTACTGTACTATCATTGGCCATGTTATCAAGCTAACCAAACATATGTTTATAGGTATACAAATACATACTGTAGCCTATGTACTGATATACACACTTTGCCAACTCCCCATTGTGTCCATTAAAGCAAACAGACCACATTTGGGTGGTAAATCATTTTCAGCACAGCAGTGACAATGATATGGTAGTCTGGTATGTCTGACAATACAAGTAACATGATAACAATAACAACTGATAACAGGGTAAATGTTCCTAATAATTTGGGCAGTAAAGTGAACACAGATCCTAGAACTCCAGCTAAGCTACTGCAAATGATACACTACACTAGGGTATGGACCAACATCCAAATAACATCTGGTCAGTGGTGGTCCTATGGTGGTATCTTTCCACTGAGGGAGGCTGGTTGTGTATAGAAATAGATAATCAATAGTCAATACAGGTCAAGAGCTCCAGTTAATGTTCATATCAAACATCACAATGTGGAAAAAGTGTGAACTCTGTAACTTTAACTGTTGCATGGTTATTGGTGCCAGATGGGCTGGGTTGAGTGTTTCAGAAACTGCTGACAGGAGTGGAACCTCATGTGGTCTTCTGCTGTTGTAGCCCATCCACCTAAAGGTCTGATATGTTGATGTCTGGTCATTCTCTTCTGATCTCTCTCACCAAATAAGGTGTTTCAGCTTGCAGACTCTCCCCTCACAGGAAGTTCTTGTTTTGCTGTCTAAACTCTAGAGACTTTAGACTCTTGACATCTGCACAATTTTATGCATTGTATTGCTGCCACATAATTGGCTGATTGAATAATTGCATAAATAAGCAGGTGTACAGGTGTTCCTATTAAAGTGGACACTGAGTATATGAATGAAACTATAAGGCATGTGTATCGAATGAAGTGACCACTGAGTAAACGTATAAAATTGAAATAGAGCAATAAAATCCAGTGAACTGCATACATCTGTTCTGCCTATAAATTTATTATATGAAAACTGACATCACAGGTGCAAAACTATACGGAAAACCTCAACAAAGCCCATTAGTTTTATAAAATATATGAGAAGCAATAATCAGTTTTATAATTGTTTGTTTAACTAGCTGCATTTATACAGAGGCCCATTGCTATCTCACCTTGAATATAACTGTCTTCAAAATACTGAAACATTTCCTGTTCCTGGGAAAGGAAATCACGTTGCGTAACAGGCACTGTTAAACAGGAAATGAAATTGTCCTTCGCACCTGATGAAACAAATGAAGTTTTCCTTTCTAAGCTTTGGTTGATGGAGGGCTTGGGAATAGTAAATAAATAGTTCTCAAATGTGCTCACTGACATGCGATTATTAGAGCCGTGTTTTCTGACATGCGTCCTGTACATTTTACTCTAAAAAACATTTTAGAGGACTTGTTAATTAACTGATGAGTCAGATTAACCTCAGACTCATAGCTATGCACTCGCTCACGCATGTATCCACCCATAATTTCTAAAGTCGCAAACGTCAATATTCAATATTATTAGATTTTTCTTTCACGTATGAGTGCTCAAAATATTACGCTAAAAATAACCAAACAAGAAACATCTGGAGAGCTGATATGCTATTCCATAGCCCCTGCCAAAAGAAACATGTTCCAATGACCAGCATGAAACAGTTACATAATGCCTCAGTAATTCTCAAGAATGAAAATTACAACTGGGCTTTTTATTTGTGATTTGTAAGTATGTTGCAGCGTTAATGTTGTAGCTTTAAGGCTCTGCTGGCTGAACTGATGGGGTGATGGTGAAAACACTGCCTATTAATTCTCTGTTAACGTTGTGCAGCTTTGTATCAAACCAAAAGCAAGGTTCTCTGTAGCAACATGCCACCAAATGAAATTACTTTAAAAATAGTGCATTCACAATTACTTCGATAAGCTAGTCTGAAATATACGTGCTCATTCGATATACAGACGCCTTCTGTCTCTGCATTTACAACCAACACTACTGTAGGTATAACATACAAACTCATGGTGGTAGTGCCATAAATCTACATAATGCCATAAATCTTTAATAAATCTACATATGCACTTATGAAAGATGGTAAATTTGAAATACTATCCTTTCTGAACTGCTTACAAATAGTAAATTGTCTTAATCTGTATATAAAGACAGCAATAAGTTGCCGGAGTACACCATCGTGATATTGCAATAAACCACTTAACATACAGAAGTTAATTAGAGTCAACATTCTGCCACATTTAAACAACAACAACAACGACAACAAAAAAATAAGACCATGTTAACAAGACGGCACACCCTCCTTCCCCTCTGCTAATACCAGTGTGTGTAGCGTGCCGCTCACATGCTCAGAGTTTCCTGAGCCTAAAAACTACTCTTTCATCATCAGGAAGTCAACAAAGTGGTCCATATGACACAATCCAAGTTCCACGAGGCTAGTAGAGGATTACTCATAGTAATGAGATGAGATGTAGTGCTTTCACATGAAAAAAAACAAAAAAACCAGGAGGGAGTGTGTATGTCTGTACAATGCTCTCACTGAGAAGCCTGCAAAGCACCAGCTGGTTTCCATTAGCATTATTCATCTAGCGAAAAAAAAAAAAGTGGGGGTAGTGCTTCATGTGGGCAAGCTGTAAGAGGGGATTGGTCAGGCAGACCTGGCCTCTGAGATAACTGGTGAATGAAGCCTCATGGCAGGGATTTAGATTCTTCTGAACTGCACAAACCTACCTTAAACAGGAAGTTACAGCAGAGTATGTGCGTTTTCCTGTCAGCTCGCTGATGCTATCATCGTTGCTAAAGCACTTCGTCACTAAAAGTACTTACTTCTGTGTGCATCCTCTTAAAAAACGTTTCATATTTTACAGCCCGGTGTCGTGTCTCCTGGTAACTTCCTGTCTAATACACAGAATGTGTGAGGCAACTCAGCTCTCTAGACCAAACTCTAATTGCATGAAATAAAGACAGCCGTATTATTATAGTCACAGCGCAATAAACACTATAATCTAAAGCCAACAATAAACAGGTTCTGGTTGACCAGTCTAAGCAGCGCTAAGACACTTCATAACCACAGACATTTGCCTTAGACAAACTTCAAACACTGCTATGCTGCCAATAAACATTCAGTGACAAAAAAAATAAAAAAAACTTGCACAGAAAACCATCTCTCCCTGAAATGCACCAGTATGAAATACAACTCGTACTGCAATAGAGAACATCACGTCATGACGTTTCAAGAACATTCGCATTATTGGTCTAGTCGAACATCTGACTCAAGACAGATGTTGAGGTCTTCCTTAAACGTACAGAATGCTGGACAAATCCCAGGTGACAGGTGAGCCCCCCTACATAAACAACTCTCTTAACTTCAAGACAAGTGTTTATCTGTACAGCTACATTACGGATCACCCACAGAGATGCCAGTGCTGTAAAACAGACGACATGGCAAGAATAAACTATAGTTAAGGGGACATTAACATTTACCTCCCCAGTGAAAGTCACACATTAGTCAGTCTAGAAAAAAGCTCAATATTGATTTATATCCTTCGAGAAGCAAACAATTCTGCTTACCACAGTGGTAAAAACTCCATGCAGAACACATAATAGTCATGAGAGTGTGATCTGCAAGCAAACCTGACCTATTATCAACAGCAAGGCGCTGACTGCATATAATCCAAAAAGCAGGATTACAGATAATACAATGTTCGAACAAATTATTCGCATTGAACAGATGTGTTGTTTGTTGTGGAACAAGGGAAGTCGAGGTTTTTACTTTTTATAAGGAGCTCAAAAACCGACACAAATGACTAGCCCAAAAAGTCTGGGTATTAAACAAGGGTGACATATTTCTTTGCGTTGGAAATGAGTTAGCAATGGTGCACACACATTTATCTTTATTTATTTATAGAGCCACTGCTCCATGCAGCACACACAGGCCACACGTGCACAGGACACTATCTCTGCTGGGGTACCAAAAAATAGTAATTGAAATTATTTCAAATATTGTAACTTGTATGTTCATTGTGCCTGTTTTTGCCATTCTTAAATAATCTCTATCAATATTAAAACAAAATCTAATGAAAATCATATGACCATTAGAATAAAAAGCTCCTGAAAGGACCCCAGTTTGACTCACAGCAGTACTGTGTGGATTCATCTTCTTTGTTTCTGGAATGAAGCCCACAAACTAAAGTAAATCTGCTAAAATATCATTAGATGGTTATTGTTGTTAACTATAAACAACAGTCCAGATTTGGACATCATTGTTTTTGAAATTGGCTTGCTTATTCTGTCACAGTAGATAGAAGATAAAAAGGGTTGCACAGGGTTTGTGCTTCAGGAATTATGTTCTGCAAATTGCCATTTGTTGTCATAATTCCCAGCACGCCTGTTCGATTCAGTGTTTTCCTGTGTTTCTGGGCATAGTGGTCCACATAATATCCAAATCAAATAAAAAACAAAAACCTTCCAGTCAAGACCACACTCCCTTCCGTTTTAAATCTGAACATGAAAACAAATACGAATATTTGGAGAACTAAACAAATACAAATGCAGATACTGATAGTGGTATTCTGTCACACCCCTAATTCCTGTTATTCACTTTAGGTGTGTTTGGAGCTGAGATAAAGAAAATGACTCTGGATGGGTCATTAACACTGCCTTAGAAAATCCAAACCCAGTGGGGTTTTTATTCATTTTAGTTTTGTTTCTGTTTTTCTTTGCTAAGTTTTTTTCTCATGCATCATTTGACAGATGGAAAAAATTGCCAATTTGTACCCAAGCCTTTCCTCACAAGTTCACAAGTAAGAGAAGAGCTGTGGTGCTGTGTAAAACAGAGGTGGAGGTTTACAGGCTTTGAGCAGGACTGCTTAGCAAATACTGAGGCTTCAAACAGTGAATTTACACCCTGACGGCAGATAGTGTGCTTGTTAAGAAAACTTTAATACATGGACTGTAAAAATATACCAGTCAATAGTTTGGACACACCTTCCAATGCAACGTTTTTCCTATAAATTTTTTTAATTTATTTCTATTACTTTTGAAGTAATCTTTACTACTTAAAAGACTCTTCATGTCTTAAAGTAATGATAAACTGCTGTTTCCCTTAGTTGAGCGGTTCTTGACATAATACGGAATACTACAATTCTCGAATGGGGTTATTTACTGTATCCCAACACTACCTCAACACAACACAACTGATGAGCTCAAATTCATTAAGAAGGCAAGAAATTCCACTAATGAACTTTTGACAGGGCACACTTGTTAATTGAAAAGCATCCCAGGTGACTACCTCATGAAGCTGGTTAATATAATGCCAATAGTGTCATCAAGGTAAACGGTGGCTACTTTGAAGAATCTAAAATATAAAACGTTTCATTTTTTTAACACTTTTTTGTTTACCATATAATTCCAAATGTGTTATTTCATAATTTTGATGCTCTACAATGTAGAAAATATCCAAAATAAAGAAAAACCTATGAATGAATAGGTGTGTCCCAACTTTAGACTTCTACAATATCTGAATATATATATTTGCGTATATACTTAGACACTACTTTAAATGGTTCAAGGTATACTACATTCATCTTCTTTAGTGAAAACATGTTAAGGTTACAAATGATACAAAGAAGTGCCTGATCAACCTGATCTATGTATCAAGTTAAAAAAAAATTAATAGCTTAATAGCTAGAAATAACTTAGCAGAACAGTTGTAATTGCACAGTGAATTTAAGCCAGAATACAGAAAGTATTGATCTCCTGGGAAAAATTTGAGTGAATGAAATCACAGCTTACTTAGCCTTAGGGCAGTGTATCAAATACACCATGACTCGATTTGACTTGATTTATGAAGCAATAAGCTGGTGTTATTTGGTGAAGGCACACACCACTTCAGGTACACTCACCACTGGGGGCACACATTGTCATCGTGCCTTCAAATGGGATTATGTTTACCATGCTTACTTCGAAAAAGTCCATATGAACGCCCCGATTGTGGTATTCATGACTTCCTAAGTGGAAATTTTCTGAAAGCTCCGGGTTCAGGAGGTGTTATATGCTTGCTGAAGTTAAGCTGTAATTTTAGTCGTATAGGGATTTCTTCGCAATATTATAACATGTCCGAAGAGACAATGCTGATATTCCCAATGGCCACGACTTTTCATTTTGGCTTCGGATTTCCTGCATTACCTTACCTGCCCGTTAGCTTGCTAGATTGTTAACGTTAGCCTCAGTAGCCTCTAGAATCTGACAGGTTTCCATGTTGCCATTTCCTAGCAGCTGTGTTCTCACGACTACTTACCACTTCAAAGCCAAGCATTTTGTGTACACAACTTCCCATGTCGTGATCATGCGTTCCATCAGAAGGCAGCAACACACCAAGTTAAAGAGAGTTGAGGTGCTTCTAAAATGGACCTACCCGTACGTAGGCCGTGTAGTGATGGCACTCCTGATGGTTGATGCTAAGGCTGAAGTTCTGGCTCACAGCACCTGTCTGCTCTCCGCCATGTGTGAAATAGACCCGCGACGACAGACCTTTATATCGCTTATCTGCATCCGCTGTTAGATTGTACTGCAGCTCTGAGGGGAAACACAAGTTAGCAATAAGCTGTACTTTTAGCATTTAGAAACAAGCACTTAAGTTTAATGCAGTTGTCCCAAAGGTTCACAAAAAGGCTACATTAAATGTCTGTCCCACACTGATAGTCATCAGAACAACACAATGCATCCTGGGACTGCAATCACTGCAGCTATTTTCATACATTTTCTGTTTAAAAAAGGCTGATACGCATGAACTCACACATAAGCCTTTCAGTGCTGGTCCTTTTTTTAGAAGAACCAGTGAGTAAGAGTCATTACTCAGGGTGTTACTCTACTGAAACTGGTTTGGATGGAGTCCACACTCACACACTAGCACACACCCTCTGTGCTGGACCTGTGCAAGGGTCTCTGTCTCTGCCATCGTCCAGCTGTGATGGAGCCATGACCTCACTCAGACACCGGAAGGGAGTGTTTCAGAGTGTGGTTCTACAGAGAAGAGGTGAGCTAGCACTTTCCAGTACTAATGCCAAGCAGCGGATACAGAAGAGCCCTTATTCTTTCCTCACCTGGGAACAGCCAAAATGCACAACACCCATTTTATATATCCTGCATCCTTCACAGGGTTGAACCTACTGAGTGAGGACTGGTCACACCCACTGAGTGAACGCCCAGTCAGAGACTATTTCTACACTGAATAGCTAACAGCACAGCTGTGCATGAGCCAAGTCACTTGTCAGATAAGCAGTAAAACAGAGGTCATTTCTCAAGACAGAGCTGTTTAGACCAATAAATACACTCCACCTGGAAGCATGTTAGAGTCACCTCAGATCAACACCAGCTTGTTGAGAGATATTATTACTACAATAATAATATGACATACTGAGTGCCACATTGTCATACGCTGGCAGTTACCTGTACACACAACTTTTGTTGTACATGAATATGGAAACTGTGATATCTGAATGGGATGTAGTATTTTTTTTTTATTTGCTATTTTGAGCTGAAGTCATAAAATAATAGCAACATTTGTGTTAAGTAGATACACTAAACTTCATTATTCTTCCACACAAAAATCTATTCACAGGATAAACTATTTCTCTAATTAAGTTGTTGTCTCCTTCAATGTCAAAGTTATATATTTAATACTGGCCTCAGATTGCATTCCATTTATAGCCCAAAACATACATTTCAGTGTGACTGTTGCCTACAATCCCAGCATCTTGGGGTGAGAGGCGGGGTACACCCTGGGCAGGTCGCCAGTCCACCACAGGGCCAACACAGACAGACACGCTCACATTCACACCTATGGGCAATTTAGAGTAGCCAGTTGACCTAATCTGCATGTCTTCGGATTGTGGGAGGAAACCAGAGAACCCGGAGGAAACCCACGCATGCATTGGGAGAACATGCAAACTCCGCACAGAAAGGCACCCTGGGTGACCCGGGGATCGAACCCGGGACCTTCATTCTGTGAGGCGACAGTGCTAACCACCGCACCACCGTGCCGCCTTTTTGGTTCACATTTTTGTTTTAATGAAAAAACACTAACCCGCATCTGTCTCATAACGTCTTCCTGACAGTGACTTATTGTGGTTACATCAATCTGTCAGACGGACTTGATGCAAATGGACTTAATACTGTTCCTCTCATAAGCTGATATTGCACAAAGAAAATAGGCTTAAGTCTGACGCCCAAATCATACATAACTGAGACATGTCTCTCCACCTCATGTGTGAAACGCTCACACGAGTCTCAGAAGTCTGGAATTACAACCAAGGTCTAAAGACCAATCGATTATTTTGTTTATTAAATCCTCACTTCATGAGTGTAACTGAACTCTGAATACAGTCCAGATTACAAAGCTAAATCTTATTGAAAAAGACTGAAAAAGAAGAGATTTTTTAATCAATAAGTGATGCAATTAAATGCTTTCAAATGCCAATTTTGTCAGTTACAGTAATTACAGTTTAATATACTAAATAGTGCACAAACATAAAGAAGTCAGGTTATAGGAACAGAAATATCAAGACAAATAAATTAATTCGATTACTTGTGTGAAACACTGTGTCACTTAAAATAGCTCATCAACCCTCAATGCTTTCCTCACCTATCTGTCCCGGCACAAGTTTCCCAAGGAAGCGCATACAGACAGTGACATTAAAGCAGTTGAGATGCTGTGGACCTTCATGACACTGAGGCACGGTGATGTTTATGGAGGCCGGCAGAAAGATGGACACGTCCACTGTGATTACCGGTTTAGACCTATTCACACAGGGAAAAAAAGTAAAGACATAGTTATGAGGAAGTGGACAGATGACAGGCTATTTTTTTAACGTTGTGTTTATTTTGGTTCAAGCATTAGCACATGCTGGATCAGGAATGCATTTTTCACCTTAATAACACCACACTGTCTGCCATGAATGCACCGATAGTCACATCTGTATTGGAACAAAGGCATTATTTAGACAGGTTACAGACATTTCTGAGTTTACATTTGAGTGTCCATGACAATTAAAGAAAAAACAATGAAGTATTCCAAGCTGGGCCATAATACAAAACCTGTCCGAAAATATATTTATTGCTGCAAAGATCACTGTTACACAATATAATACATTTTTAGATGTCGTTTCATTCCTCTCAGTGAAGTAAAAAGATGACCACAGCAGTACGGTCAGAGATGGTTTGGATGATAATGCAGAAGTGGAAAACCAGGTGTTTTAGGTGTAGTTTTATATTTAAAATATTCATATGAATCTTATTATGATGTCATATATCGATAGAAGACGGTGGCAAAATTTTAGCATTTGACCCGGAAACATCTAAAAATATCCATTTCAGTCTCAGTTAATACAAGTGTTTTTTTCTGGTATTTGTTCTGCTTTAATGTGCTGCTGTGAGTTCATTTGAAATGTTAACAATGTTTAGCAGAATTTCTTAAGTTTAGCCAAACCTGGATATCCGTTTCTGTCCATGTCCACGTTGCCAGATATTGACTGGCCAAACATTTGGATGGTTGGACTGATGCTTCGCCCAGACAACCTCTACAAACACAGAAGGAAAGACAATACTTATACGAATGTACTGTATGTCTAGCAATTTATACACATTTGAGTCCTTTGCAAATGGCTTGTAAATATCTCAGGAAACCTACTAAAGAAAACGGTCATCTTCTACATTTTACATTTTTCCCTGCTTACTGACTAATGAAGCTAGCCAGTACGGATGTTGACTTCATTATCACGAGAACCATTAAGAGAGGCATAGTTTATTAATTGCTGAATAGTAAAGGTTACCATTGAGTACTTGGTGACTATTCCTTTAGCATCACCGTGGTAGATGTATACTGCACCCCCGTAGTCATCCTCTTTGGGAGCTCCTATTGCCACGTCTACAAAACATGCAGATGTGAGTGAGCACAGAAGAGGAAATAAATACAAAGAGGAAGTGTGTGTGAATGTGTGAACGTGAGAGTTTACAGCTGCTTTTTAAAACTTTGCTTGCTTAAGGGCCGCTCTATTTTAAGTCACTTACTGGATGATTAAGTACCGTGCCTGTATAACTCAATAACACTTCATCAGAGACGAAGAACGTTCCACAAAACAAACGGATTATTTTAAGTTGTAGCAAACCTTTCAGCCATAACAGTATTCACTAAAACATGCACAGCTGTTATAGAAGTTGCAGAAATCCCAGAACTACAGACGTACATCATCTATTCATCCAGACTGACAGCTACCAGAAGTGGTACTCATAGGAAATAAATATACTAATACCTAATGCCTTCACTAGCAGATCATTATCCGAGTGTGGCATGATATGATGATCTTTTTGCTCAACAACACCTGATCACCAGGTTAAGGAGGCATCTTACAGCAGGGAAGTTCACTGTGCTTGACTTGAGAGTTGGAACCCTGCCTTACGAGCTACTTTTAGCAAGCGAATCTGGCGTGGTATATCGCTTGGTCTCCTAAACAAACAGAAAAACACAGCTAACCTGATTCAGCCAGAAACCTAAGTGCCTTCAGCTAGTGAAAGAAGAGTTAAAATCAGTAAATGTGTGAGGTCTCATAACGGGACCATAGTGTGTAATCTGCTTCCAGAAACAGTCTGAGTGAAAGACAGGGAGCCAGAAAACTAGAAGGCAAGCATATAAGATGTCACGGAGGGATTGGGATTTGGGGTGAATAAAGCATTTAACGAATATACAATATGTCTGTTCTTGATTAAGAATTGTTGTTTTTTTTAATAAAGTTACGGCACAGTCGCCGTCTCACATCTGCAGGATCCCCAGTTCGACCCTGAGCTCAGCTTACTGTCTGCGAAGAGTTTCTGTGAATGTTCTGCCTGTGCTTTCACGGGTTTCCTGTCACCTCACACCTTGCTGTTAGGTATGATTAC
Source organism: Notoglanidium macrostoma (assembly GCA_030068235.1). NCBI lineage: Eukaryota > Metazoa > Chordata > Actinopteri > Siluriformes > Auchenoglanididae > Notoglanidium > Notoglanidium macrostoma. The sequence continues at coordinate 21,391,208 of JAQQZR010000038.1, read as the reverse complement.
TATTCTAAATTGTCTTTAGTAGTGAAGGAGAGGGTGGGTGTGCAGGTCCATGACGCCCTGTGATGGAGTGACACCCCATCAGACGTACACACGCCTCACAGCCGGTGTTTCCGAGATACACGAGACTTCCGGATGCACTATGACATTGACCAGGATAAAGCACTTACTGGAATGACTGATAGAACGAACGAAATGTCTCAACTAGAACTGCCTTTATCGTCTATTAGGGATTTATAACTGCTTTCTCAAAAAAACATAATGAAAATCAGACTTACAAGAGAGTAGCTTAAATAAACTCAGCGTGCACAATCTGACCTTGGTACCCATCATCATCGATGTCCCCAATGGCACTGATACACTCTCCGAAATGTGCATTGTATGCATTGTCCCCATTCAAAACCATCACGTCCTCCATCACCCCCTGCACATTAAGCACAATTCTCAGTGATTTTAAAGATCATAAATAAACAAAAAGAATTTTAACATTCATATAAGGTAAGACTACCTTGCACACCATTAGAAGAACGCAAAAAGCACAAGTTTAATTAAAAACATCTGAGAGCGCTTCAAAGGCAACTGTAGCAGTGCGTTCTGCAGTGTATATATTGTTTATAACAATGTCACTTTAGGGAGGAATGAACTCACATTGCCCCTGCTGATGTAAACAGACACCTGGCCTTCATCCCGAACCTCACTGAACATCGGTGCTCCGACAAGCAGGTCTGAGAGTCCGTCTGCGTTCAGGTCAACTGCACACAGTGAGGAGCCAAAGTAAGAGCCCATCTGAAACCAAGCCAAGGCACAGAGCAGAACAGTTCTCATTAGAATTACATGCCAATATCAAGTGAACTTTCTCAATACTTCAATACATTCTGCAATAGTGAACTTAAAATACTGTACTAAGTTACCATATCATAATGCTTTTGGAAAGCACAAGCTTATATTTTTTCTATACATCCATAATAATATAACCCAACACAAATAGTTTAAATACTTCAAGACATCCTGCATATCCAGGAAAATGTATTTAAGCAAAAGTACGTGGCAAGTATCCAGCCAGAAATGTACTCAAGAGAAAGTAAAAAAGATGCAACTTTTAAATGGACTTAAGTATTAAAGTGTAAAAAGTGATGAGATCTTTTCAAGTGAAAAGTAACTTTTATAGATAATCTAAATCTGGTAGAAGCTTGTTACATGCCTTTTTACCTGAAAACATCACTCAATCTCGGTACGTTTGCTTGTCATGTGCGTGACACTATGTAATTTGTGAATCTATTTATTTAAAAAATTTATGTAAATTACCAATTTTAGCCACTAGCTAGAATTTGACTTGCTAATTACATCAGCTACTGGAACGGAAGCTAGTCTAACCTGGCATCAGCCAAAAAAACATAATGCTATCAGTAAACAAATTAGCGAATGATATAAACGTACTTTTTCTCAAATGAGATGGAGTTCATGCCTGCTATGGAGGCAAAAGACGCACCTCACTTTATACAAGTTCAATTCAATTCAATTCAATTTTATTTGTATAGCGCTTTTAACAACAGACATTGTCTCAAAGCAGCTTCACAAAAGTATATAAATTCTGAACATAAACTTTTTTAGTCTTTTTTACTCCAGCATATAGAAATATTTTATTGAGGAGCGTCCAGGCGCTCATCCGAAAGTTTGACTCGAAAGCAGTCCAGTGGCTTATCGTTATTCAAACACGCGCCATAGTGCCTTAAAACATTGTGTAATGTGGTGATCAATTGATACGAGTTTGAGAGTTTTTTTCTACGCTGACGAATTTTGGATGCTACACCGAAATGTTAAACTGAACCTATTCAATTGATACTTTATATTGATGATTGGAAAAGAGAATAGATTTATAACAAGTACTTTGAAGGGTTCAGGAAATAAACGTAAGGATTAATTCCCATTGGAAATGTACAGGTATTTGATTTAATTTTAATAAGACTCAAATTAAGTATAACTATGTAAGTATAATAATGTAATACACTTACCGGTATTGTCCACCCCTGTGCATATTACACATGTGACTGAAATTTCTTTTAGGTAATTGTTTCCCTGTGTTTGATCTTCAGACTACACTTTTCATAAACACCGTGGTTCATTAGTACAAATATTTAACTGACTGCTCAAGCTAACATTTGTGCAAGCAAACATGGTTGCTTACCTAAAATACGAAAAACGGTTTTATGCAAAGTTATAGTAGTCCGTATTATACCAACCATTTTCCCTGAGGCTTGAAAGACCTTCACAAGAGAGACACCGTCGATTCTGAAAACGTAAACCTACAACAAAGGAGGAAATGAAAGAGTCAGCCTTAACAAGACAAATGTTTCCTTTAATGTACTGCCTGTTGGAGACAGACATGGAGAGGAAACATATTGTGATTACTTTTCCGTCACCACCATCCTGAGGTGCACCAGCAGCAATATCAATAGCGACAGGTGACGAGAAGTGACCAGCTGTTACTGCATAGCCTACAAAGCAAACACGAGCTTTAACTACAGTTCGTTTTTTCTAATGCAAAGTGGGCACGGTTCACTTGTTTTTATGTTAAAAGAAGTTAATACACACCCAGGTAGCTGTATCTCTGAGAACTCAGCTGATTTTTGTTTAGGCTGTATTGTGTATTGGAGGTAATATTGAACACTTTCACCGTTCCAGTCCAGTAGTATGAGCCAGGTGCTCCCATGACCACCAGCTCCTAGAACATAAACAGAAAACAAACAATAACAATAAGCACCTAGTTTTTGACAGAATGCAGTTTGCACTCAGGACCATTTTTTGTAGACTGTCTTCTGACAAACCTCTTTTTTCTGCCTAATGAGAACTTTGGCTCACTGAAACTGCAGAGCTGAAGATTGGAAAAAGATCAGGCGATGTTTTTTTTTTTTCCAATCTTCACCTCTCCAAATTGGGTGAGCCTATGCTGCCCTAGCCTCAGATTCCAGTTCTTGGCTCACAGAAGTGACACCTGATGTGGTCTTCTGCTGTAGTAGCTCATCTGCCCCACGATTTGACAAGGCGTGCATTCTAAAATGCTTTTCTGCTCACCATGGTTAAAAAGAGTGCTTATTTGCGATAACGTAGCCTTACTTTCAGCTTGAACCAATCTGAGGCCCACTCACTCGAGACTGCTGTGTGCAAAAATCCCAGGAAATATTTGTGAAATACTCAAAGCAGTCCATCTTGCAATCTACAACCATGTCATGGTCAAAGTCAATGCCAAAATATTTTTTCCCCATTCACAATATGAACTCAAAATAAAAGAGAGGTAGACACAAGTGTGTGTTCAGGTTATAAGGTTTAATGAGAAAAAAAGCTGTAAAAGCTGCTGCCATTTGTACTGTAAATGTGTGGCAAATATTCAATTACAAAAACAAAATAGATTTACCACAAAAAATTTAACAAGTCTGAGACTTCTCCTGCAAGTGGCAAAAACGGGCATCTATAATGGACTCATTATAGTAGCCAAGAAGTGAATTGATTAAAAATTAATTTATCATGCAAAGAAGTTAACCTGATCTGATGGGAAAGGGTATCCCTAATAAAGCCACCAATATTAGCATTTTTCCAGACACTGTGACAGCATAATCAGTGATGGGCTAATCAACTAATCATCCTTATATAACTATTATATAATGCTATTATCTTCTTTTATCCCATAGTGCTGTTACTAGGACATGGCCAGTTTGTAAGCAACCCAAACAATGTTAAGTTTGGCAATTTGATCTTGGTGGAGAAACAGAACAGGGCTACGCCCATTCTGCTGTTTTGTTTTGTTTTGTTTTTCAAACTGACTGTTGTCTCATTTAACTGAGAACACATGATGATTCTATGATGATTCTAGGAGTAAGGAGCATTTCATTACTGTACAAGCCATTTAGCAACTGGGACTGAGGATTTATTACCATTGTGTGATGTATCTGATTGCTCAAATGGTTATTCAATGTTTTGAGGTTTTTTTGTTTTGTTTTTTGCTTTTTTTGTCTGAGAAGAAAAAACACACACAAATGGCATTTGTCGCAGAGGTCCATCTTGCCAATCCAGCATCAGCAACCAAATGTCTGAGTGACAGATTTCTTACATGTCAGCCATCTGGTTTAGATGCTTAAGACTTGATGGTTAGTCAAGATGTTAGTACAAGGCCAGTTGATGATAAGCTCCAACAACGACACATCTGTGAAACACACAGACAGCAGACACTGGAGGAATGTGACTGTTCTGGATTAAGACTTCCACACACTGCGGAAAATGTTATCCTAACAACTGCAAATATCTTGAATATAGTCAAATTGATCTAGTATTTCTGATTATAAGATTACAATGAACCAAATATGAGTATTAAACCTATTTCTAGTCATTGTTTTATTACTTTCAAGCTTTGAAATTTTTTGCTTAAATGCTTAAAATTAGCAAAATTATCTGCCCCTAGAACAAGATTATTATATCAAGTTTGATATTAGTACAAATGTCTGGATAATAATCTTCTATTTGGTTTATTGTCATCTTATAACAGGAAATACTAAATAAATTTGTCTATAGTCAAGATATTTCAATTTGCTAACATGCTATATGTTGCAGTTCACTTTTCACTGTGAAAGCTTAAAGAAGAGATTAAAAAAGGAAAAAATCTATGATAAAATTATTCAGAAACAAATCTGGAACTAATAGCAGAAGAGGCAAACTGAAAATACATAGATGACCTATTAAACATTAAGAACTATAAACTCAACCATGCAAATGAAATGAAGACAAAAAGGAACAGGTTAGTAGCCTATATAGTGACTGTAAATGATCTACTATCTATCAACAAGTTTGAACAAGCTTAAACCTGAGGTTTTAAAGGTTTTTGATGCACTATCGATTACACTGCACAACAATTTTTTTGAAAAGTCTTGCTTCCTGAAAAGTTTTTGCTGATTGTGACCGGTACCTACTGCGTTGCGCAAATATAGTTTTGGTTTTACTGCATCATGTAGGAACTCTGAGAAATAGACATTTATATGTTTACTGACAATA
>JAQQZR010000038.1:21344526-21359029 GCA_030068235.1 Notoglanidium macrostoma | reverse complement strand
TCCAGCTTCTTTCTCTACTACAAACGTCTGTTTAGTAATTAGCGCTGGAGGAGGCATATGACAGGGTTTTGGACTCTGAGCGTAACACCAGTGCATTAGTGCAAGTTGATGACTAGAGGATACCAGTCGCCATAGGAACAGATAGGAAAGGGGATCAATGCATGGCTTTGTTTAGACATCTCATTTACTTCTTATTATCTGCACTGGTGTCTGAGCATTCAGCTGATGCACGGACATTTATAGACAGGAAATGATGGACAGGATATTCTTAAATGCTTTAGTGTTGCTCAGATGGCACTCGAGCACATGCTTTAGCATACTAATAATCAGTCAGTAAATCAGCAGGACTGGGTGTGTACCGGCCCCCGCCAGGCTGGTTAGGCACGCAGTATACGGTAACACCTTAAAATGTACAAAAGTGACATTGTGACTAAAATACAAAATGGTTTCTATTCATTTGGGTGGTGACTGTGCAAGTTTTGGAAAGAGAGACATGAAAAGCTACAGACACTCAGGCCAAGAATGAACCTTTCAAATCAATTCTGGGCACACTTTTTTTTTTTAAGTGGCACAAACAAAACTATTGCTGGACAGATGTCTCTTTCAGGTATTATCCCGAAAAAATTCTGGCCAATTTGCACTTACACTTCATAGTGGCTACTTCCTGTCTTTCGATTCCACAGTAATGGTTGTTTACAAGTAAACAGTTGTTGACTCTTGTAAATATTTGTAAACACTCAGCGCCCTTTAAGAAGATACTAAGTAGAAAAAGCCCTCAAGTCATTTTACTCCACACAGTGCTCAACTGTGTGAAATAGTCTTATGACAATACAAGAGCAATTTGACGTAGGCAGATGAGGCCACTAGCTCTCTGGAATATCCATTAAACGGTGACTGATGACACTCGGGCTCCTGGACGTGCCAAAAGGGAGGAACTGATGAGAAGCAGAGGTGCCAAGCCAACCAAAAGAGGTCTTTGATCATGGAGCGTAGATAAAGGAGAGAGCCATAAATAAGCTGATCTGACAAACTGACCCTGACCAAAGCCACGCTACAGCCACAGCGGGGCCTGCAGGGAGGAAACCTGAGGCACTGAACTCTCTCACTTAATCTGCCAAACAACACAGTTCATTCCAACCCATGGCCTTGTTTACTGCTGCCTTCAGTATGAGCTTAAAGTTATACGTGGACATCATCAACCTATTGCAAAGTTTATGATTTACACTGCCCACATCAAAGAAATTGCCTACAAACAATAGAGTTGAAGGTTTTCATGTCTCAAGGACTTCATACACAAACCCTTTTTTAAATACAATTTTAAATAGTTACAACACATTTGTAATATAATTATAATGTTTAACATTTCTAAATGCTGAATTTACTTAAGATTTGGGGTGAAAGTAACAATTTGTTTTACTTAGTTTATTAATTGACCACTGCCTTTCTGGATTAATGAACTAAACCAGCAACTATTTTCCTACTGTTTTTTCCATTTTCACCTATAAAATTGAGACTTTTTATATCCACTGTAAAAGTTAAAGGTATTGCAGGATTCTTCACCTTTTCCCAGGTGAGTCACCACCGAGTTTTTATAAGCTTTCCGTACCATGTCCTCCAGAGTATGGAGCTAGGAAAAAAAAAAAAAAAAAAGTGTCATAAATATCTGTTAAACTGAGCATCAATGCACAGAGTGGAAATGAAAGTAACAAACTAAAAGTTATCTGAAGAATTAAATTTCCTCAGGAATTTTATATACTTCTGTAGGCATGATACAATGAACACTGAGGAACAGTAGCATCCAAATACAAATTATTGTCCCCTGAGGTTCGACTATTTTCCAAAAGACATCCAAATCAGCCATGACAAACAGCGATGACAGTAAAATGTCATGACATTTAACACGAATAAACAGTGTTGCTTTGACTTTGGAAGTCAATATAGGCTGCAACCAAATTACTGATGGAAATGTATTTCTTTTCTCAGCTTCAGAATGGCATGCTTTTCTCCCATAGACAGCTTTCTGGTGTTGATGTTGGTCTACCCTCCATAACTACAAATGCAGTCTTCACATGTGAAAGCCAAAGCTTAAACTGAGATTACGGGCTACTTAACAATTAAACAATCAGTCTTGTATGTCACACCTGGGTAACAATCACATGTCGCTTGTCATGTTCACTTTTACAGTTTAGTTCACTTGAAAAACCGGGTGGTTTGATAGAACATTACAAATCATTTTGTATGTTGTTTAACATATCTAGATATAAATAGCAGGGAATAAAGCCTGATCTAGCTTTTCATATTCGTCTTTTGATCTCACACACAAATGTTTTCAGTGCACAGCAAAAACAAATTGCTGGCCTTGCTGTTCCAATACTTTTGGAGGTACCGTATCTATACCTATATTTTTACTAAAAGAAATAGGGTGCCTAAGACTTGTGTATATTCCTAAAAGAGTAAAACAGAAGTGCAAAAACAGCTCACAAGGCCCAGTACAAGCACTTCCTGTGTGGTGAGAGAAGCAGTGAGAGGGGTATCATAGCTTAATTACGGACATTTAAAGTAAAAGTAAACAGATGTGCTGAGTAATGAACTTGAGATCATGGGGACTTGCAGTTTTGTTTGGCTAAAGGGGAGATGGAGCCTGAGAGCATGAGAACTTTACACTTCTGGCTCTAATCTCGGTCTTGATCCAGACTTACCCTGTCTTGGTCTTCCTGCTCTTTCAGCCTGGCATCACTCAGCAGTGTGGTCTTCTCAGCTAGCTGAACCTAAGCAGAGTGAGAAAGTCGAGAGTGAAAGGTGGAAATGATTAATCTGTCTTTACAAGTCTCCAAGGTACATTTCTGGTAAGTTGACTAGTAATTGCTATCCCCTGAGTGCTGTATTTAAGAGTGAATGCACAGTTTATATGATTCAACATTTATAGTGGGGGGAAAAAACTAACCTGAAGTTCCTCAACACCCTAAAATACAAGAGGGAAGCAAACAGAGGTGAGATCCAATACACAACAATATAGCAAGTACACTAATAAACAAAACCTCGACTATTCTCATTATAATAATGTGGCAAAGTACGAAAGCAAATCTATTTTGTAAATAATGCACATCAAATTTGAGATATGGTTCTGTTAAATTTTAATTAATAATTTTTAAATAATAATACTCATTAATAACCATTAAACACAGTAACCAAATGATGAATATAAGATGTTGAGGGCAGACAGCTGGTCTATGAAACCCAAAGGATACAAATGGAAAAGATTACAACTGACTAGTTTAGGAGGCCTGATTCTACAAATTAGATAAAAACACATAGAAGACATGACATCAGTCTATTGATTATGGGAACTAAAGGGTCACGGATTGATTCTTGTCTTTCCAAGGAAGAAAGACTTTCAAACCATCAAAAACACATGCATGTATGACTTCCATCCTGCCTGACGCTGGACCCTGCCTCCAAATGTGCTCACATGAGAATGAGCCTTAACATAAATCTACCTCCAAGCCACTCTCTCAGCAGTTAATTGAGAACAGGGATTTAGGGCCTCATCATCCCTGGATAGTCCAAACTGCTGTAGAAACCCTATACAAACAGGTTTCTTTGGCAAGCAGCCATTTTGCTTCAGTAAAAATTCTGTCATAGCAACAATTCTTAGTGAGCTGTCTAAAGATGAGGGAACCAAATTGTACATTTGATGAGGAGGTAAACAGCACCATCTGGTAGTGGTCATGGGAATCTCTTATGCATACCTGAGGACCACTGAGACTCCTTTGCTGCAGCTCCTCCAGCTCCTTCTGCACCTCCCATACTCGACTGCCCATTTCTTCTTCACGATTCTGCAAGGACAACGTACAATTCTACATGTAATTTCATGCAGTTTTCAGTCAATAAACATGAAATACGTCTGCATGCAACACACCAACAACCCTGATATTAATTATACAGCAAACTACACGGGTCTCAAATCCAAATAGTCAGCATAGTTGTCTGTTAGAATGCTAAACGTGGATATAAAACCCTTCAGGTATAACTCATATAAACCACTCTGTGGGGAGCCACTGGAGGCGCTTGTATAGCGTAATTGCTTCCTCATGATTCTGATTACTCGCTGAAGAGCAAGGTTAGTGCATGCAGAGATTGGCCACCCCTCATATTACTGATCCACCCACATTTCTAGGATAGTAAGTTAAGTCATGCAAAAAAAAAAAAAAAAAAAAAAAAATTTAAATGAAACGCAACATCAAATGAATATATATTCATTGTACCTGAAGAATTTGCTCATAACGTTGAACATTTTTTTTTAGGTCATCTTCTTTATGGGAAATTGCCTTTTGAAGTTGATTAACTTCCTCCCGATGGATTCCCATTAGTTCTGCTTCAACCCTTTGGGCCTTTTCTGCATTTGGGCAACAGACAGGACATAGTTAAGCTCATACAGTCTTCCACCACTTACTCTCAAACCCCTATTCCAAAACAGAGAAGTTGAAAACATGGTACATAATACAGGACATCGTCACTGATGAGTTACTCCCCAGAAAGGGAATAGAGAAAGCAAATTCAAGGTCCCGGTACAAAAAAAGTGTCTGTGACATGCAGATGACATTGTGCGCTTACCAACTGCCTCCTTTACTGACGCTTCAAGCTCTTTATCCTTTAGAGCTATCTGGGTGTTGAACTCTCTCATCAACTGTTTAAGTGCAGAGTTGTGCTTCATTTCCAAATCTTCCACATCAAGCCTGTAAAAAATATCAGTGGTTTAGCAAACTATACAAAATGGCAAATGAACCGTTTTCTCATATTTTTGTTTCTTACTTCAGCTTTTTCTCACTCTCATCTTCTATTTCTTTCCTCAGATATTCCAGCTCCTTTTCATGTTCCTTCCTCAGTGAGCGAAGGTCTTTCTGTAACCGGGTGTAATCTTTTTGGACCTTCTGCTTCTCGTTTTCAGTTTCCACCAGTTTTCGTTGTAGATTGTTCTGATGGGACCCCTCAGTAAGACATTCTCCATCTGCCTGCCCTAGTCCTAACTGCAAGTTCTCTTGGACTTTAAGCTGATTCTCTTTTTCCTCCAGTCTCTTACAGAGGTCTTGGAGCTTCATCTCATAGTCTTTCACCAAGAGATCCTTTTCATTTTCCCAGGCTTCTTGCTTTAATATAGTGCCCTCTTCTTCTGCATACTGTACAGGCTCCATTGCTAAGAGGTTGTTGGTTTTCTCCAAAGAGCACTTATCCAGTTGCATGGAAGTAGTCTCGTTCTCTTGGACCTGGACCTCAAGACTTGAGCAAGTCTTCTGAAGCTTCTGAACCAGTGCCATCTGTTCGCACAGTTCTGCTTTAAGTTGGCTGATTTCAGCTTGGCGGGTAGTGTTCTGGTCTTCAGATTCAACAAGTTTGGCTTCCAGCTCTCTGAGCCTTGAAAAGGCCTCTTCCTCTCTTTCATTTACTGCAGCAGAAACAGCAGCTTTATTCTGCTCTGCTGCCAACTTCTCCTTGTCTATGTCCTTTAATGTTTGCAAAGGGTTCGCTTGTTCTAATTTTCCATCATGTTGTACCTGCTCCAGGTGCTTTTTGTGCTCTTCCCTTAGATTATTGATGGTCTCCTCCATTTTCTTCCCATTCTCTTCCAAACTCTTCACCTGTTGTTCCTTCTCATTCTGCCTCTGCTTGATGTCCTCCAGCTCTGCCTGTAGATCCTTGACGGTCTTCTCCTTCTGCTCAATCTGTGAAGTCAGCTGCTTACGAATCAAGCAAATTTTTTGCTCGGCTTTCTTTTTCAGTTCAGCTACTCTATTTGCACTCTCTTCTGCTACCTTCAAAGCCTCCTCCTTCGACTTTAAGATTTCTGCCTTCTCCCTCTCAAAGTCTCCTTGCTGGCTGTCTAGTTGTTGTTTGACATTTTGGAACTCTTTCTCTAAAGACCGGAGTTTTTCTTCAGTTTCACAGACAAGATCACTTTTATGAGAACACTGTTCCTTGGTTTGGTGGAGCTGTTGAATCAGCTCCATCTTTTCACTCTCCCTCAAGTTATGGTGCTTCTGCAACTCAGCCTCCATCTGATCCTGTTCTTTTGTCTGCAATTTCAGTCGTTCCTCTAGTTCACTTATCTTCTTTGTATAGTTATCCAACTCTAAAGTCAAGGCACTTACCCTCTGCTCTTTCTCACTCAGAACTTGGTCCATCTCTGACTTACTGATTGATTGATTGTCAAGGCTGGCAGTGAGTCTTTGTAGATGCTCGTCCTTCTCTGCTATCTGTTTCTCCATGTCCTCTATCTTGCATTGAAGAGATTTGACAGTGTTGTGGTTCTGAGTGAGTTTGGAGTCTGTCGTCTTTTTAAATTCAGACAGTTTATTCCTGAGTATATCTGCTTGTTCGACAGCAAAGCCCTTTTCTTTTTCCGCTCGTACCACAGCCTCCTCCAGCTGGCTTTTGATACTTTGTTTTTCCTCATTGTGCTGCTGATTCAGCAGAGATATGGCTTCTTCCTTCTCAGTTATGCTACTTGATAACTGGTTTTTTAGGTCATCGATGATGCTCTCCAAATTACTGATGTGCAAAATATTTGCTTTAAGTTTTTCTGATATGCTTTTGTTTTCTTCATCAAGTTTTTCTATACCAAAAACTTTCTCAGAAAGTACCTGGGAATGATTGTTAGCATCTTTTTGCAAAGACTCTTTCTCAATTGTTAAGGCTTTAAGATTCTCTGAATTTGCATTTAACTGAAGAGCCATTTGGTCAAGCGAGTTCTTAAGGCTCTGGCTCTCCTCTATCGTTTGCTGAAGCTCTTTCTCTAGACAACAGATTTTGTCATTCTTTGTCAAAATGACATTTTTAAAATCACACAATTTCCTCTGACTACACGTAACCCTATTTTGCAACTCATTCAACTTGGTCTCTACTCTTTTACAGAGATGGTCTGAGAAATCATTTAACATTGCTTGTGCACCTTCACAGTGGTGCTCCAGCTCCTTACCGATGCCACAGATTGTTGTCCGAAACTCCATTTCCTTATTCTGCCACTCAGTAGTTTTCTCTTCAAGAGTCTTCTGTAGGTTCTCACCCTCCTTACTTCTGGAAGCTTCAAGTGCATTAAGCTTCTTGCATGCATCTTCTAGCTCTTCAGACAATGCCTGCAATCTCTCGTTACTTGCCTCCTCAGTCTTAGTGATCTGGTCCTGAAAGAGGTTTCTTTCATTTAAAGCCTGGTTTAAGTTTTTCTCTACAGTCTCTACCTGCCTTTTGAGGATGTCCTCTACTTCAGACAAGCTTTCCAGTTTGACTGCAGCTTCTCTGAGCTCTGTCTGGAGTTTCTGCACAGTGGTTTCCCTCATTGAAAGCTCTTCCCTAAGGTTCTTTACTTCTTGACCCACTTGTTCCTTCTCCTCTCTGTTCGTTAAAAGCTGCTGAGAGATGTCCTCTAACTCCTGCACTTTTTCTTGTAAAGACACCGCATGCTTCTCCTGCAGCTCCTCCACCTGCTGGCTTAGCTTCTCCTGCCAATGATGCAGAAGGTCTTCTTGTTCAAGCTTATGAACCTTGTGAATTTTTTCTAACTGCTCCTTGTGATTTGACTCCAACTCAGACAAGGCACTGCTGAGGCCCTCCGAGGTCGCCTGGGCCATCTCAAGAATCTTATCTTTAACCTGTTGCTCTTTCTGTTGCAGTTCTTTATCCTTCTTGGCTAGCTCTGCTTTAGCATTTTCCTCTTGTTCTTGAAGCCTTTTCTTCAATTTTTCCTGCATTTCTTTGGCTTTCTGTTTGAGTTTCTCCATTTTGGTCTCCTGGGATTTCAACTTGCTATCCATTTCTTTTCCTAGGCTCTCAGCTCTTTTCTCATAAGAACTTCTCTCCTTATCTAACTGCTTGTTTAACTGATTTAGCTCCTCCTGCGTTGCTTGGTGTGACCGAGCATGTGAATTCTCTTTTTCAGCCAGGTCATTCAAGACTTGCTGTAGCCTCTGTTTTAATTCTTCATTTTCATTAGTCTTCTGTTGAAGACACTCTTCTTTCTGCTGGCAGTCATTGCGATCTACTTCCAGAAGTCTTTCCAGGTTTTGCACTTGATTCTTTGACTGCTTCAGCTCCTCTTGCACAGAATTATACTGAGCACCAGCCTGAGTAAGCACCTCCTTCTCAGACTGCGCAACACTTTGTAGATCTTCGATTTCCTTTATCTTTGCCTCCATATCATGTTGAGCCTTTTTAATATCTTCCTGTAAGATTCTTTCCCTTTCAACATATTGCTCAAGCTCTTTATCCTTCTCTTCTAGTGCTATTCTTACTTGATTTAGCTCTTCTTTCAGAGACTTCTCTAGTCCTTCTAGCAACTCCTCATGTTGACGCTTAATGTCTTCAATCTCAGTCTGAAATTTCAATTGCTCTTCCTTTAGTTTCACCTCAAACTCCCTCCTAACCGACTCATTAGCTGCATCAGCTGCAAGTTTCTCCTCAAGATGCTCTTTACACTTCTGCATCTCACTGAGCTCAGAGGACAGCGTCTCCAGCTCAGCCTGCTTTATAGCTAGTTTCTCCAGCATTTTTTGGTTCATTTCCTTAACATGGCCTTGAAACTCTAGTTCTTTGTCGTTCATGATTGTGTCAATCTCGGACTTGTGTTTCTGCACTAGCTCTTCAAGAGCAATAGAGTGCTGCTGGTTCAAAACGTCTGTCTGTTCTGCCTTCAATTTCTCCAGCTCTTGCTTATGCCTTTCTTCTAGGATAGCCATTTCACTTTCATATTTCTTCCGCTGTTCCTCAAACTGTGCTGAGAACTGATCTTCCTGGGTAGCATCCCCCTGTGACGACTTGGCCAAGGAACTCTCCAGCTCAAGAATTCTCTAAAAGTAAGCAAAAAACAATATATTCAGTTAAATCCAGTGACTCTTATTGAAACCTGAGTAAAATAATCATGTATAGTTGCCTTTGTAGGCAGTGGCTCAACTGAACCATCAAACAATATCCCACGTCAGATGAAATCCGCTGGAAGATGATTACATTAACTCACAGTTTTTGTACTCTCCAGCTCTAGCTGCAGCTCCCTGGCTTTGGCCTCTCCTTCAGCCTGCACAGCTGACTTTTGTAGCTCCGCTTCCTCCACAGCCAAAGAAGCCTGCTGCTCCTTCTCCTGTGCGGCTTTCAGTAGCTCTTTACGACAATTTTCCTTAACAGCAAACAATCCATCACACTTCATGTCTGTACCATCTTAAATAAATAAAAGTTTTGAATGGAGTACGAATAATACAATAAATGTACCACTGCTTCGTTTATCTGGGCACTTATTTGCTTGTCCTTGTTAGCCAGATCTTCTAAGTGCTGCCGCTCCATTTCCGCTATCTTATCTTCTGCAGATTTCTGAAAACAGAACAAGGAAAAAATCAAGATAGGTGAAGACTGGAAAAGGCCCAGATGTTGTTTTTCCTGTCTTTAGGGTTCAGCTTTGCAGTGACCCATCTGGAACCAACAAGCATGCTACAGACAAAGGTCACGGAGATCATACTTTTTTTCCTTTGATGTGAACTTTAACTGAAGCTCTTGCCCTGCATCTGCATGATTTTACTCTTGCTCTGCTGCCACATGATGGTTGATCGGCTAATTGCATGAATGTGTACAGATGTTCCTAAAAATGGGGATGGTAAGTGTAACGTTACATCAGCGCTAAAACACATCATATGTGATTTTATTTATTTTGATAGTCTGTTTTAGTGTTTAACTTGTCTGAGCATGTTATTTATACAAAATATGGATGTGTTTATTTGTTTAAAATGGAAAATCGCCTGAAAAATTTTATAAATGAAGCTTTAAATAAATCTGAATTCAGTTCATTCTGGTAGTTCATATAACTACCTGTTGATTCATTTTAGCTGCCAGAAGAAACAAGGCAATTTCAAGCTTATGGGAAAGAAAGGAAAAAAAAAAAAAAAAAAAAAAAAAAAAAAAAATGAGAGAGTAGGAAATAGAAATAGGCTTAATAATCTTATACCAGGGAGACTTCCAAGAGACCTAAGGCAACATTAAATGGCCTCCAGAAACATCTGACTACGTTCTGATTACTCTCTGCATGTGACATAGTGATGTGGTAACTAGTGACCATGTAATGTCAATGAAATTTGGCAACTTGCAGCAACAAAAGGTGAAATAACCTCTGACAATTCATAGTGAGCAAGTACCGAGTTAAACAGTTCTCAACTTTGAGACTACCAATGAGAGCAAAGTGATACTACTGATTGACAGATGATGCCAACACTGAGATCCCCGAACATTTACTGTAAAGAGTGGTAGGTCAATGTTCATGTTCGTACATCAAAATGGAAAAGCGGCTCATTGTAGAACTCCTGCAAGAACATGATTATTTTTAATCCTAACTTTTGATTTGATTTTTTTTTTTAAACGTTTAGCCAGACATTTTCTTTATAAAGATTTATCAGAATTTTGTTAGGAAGAATCTTGCTGTGAGGCAAGTGATATAGTCACTAGGCTAACTAGATGTTTCAACAGTTAACCTAGCAGACAGCCTAAATGTGCCTTAAAGCGTTACAGAAACCAGAAAAAGTTACAGCTTTTATCTATAAACCATATTATCTGTGAACTAAAAGAAATGAACATTGGGTGGATTGTCACTGTTGAAGCGTAACTCTGTCCATATGCATACTCTAGCGATAGATTTATGTTCTTGTAGACGGTGGGAAATTTACACGAAGGATACGTAGTTAATTGGAGCCTGGAACGTCTTGGTTGACGAACAAATCACTTTAGATGTGGACGGCCCTAGCTACCATACTTCAGCAACAAAGCGATGGGTGATGAGCAAATCGCTTTCTGTGTTTCCGCCCCTTTACTCAAGAAGACAGAGTTGGGTTAAAATCAAAAGGTGCTTTCACAAATTATTAGTTTAGCGGTGTGCAAACCTATGGACCTAGGTTGCTGTAAGTATTTTTTAACCCCTAAAAAAGTTGAATTGTTTTTCACTTCCTTTGTGTACTTTGCAATTTCACATTAAAGGTGGGAAAAGTTCGGACATGACTTATCTTAGTTTTATTTTTTTCCCCCTACTACATAAAAATCAGCCATTTTGACAGGGGTGTGTAGACTTTTTATATCCACTGTAGTATTCAACAAACCAAGCCATTACAAGTGTGACTTGCTGTAACAAACCCTAAACCCCTGAGCCCAATGAAGAATAAGCTCAATAGGTAACACAAAGAGACAGGAGCCAGTGAAAGGAAGAATTGCAGCCAGTGAAAGGAAGAAAAATGAGCTATTTAAAAAAAAAAAGATTAGACGATAAAGGGTTAATATAACATTCTTACATTTTTATATATCTGCAATGAATATTAACACTTTCCCATAAAAAAAAGTTTCAAGGAACTTAAAATAGTCCCGCTTGAGGAAGTATAGTCAACCCATCTTAAGAAGTGTGTTTTTCAGCTCCAAAGCTATATTTAGCAAGATCTGTGGGTGTCAACTTTTTATGCAGGACCAAATAACTTCTAGATATGGATGTTCCGTACAAGTTTCAGCCAAATCCAGTAAAAAAATGAGTGATTGATGAGGCTTAGCAAAAGCCTTCAGAATCAAAGAATTGCTAAAATGAAGAAAATTAGCTTCAAGAGACAAAATTCAAAAGAAACAATAACTTGGAAAGTAATCAGGAGTAGAGAGAGGATTTTACAAGATCCCATGAACTTAACAGAAGTTTATACAAGAACTTTTCTCAACAATATCTACGACATGAACTTGGAAAAGGTCTGAATTCTGGGAATGGAATGACCCAGGAGTGAATATATATCGGGATGCGTGTCATTTTGCTACATCCCTCTCCAATGGATAACTATGTATCGGCAGTGCGGACCATGTCAGGTCAGATCAAGCTTTCACCTTATCTATCCATGCTGCTTACACAGAACGGTTGCTGAATCGCTAATTTTGTTCTAAAATAAATCTGAATTAGTATAAAATTTATTACACCTGAAAATCAATCAACTAAGATCCATAATTGTTAAGAAATGTATTAGAATTAAGATCTTTTACTTGCCTGGGATAACTAAACATTTAGCTTTTTTTGTGGGCACTCAAAGGCAAGGTGGGAGCTGGGATCTACCAGGTAAGCTTTTAACTGGCAGGAGGTGAATATATATATATGTGTGTGTGTGTGTGTGTGTGTGTGTGTGTGTGTGTGTGTGTGTGTGTGTGATTTGCAATGCAGACATTTGTAATTTCAGCCTGTAAACTACTTTTACATTCATTCTTTAAGTTTATTAAGAACATCTTTGTTCCTTTGTGCTTTAAGATTACTTTTAAAATACGTTTAATTCCACGTTTTTTTCCATAATTCAGTTTTTATGCTGCCCAGACACGCTGTGTCTGATATTGTTTTGCTAAATAATAGCACCTTCATGATGTTTATGACCTCCTGTTTGACCCTGGTGAGCTCCTGTTGAAGACTCCGCCTCTCCTCCTCACTGGCCTTCTCCACCTGCTTCACCTGCTCCTCCATGCGTTCCTGCAGCTGACGCCGGGCTTCTTCCGCCCTCTGTGCCATGCCCAGGGCACGCTCCAACTCCTCAAACGCTACGTGAAGACCACATACTCTCAACAATTACAATACCGTCACATAAATGGAGAGAGACAGAGAGAGAGAGAGAGAAAGAGAAACAGAAAGAAAGTGAGTGTGTGTATGGTTCAAGAGTTCACGTTCACTCACCAGCTTTCTCTGCTTTCTCTCGCTGCTCCTGCAACTCCTCTTTCTGGGCCAGAGTTTGATGGATCTTGGTGCGCAATTGGGCAATCTCCTCCTCCTTTATCTCCAGAGTCTCATGCATCTGCCGCTTGGTCTCAGCAATAACCATGCCCTAGAAGCAGAAAAAAATACAGCAACAATGACTTTGATCTGGCTTCAGTGAGCACTTGTAGATGCCTTTATGTGTTTTACTGTCAAACAGCATTCTCATCGGGAGCAATGTCTCGCTGGGAAATTCATGAGAGATGTGTAATTTTAATTAGAAAAACTGATTCACTTCAGGACTTTTTTTTTTTTAAATGTGAAGGTATTGATCTGATTGTGTAGTAGTAATATACTCCTGACTGTATAGCAGGCAGATAATTACTGTGAAAACAATGTGCTGTCCACAGCTATGCACAGCAAGAATTCTATTTATTCTCACAATCAGAATTTCGGATCCTTTCTGACACGTCGCGGTGAACACAAACATGCCAATCCCACGCGATTATCGCTGTCCTTCAGAAAAGAGGTTGAAGACGAACGCTCAACGCAGCTGAGGACCGAGTGCACCACAGTAATAAAAACTCTTCCAATTTCACAGGCAATGTGCGTAGCTCAGATTACTTCAGATTGCGGCAAGACGTACTGAAATTAAAGCACGACTGAGTACCAACACTCATTTACATTTTCTTTTCTTGACCTAATCATCAAAAAAAAAATTTCACTTCCTGTATAAGGAAGTTTCATTTCCTGTATAAGGCCGTTCTTAAACCCCCCAAAAATTACTAGAAAAAGCGACTGTTTGAAATGCAAAAACACAGTGCTTACATCATTTATAATCATTCATTCTTTAGTTTTACTTAGACAAGCTGGAGTCATGGGTTTTCCCAGTCACACGGCTCATGTGAACAGCTGTCCGACAGACACACGCTGATGAGCCCACAGGAGGCCTCTATCTGTCTGTAAACACCCGTGTGTTACTCTTACCTTGTCCTGCTCCAGCTGCTCAATGAGGTTCTTGGCATCCCTCAGCTGTGTGATCAGCTTGGTCTTCTCACTGGTGTGAAGTTCCTGAAAAATTCAATGAGAAATGAGTATTCCAAGGACCACAGTTTCTATATGCCATAGTTAAGGAATAAACACAATGTTCTTGCTGAACTGGGAATGACTGATTTCTCAAACAGTGACTGAAAAAGAATGTGCCGAGTGTCAGATGCATGTTTAGATACTTTGGAGACCACAAAATATTTCCTGTACTAATGATCCAGTAGGCCTGGCTAGACTACATATTTTATCTCGAGCTGTTAAATCTTGAAATAAGTGGTATTAACATTCCATTTTAGCAAATTTACACACCATTTTCCCCATAACCAGCACGTTCTTAAACATTCTGAATAATAAGCCAGGAATAAAAATAAAAAACAAAACCAGCAACAAAAAAAAAAAATAAAAAGAACCCCACCTACCAGAGGTGTTGATGACCAAAAATCCTATTCTATCTAACTCACTTAAAACAGTAGAAGGTAAATTAATTTAACTTTTGCGAGCATCTGATTCAAGCTCCACAAAGATAATTAACTTCCAAGGCCAAATAATTATCTATAAGGAGGCACATCGCATTTGCCTGGCAGATGACAACTTAAATCATTTTTCACACGCTAAATAATTTTCCTGAAGATTCCCTTTAATAAGAAGCAGCTTGGTGAAACTGCTTAGTATCCACGCTCCCAGGCCAAGGAACTCGCTATCTGTCAGGAACCTTGATTAAATAGCCTTAAAAAAAAA
>JAQQZR010000038.1:21326206-21344426 GCA_030068235.1 Notoglanidium macrostoma | reverse complement strand
CTGCTTAGTATCCACGCTCCCAGGCCAAGGAACTCGCTATCTGTCAGGAACCTTGATTAAATAGCCTTAAAAAAAAATAAAAAAAAAGCTTAAAACACATTTATTTACCTTGGCTTTAATTAGTTCTCTTGATTTTATGCTTAAAACTGCTTTTTATCTCTTAATGATTTTAATACTTTATTTTCTGTACAATTACTTCTTTTTATTTCTTAACTTCAGAGGTTTTAATATTTAATTTTTTTATCTTTAATGGCTCAATAATGGCTTATATTTTTTCAGGTGAAGCACTTTGAGCTAAATTTTTACTATGAATGGTGCTATAAAAATAAAATTCTTATTATTATTATAATACAGATTTTTCTTATTATGACCACCTTTGACAGAAAAGGTTTTTCGCACTTTGTTTAAGCCCTTAATTTCATAACATAATAATGTACCATCAGAGCATGATTAAACAGCAGTGATTAAACATTTTACCTTCATCTTTTCCAGCTCTTGCAGTCTCTCCTGCAGTTGCTGCTGCAGGGCGTCATTCTCACTGCTGAGCTGAGCACTGCGCTCTTTGTTGGTGTTAATCAGCTCCTTGCAACGCTGCAGCAGTGTCTCCTGCCTCCGCACTCGCGTCTGCAAAACTTCCAAGTCAGCAGCATTGCCTGGTTCACTACTGCCCCCTGCTGCATGCGCATGCGCATGCGCGAGCGCACACACACACACACACACACACACACACACACACACACACAGAGCAAACTGCTCACTACAGAACCAGATGAAAAAATTTGTGCGAGTGACAGTGAAGCAGCAGGTCTCATTTCTTACGTTAAACGTAATCATGAATCTAAAAGATATTTTTAAAGGCTGGCTCAGCATAATCACTGCAAATGTGTGAAAAATTATTTGAATGCACTCTATTACAGAGGAAAAACTTACCATGATTTAAAAATTCTTCAATAGCATTCGATATTTATTTTGTACAGAAATTCTGAGTTTCATCATCTTTCATCAACATGGTCTATTTTCACCATTTTAGCCCACATTACCCACAATGCAGTTCAAATTCTTACTTCCTCATCCATACTATCCATTCAAAGAGATCAGCTTCCAAAGCTAAAATGTTCAACGCAATATCATGGTCAGCGCCATCATGCCGCTCATCTCGTAGATCACTAACTAACCGAGTTGAGTCAGTTGTAAGTCAGCGTAACCATGTCATATAGATGCACTGCATTTGGAACTTTAAGACCAGTCTTTGTTGTGTCCACTATGGTAGATTTATCATTAACATGACCTGAATATTCCTGAAAATAAAAAGCAAGTATAAAAACAAAGGGCTTACACTTTTGTTTTGAGGAGCCCACAATGAAATCTGACCATTAAACCTACAGTAGTGTTTAATGCCATTGTTATGCTCCACATTGCTTAAACGGTTCGACTCGTCTCGGCTTGACTTCACTCGCTTTTGGTACCCGCAGTTACTTTTCAACTACCCTCTCAATGTGTTTGTCATAGCAATGCTGAACGAAACTTCTGTGATGTCATCTTCAACGCGACACAGGAATGTCGTCTATATTTTTAATAATACTACTTCTCTCCACGCACTGAACCGAGAAATTAAATTTAAATCTTGCTGGCCATCATAGTGCTGCAGCTTGAGGTGGTGCAATGGGGCTTCCAGCTCGAGGACGCAGATTCGCTTTCCCGTTTGGCACATATTACTTGGGAATTTTGCTGAAGGTAACTTGTTTAAAATTAGTCCGCCTGCACTGATATTTTGCTCAACCCTGTTATTGTAATGTAATTGGTAATGTGATGGGTAGTTTTGTAAGAAATCAAACATTATGGTGTTGCAATAATTGGACTGGAGCAGGAATTGTCCATCAGTTAGGGTCTCGACTGGTTACTTTTAAAGACAAGAGCCTACGGTCTGTCTTGCTTTAATTTGCTTACTGAAAACACAGAGCAAAGTTCGGAGTACATGTACACTGATTAGTTTTACTTACAGAGGGTTAGGCAAAATATCAGTACAGTCTGGCTAATATTAATGAGTTACCTGCAGCAAAACTTTCCCCAAACAATATGTACAGAACCAGGACTGGATCACCGGATCACCAGTGCTGCGCCGTCATCATTACACTACGAATAACGCTTAGTGTTGCCTTCTTTTCACCGGTGCTTTTTATACCTTACCACTGCATAGCATCCATTCGAACGCTGCTTTTGTCTTTATTTTTTTCTACACAAACGCGTGCGAATACACACACATATAATCAATGAAGCATAATTAATAAATAATAAATAAATAACATTATTTTAAAAAGGGAAGCTTGTTCAGGAGTCCCTGTCTTGCAAAATGAAGACGCAGTGATCATGATCATTGATTTCGATTCTCTCTGACCAATCAGTTATCTTCAGCTTTTTCACGCCACTTTTTGGTATCGTCTCATCTCAGCAACGGAGGTGGTACCAAAAATAGTACCGGCTACCAGACATTATCCACAACTAAGCCTTAATGGAAAAGCAAAAAAGGCGAGAAGAGTGGAATCGAGTCGAGCTGAGCCGATAAAAGAGCCATAAGCATGTTACAAATATATTAGGTATGTTTCAAGGTGGACCTTTGTTATAATTGAGCACAAGTGACATTTTGTTGTCGTCCCAGACATATATATCGTATGTGGGTACATAACGGGAATAAACGCACTCAATGGCCAAAGGTTTGTGGACACCTGACCATCAAACCCATATGAGGTTCCACCCCAAACTGTTGCCAAAAAGGTAGAAGGATACAATTGTCTACAGTTGACTTTGAATGCTGTATCATTATAATTTCCCTTCACTGGGACTCTGAGGCCCAAACCTGTTCCAGCATGACAATGCCCCTGTGCACCAAGTGATCTCCATGAAGACATTTAAAGTGGAAGACATATAGCTGCATAAGTGCGACTAAATCTGGAATCGGATGTTCAGAAAACGCATATGGGTGTGATGGTTACGTGTCCACAAACTTCTAGTGTATAATATTGTTGATGGCATATTGGCATCATGGTGCAAAATACAAGACAATACAATATAAAAAGTACACAGGACTACATAAAGTGCAAACAGGGAAACAACTGTACGACAAGCGCAAAGTACAAAACCACAGCTTACCAAAATAAATCATCATAATAAATATCCAGGACAGTACGAGTACACACTAAATAAGTTCATCATCCGTATAATCTGGCTAGTACAACTATGCAAAGCTGATTGTGCAAATTACACGTGGTAAATCAAACAAAAGCACTAGCGTTATGTGTGTGTTGCACGAACCTTGATTTAGTTCCTCACTCTCCAATTGGGAAGTGCTTTGTGGGTCAGAGGTCGTCTCTGTAGAATCGGCTGTCTGGGTGTCACCTGCCTCGGGTGAGACTAAAGCCTCAGGGCAACCATGTAACCGTTTCTTCATAAGCGCAACCTAATTCCAAAAAAAGGGTTTCAGCTTCATTGTGTGCCAGTACATATTCTCACACTAGCATAGACATGTGCATAAATACACACTTGAGTCTGCAGGACAGTGATCATCTGGTCTTTTTCCTCTAGCGCAGCATCAAACTCCTCCTGCAGGTGCTTCTTGGCTTGCTGGTCCATCTGCAGCTCCTGGCAGACACAGACACAGTGAAGTGACATGGAACAGTAGATGGTACAAAGGATGGGAATGGGTAACAGCTGCAACAAATTTTTATAACTGCGAGTTCACAGATTTTATCAGTGAGTCGTAAAGGAACTAATGAACCAAGAACAAAATCCAGCCTTGTGTTTCTATTCAGCTCAAGATTAAAGACATGCAGGAGGAAAATGACAGTGAGTGAGTGTGTGGTCCTACTTCTCGGAGTTCCCCTATTCTCCGTAGTGCTTTGTCTTGACTCTGACTGAGGATAGCCTGTGGAAGAAAGACGATACACATTTTTTTTAATTAACGAGACAAGGAAAAAACTGTGCAAAGACCAACCAGTAATCAAAGTCAGATTCTAGTGTTTAGAATATTTTGTTATTACTGTGAGAACATATGTATGTCTTTTGGTCATCATATTTCTCTATCCAATTCAATTTTATTTGTACAGCGCTTTTAACAACCGACATGGTCACAAAGCAGCTTCACAAACGTATATAACGGTAGACATCCAAACTTAACAACGTGAAGAAAAGTAGGCCTCTTATGGAGGACGGGATATGATGAGTTAAAGTACAGGTAGAACTAAATGAGGCTTCTGAAAACTACCTGTGTTTTCTCTTTATCTCTCTGTACCGTCCTGTAGGCTATTACCAGCTGGCGGAGAGAAGAGACAGATTAAGGAAATGTGGATGAATCTCACTGTGACACTTAACATGTCCGTTCTGGTATGAAAAAATAATGTGAATAAATATGCAGCTTACTGATATTTTTATAGCATGAAAAAAGAAAGGCAGGCAGATGTCCAAGTCTACATTAAGACTAAATGCAATAAAAATATATACAGTATATAGTCATTTGAATGAATAGGTGCAGCTGTTATGCAGCCTTATATTATTGTTGGGTACAGTGTTATCCTTCACCCAGAGGTTGTTACCTGGCTGCATATAAATAACGTATTAACTGTCTACCTAATCTAGTTGTAACACATTAATACCCTTTGACATAACCCTGCCAGACTAGAACACCGTGGACATTTTATATCCCATTTATATTTTGCACGAAATGTAATTAAAATGTCATTTATTTCGGTCAGTATTTCTGTCTTTTGCCAATACCTCAGAGTATTTCCCTCTATAGTTTGCTAGGCTCCTTTCAACCCTATGCAGCCGACATAAGAGCTGATCTTTGGACAGAGTCTCTGCATTCCCAGGTGCATCTTCAGCTTCACTCTCGATGTCTGATGGAGGGTCGAAGGCAGGCGCTCCCTGGGCCTCATTCTCCCCCAGAGATTCCCGTGACGGGCTACGGACCAGACTGTCCCTGGAGCCAGAGCGGAAAAGGCCCTCGGCACGCCCCGAAACCCGAAAGAGAGACTCAACAGAGGACACCCTCTGCTGCAGCTTCTGTGCCAGAGACTGTGATTCCTCTCTCTGAATGAATGTAGATGAGAATGTGAGATGCAAAATGTGTACTTCATATATATATTCAAAGGTTGTTAACTGCCACTGTCCCGAAACACTTTATATGGCTTTTATTGTAATATCAAATTGCTGTGCTACTTGCCAAGGGAGAGGCGACTCCATCTCCGTTTACACTTCCACTGGGAGAACTAACCGCTCCTTGAGTGATGTTCTGAACAGGACGGAAATGAAGAAATGA
This sequence comes from Notoglanidium macrostoma, assembly GCA_030068235.1. Taxonomy (NCBI): domain Eukaryota; kingdom Metazoa; phylum Chordata; class Actinopteri; order Siluriformes; family Auchenoglanididae; genus Notoglanidium; species Notoglanidium macrostoma. Next base: position 21,339,115 of record JAQQZR010000038.1, on the reverse strand, counting down.
TCAGTGGGAAAATGTTTAATAACTGGGTTCTGTTAGTATATTATTAATCCAGCTGGCTGCACCCTGATTACTCTAGATGCAATATTAGTATTGCAATGAGCAATGCAAGGGCCTCTGGCTATTCCCACATGCAGCCTGAGCGCCATGAAGAGAGCACTGCATTAAAGACACAACACTAGTTACATTGTACACAGAGCAGCAAATCAATGTCACAAAACCACCCCAAATAGACTGAGTCAAAAGATTTGCTGAGGTTGAGCTGAGGTTTAAAAAAAAAAAACAAAAAAAAAAACGTTTCTCTTAATGACAAATGTCACTTGAGGGATTTATGCCAGATTTATTACATAAGTCAGTGATGGGTTGTGTGTGAGTAATACCACGGTATGGAGGTGATGCAGTTATTTTTGCAGCCCTAACTATGAGGAAATGACACTATTCCTCCAATACAATTATCAAATACGGTATAAAACATTAGCCCTTGAAGTTCAGAGCAAATCAATGGAATATTGAAATACTTCAGAGATCTCAGGTTTGCAGTAGGCTTTGATAAATCTACCACACTGCTTCCAGTACATGCTACACCAACTTTCTCTCGGGGCAAAAAGAAGAAAAAAATGTTACAACGTTACCAGCTGTGCATTACGGTCATATAATCTTTACTGCAAAGGCATATACCTGAAGTATTGCAGGCAATGAGATGCAACATGAGATGCATTACAGCAGTCACAGTATGACGCATCAAATTTACAAACTGCAATCAAAAGGCACAAATAACTGTTTGTCTACTGAAAACGGTAACAGAACAGGAATTCAACAAGAACTGAAGCCAGAGCAAGAAGATGGCGGACATTACAAGATATTATTTGGGATGTTATCAGATTTCGAGCTGACATAGCCAGTTGACAATTCCGATACAATTTCCTTAAATATGCAATGAAAACACGGTGAAACAATTAGGTCTTCTACTGATAGGCCTCGGAAGAATATAAATAACACTGGAGATAAAAGAGCTGTCCATGGACCAGATGTATGCATGTGAGGAGATGCAGTATGAAAGCTGACTTTTATTTGATTCAGCTGCAAAATGCACTCACAATGCATCTGAACCTGGCTTCACACCAAACCATCGGTTCAATCCAGACCACGTAGTAGGCGCTACTGCCAGAACAGCACACTCCAGTTTAATCAAATAAACTAATGCTTAAATGTGCAACTGTCTCAGGAATGCGCTTGGGATGGATAACTAACAACTGTAAAAGAGTGGAAATGGTCATCCTCAGAGCAGTCAAAAAACCCTGAACTAAACAGAGAAATAAAGACTCGCATGTCACTAATAGTAACAGTATGGATAGCTTTAATATGGCTGAAAAAGCTCATTTGATATTTCCCTAATTTAGCAAATTTGCAATGTCTGAAAGGTCCTGTTTGAAGTGTTGAATTGGCATGTGCTATGACCAGGGTTGCCAGATCTGTGTGATCAATTTGGTAGCAATTTGCCTAAATAGTGCTTCTAATATGGTCCTAAAATGGTGTTTTATTACTACATGTTGTCATAAATAAAGAATATCTATGTGAACGAATGAAAAATATAACCAACTGGTTGTTAAAAGTGGCCATTCTAGCAGGAAAACCCGGCTTATTAGGCATGTAACGATATATCATGCACTGACGAATCACAATACAAATTTATGACTATGGTGTATAATGGCATTATTTACACCTGCTAAGGGTAGGTGGACAAAATCACACACAAAACTGGTCGTCTCTGATTTAATAAGGTTCGGACAAAGTTATCCCAGTAGTCCCAGTTATCCACCCATTTTGGTCTGACGTCCCACATAATGCATCTATATATGAAGGAAAGAAGTTGGCATGCTGTCGTATACGAAAGTTTCATACATATCCCACAAGGACTTTCACACCAAATGTAACCAAGGTGCTGGAAAACGTGAGCAATTAGTCTGTCTTCACTAAGGCTCACGCTTTGACGTTAAGGTTGTGCAGATCATACTGCAGGGTATATGAAAATGTGCATTTTTCAAAACTCTGGAAACAAAAGTACAAAGCTGCCTAAATAAGATGGATTTCTTTTTTATAGCTCCTTCTATACCAAGACTTGTTTTGGCCAGAACAAGTAAAAGTGCTGATCAGTCAAAAGAGTCTCCTAAAATATGACAATAACAAATGTATTATTTATTTCAAGCAAATCACAGACACAGTGAGGGCGACTGAAGAAGCTCTCATACAAAAAGCTTTCTTATGGGAGGAAAGCAAATTACAAAATTCAGTTACTCATTACTGTGGGAAATATGAGTAGGCAAGCAACTATACTCGGGGGGGGGAAAACAATGCATGAAAGGATTTTCTGTTGCCTGAGATATCAAAAACACACAATTCAGAAAGGACAGTCAAAGTGGAAAGAGCACACAAGCAACAGTCATATTATAAAAACACCACTACAAGGATTTAGATGCAAGAGTTAAGGGTGAAATGCCATTGAGTTATGCAAGAGAGCAAGAAAATGAGAGGAAAGTCACAGAAGGCTGCAAGCAGGTGACGACAGGGAGTACAGAAATGTCCTTTAGGTCAAACCTCGCAAGGGCATCGCATTTAAGGGGTGAGGAAGGTAGAAGCAGCAGGTTTACTGGGATTTAGTTGGGGTTGTTGGGTGGGCAAGAGGAGGCGATGTGTGAGGATGAACTCACCGCACTAGGCACCTGGGCCGCTTTGGGTCGATTTGAATGGTCCAGAGCAAAGATAGTATATTCAGAGAGAAAAGCAGGCTCTGCTATCATCCCAGCCAGCAGCTGACCAAACCCCCCCCCACACACACACAAAATAAATAAATCAGACAATGCATTAATGATTGGGGCAGGCAGTGAAGTGGGGGGAGGGAGACACAGAGCCATGACAAAACATCACCATGAGTAAGAGCATGAAGATGAGCAATAAGGACAGAAGAAATAAGAGAGAGAAAAATGAAACAGTGAAACCTGCATGTTCTCATTTACAAGCTTTGATGTCTCTATAATATGATTGGGAAACTTTTAGCTTGTATTGAGATAAATCAAACTGACCCCAGGATGTTAAGTATATTAAGTAAGCTTGTGAAATATAACAATTGTATCTTCCCTACATGATATGACACTGCCATGAGATCTAGTAACGTTTACTCTAATTATGTTATCAGACCAGCTAAGAGTATGTTAGAACAAATTATCACTCAAAATTACACCAAAAGTGCAGTCTTTTTCTAAAAAAACAACAACAAAAAACAACCCAGATAGATTCAATCAATATATGAATCTGGAATGATTTGGAAGCCCTGCTTGGGTTCAGTTTGCACCTGTTCGAGTGTGACAATGTTAAATGCTTTGCATTCTTCTTTTCCTAAGTGCATGATCCTTACTGCAGAAATTGCACAGAACGGTGCAAATGTAAATGTAAATTTAATTTCAGGTCTGATTAGTAACTGAATGACGTTCCTAACCTCAATGCACTGCCAACATTTGTGGCTCACCCACCTTGGGATTCAACATGTTTGTTCACTTCTCTGTTCATCACGGCTACAGAGAACTGCTTGATTTGGTTTTCTGGGGTGCTCGGCCAGACGGTTGTTTTGTTTTTGCTGTACACTGAAGGCTGTTAGATGAATATGAGAAGATGGATCTGAATTTCATCTTTCATTTCCTGATCTATATACACACCTAGATGTGTTAAACAACTTACAATATGGCACCCAGGGTTGGGTGACATGGGCAAAACAGCGGAACATTTCATAAATCTGAGGTTGCATGATTATTATGTCAATAAACAGTATATATGAGGCAAGAATTAGCTCGTTACTTTTCCTCATAGTTTAGTAAATTCCTAGATGATGTACATTTTGGGTTATAACTTATGGATTTTATAATATTAAAAGTAAACTAATCATAATGGAGAAATGTCTCATTAAAATTTAAGGACATTTGTATTAAATTTTATATTTTGTGTCTAGAATAGGCTATCATTTTTGGTCGTAGGTCATGTAGGTCATACAGGTCATGTACATGTAGGTCGTGACTAGCAGCAAGCTCTCATTTCCTGAGGTAACACCAATAAACAGACAAATAAATATTTATTCTGGTCAGCATGCCAATCCCTTTTTTTTTCTTTTTTACCAAAATTCTAAAACATTTTGAGAGTGTTTTAGCTGACAATTTTTTAAAAAATTATATACGGTATATATACATACATGTATACATACGGCAGCGAATTTGATAATTTGCATTACTAATAAAAAAGGTTACATACCTGCCTTGTCGTGAGCCGTAGCGGTCTCGTGCACAACTTCAGATTGTGTTGTTTCCATGTACGAAATTAATATCAGACAATCATCAAAGATTTACTCGAGAAAAATTATAGCACGGTAATTATCATTAGCGTTTTATTGCCCAGTCCTAATGACACATTTAGTTTGGACACACCCATTCCTAAAGTGAACAAAAATATTGAGACCGGTGACTGACAGGTGTTTCTTGTTGCTCAGGTGTGCCCTGGTAAACTGATTGTTTAAACACTAAATAGCTCTAAATGTCTACCTCTTGGTTTGAAACATAGGTTTTTGCCTGCAAAGACTGCATTTGAGGCTAAAAAGGATAAACCAACGTGGAGACAAGAGAGCTGTCTATGAGAAAAGTAAGCTATTTTGGAGCTGACAAAAAGAGGGAAAATTAATCAGAGGCATTGCATAAACACTGGGCATAGCCAATACCACAACTTACTGATATGCTAACAGACAGACATTGAATAGGTCGGCCAAGGAAAACAGCAGCAGTAGAAACATTGTTAGAGCTGTAAAAAAGCCCAAAAACTACAGATAGTGACATCAGCAACCTCCACAGGGCAGGGCTGAAGGATTAACATCTACCAAAATGACAGAAAGGCCAAAATGTGGAGAAAGAAAAGATCTGCTCATGATCCAAAACAAAGGAGCTGATCATCTACCATGGAGAAGGTGGTGTCATGGCCTGGGCTTGCATGGCAGCTTCTGGAATGAGCTCACTAATCTTTATTGATGATGTAACTCATGACGTTAGGAGCAGCATGAATTCAGAAGTCTACAGAAACATTCTGTCTGCCAATTTACAGAGAAATGCATCAAGTCTAATTGGGTTGGAAGTTCATCATACTGCAGAACAACGAGCCAAAAAAAACAGTTCCAACATAAAGGATTTTATCGGGAAAAGAAGTAGAAGGTTTTAGACTGGCCAAGTCAATCACCAGACCTTAACCCAACTGCGCATGCATTTCACATACTTAAGAGGAGTTAGAAGGGAGAAATCCCCCAAAACATAAAACAACTGAAAGAAGCTGTGGTTATTGCAAGCAATATTTAAGTGCAATATTAAGCATCACTTACTTTAAGAATATTGGTTCCTATACTTTTGATCACCTAAAAATGTGCGTCGTCTCCCATCAAAGGTGCCATGTTCTAAATTGTTTATTTACATCATAAAGATCAGGAAATGTAAGCCAAATTCTGACGTCATCTCACATTCCTCTTTTGATGTCAAACCCAAATATCTTCAGTGTATTGTAAAAAAAAAAATCCAATACATTCAAAGGAGCCTGTGCATTTCTCCCATTTGTTTTTGCTTGTAACTGCTTCAGAATCCTGATTTTGTGGATGAGTACATGCACATCATTTTTCTTTACTTCCATTTTTTCTTTAGCAGTTTCTCTTGCCCAGTATTTTTTTCTATTTAGTGTGTATTATCGACCTCTTTCCATTTTGCCTCCTTCACATAGAATTTCTTCCTCCTTCCTCCTATATATTTTCACTTTTTACTCTTACCACCCAATTGCTTTTCATTCTCTTTAAAAATCTAAATAAGAAGGTAAACTGAGATTTTTTTTTTTGTTCATTAATATGAAATAAAATCTATCAATGTATGTTCAACTTGGCTTACATTAGACAATTTGTGGTAAATAAATATTTAGTAAGTAAATATAGTAATATATAGTAAGTAAATATTTAAAGTAAGTGAACTATATTTATTAGGGAGATCATTAAAAATAAATGGCTGAAAATGGTTAAAAAAAAACAACAATTTCCTTCTTAAGAGAAAGAAGGACAAAGTAATACTCAACTGCACTACTGATTATTATTATAACTCCCTCTTGTACTCTCCTTAAATCTGATATCATGGAAATACTTGTTTTCTGTCTTTTTTAAGGGATTTGTTCAGTACAAATAAAAATAAATAAATACTGCACAAGCCCAATGTTAAGTATCTGTATGCATATTCAGTCTTGGAAATAAAGGAGACATTAAAAAGGTAAACGTGCTGAGACAGTAGAAATGCTGATTCGTCATGGTACTGAATTTATTGGAAACCTTTAAAGGAAAAAAAAATCAGAAACTTAAGAAAATGCAGTATAACTGAGACCTCAGCTTACCATTTACACCCTTTAAACACGGTTACACAAATACCCAGTGTGTTTATATTTTTATGACCAATGCTGTTAGATGAAGTAAGATTTCAGAATATCTTTTTTATGTTAGATGTGATTAATTAGCTTTTAACTCCCTCCTGGAATATGACAGGGAAAATCCACCTATGCAGAGGATAAAGTCCCACCTCATCATCTTTATCTCTTCATCAAGTGTTCACGATCACCACACGAAAGGGTAAAAAAAAAAAAAAAAAAAAAAATATATATATATATATATATAAATATATATATGCAATAATATCAGAATTTATCTTCAACATCATGCAATTTCACATTTTAATTGACATAGGCTAGCAAATATTCTGACCTTGACCAAGATAACACACAAAATATCTGTGGAATATTGAAACACTGAAACGATTGGAAATAGAAACATGTTGTTATTAAGAAGAATCTCAGTAACGTGACAAAACAACAATAGCAGTTATTGTATCTAAACCAGGCAAGCTCAATAGTCTGAAATGAAAATTTCGACAAATAATTAAGGCCACAGACAGAAGTAAAGGTGCAACAGGTCTTTCATGGCAAGTGCAAATATGTGAATCCTACTTAACACCATTTTAAACCCTAGGCTGTAGGTTTGAAAAGCACAAAGCCTACACACCAACAGCAGAGTCGGTGTGATGTATGCGGGCTAGAACTACAGCCTGCAGGAGGGTAAACCTGCATGAACATTTAGGCCAACTTTTCCCTGGTGTTCATAGTGCAGGGTGAGAAAATTGGTTCTGAAAGTTCAAGTGCAATTAGTGTAAAACCCTAAATGATTTTAAAGAAAACAGTAAAGCAGATCTGCCATTCCTTACCTCTCTGTCACTTGAGGAGGAAGGAGCATCCTGGTGCAGTAATGGTGATTTACCATGCTTCTCACCTGAACTCACCTAGTTAGGGACAATCATACAATCTGGCATAAACACATTAAAGCCAAACATCATATGCACCTCAAATAAGGGTAAACCTGTTTGCTGCGAAATCTATCGGGAATGGGTATGACCCAGAACTGATATCAGCATCATACAGAAAATGGATATGGATATTTCCATTTATGCATTCACATGACTCTCTGGAGCTTGCTTTTTTTTTTTTAAAGCAAACACCAAGGGTTTCTGTACTGAGTCATCATCATCAAGTAACTTCCTTGAAGAACAAGATTCATGTAAAAGTACAGTGAACCATAATGATGCCATGTACATGTGTTGATCTGGGAAAACCTGGATGATGATGTTCTGGAAAACTTAAAATTATGGGCGGGGGGGGGGTCCTCATTTTGACCAGAACTGAGATTTTTGAATAATAAAATAATACATTTTGATCAAACTTACATATATTTTTCCAAAACTGTGCAAAAAATTTTACTATTTAGGCTAACCACTAACCTTGCCTTGCAAGAAAAACAACATGTTCTTGATTTCTGGGGGGAAATGCTTTTTTGGTTTGTTTAATTATATCCAGAATGAAACCAAACCACACCAAATTAGCAAACAAACCAAAAGTGCCACCTTGTCTATGATTCAGAATGGGTGAACTGATGAATAGGTGTGCAAGCACAGTAAACCTGCTTTTCTCTCACAATGAATGTCAGGCTTTAATCAGTAATTACTATGACTAAGTAATATGGACAATAATATACCATAGCAAAATGGACAACGGGCTAATCAATTCAGCTCCTTATGCTTATAGCAACTGTTCAGCAACGTCTGTAGATTTCATAGTTTTATATAACAGAAAATATCCAAATTTGACCATGTGGAGGGTTTCTCAGTCTGCCATAAATACATGTTACGACATAACTGCTGACATTTGTCATTAGGAGCAGTTAGCTTGTCAAGCTGGTTTTTCGCTTCGTTTAACATGATCAATATCCCGAGCCCGATATTAAAGTGGGGTGTGTTATACGGAAGTAGAGTTGTGCTCGCGCAGGATTGTGATAGGCTGCTATATTTCAGTCCCGCGCTCGGATTGGCTAATAGTTCATAATCACAGACAGTCCGACGTCGAAAATACGGAAAATGTTTTGGAACTTAAGCAAGGAAAATATCGCTGCTGTGACACGCCACCTGGCCGCAAAAGAGCTTTAAAAGGGCAGATACCCTAGGTAGACTCAATCAAACACCTAAACTAAGTTTTAAAACACGAGTCATTAAATGTCGTCTGAGGCTTCGGATCAAAAACACAGCGTCGCTTTGCAACTCTGACTCTGCTTAAGACAACAGCGTATGTTCATAGATAAATAAGTTCTTTTTTCCGTAATAGACACGACTCTTCGATGCTAACTATGACAGAAATAACACTGTGGTTGTGATACAAATGACAGGATAAAGTTACTTTGCCGACCAGCTAGCAGTATAAGCTGAGTATGTTAGCTAAGCTCACTACTAACCTGGGCCTGTTGGGGTGACAGGACATTCCTTTGTGGTGACTGCTCTTCATTAATTTTCTGCTTCAGTTTCTTAAACATGGCTGCTGTCAGCAGGTGTAACTTCCCAGAATTTTTATTGTATTAATGTCTGCACCTGCATCCGGCTTACAGTATCGGTAGTTCTGTTATGTCGTTTCTCATTTCGCAGGTAAGATGAACACTGCGCAGATGCCGACGTGGAGCAAAAGCAGGCAGCTACGGTATCTCGCGAGGCTCAAACAAAATGGCGAATATAGAGCGAGTGGCTTGATTTTAGCAAATTCTTTATTACGCTAAAAATAACATAAATAAATAACATTAACAAATAAATAACAAACAAATAAATAAAAAAATTTATTGATTAGTTAAAAAAAAAAAAAACAGAAGCACCGAAACACAACTGTTCCTTCAACCAAAACAGAAATTTAATATCACACAATGAGAAATGTCTATATAATAATAATAATAATAATAATAATAACAACAACATTTGCATTTCTTGAAGGAAATAGTGTTTGCAAAGTAAAAAATTCCAAATAAGAGATAGATAGATAGACAGATAGATACATAGAGGGGTTATACAGAGTTTAGAGACCAATACATTAACAAATAAAGATGGAGATGTTGATGAAGATATTAGGAGACACAATAATAAAGAAATGATAGAAGGATGATGATAAAAAGATAGAGTGAGAGAAACAGCAAGAAAGAGATAAAGAAATCAAATAGATGGGCATGGTAGATATTAATAGGGATGGAGAGATGAATCAAAGAATAGAAGGGTGAGATAGATGAGTGTCAGTTTGAAAAGCAGTTAAGTGCTGTACTTTTGCAGTTGAATCCATCTACCAAGTTTTGTGATACTACCTTAAAAGCTGTAGGAGGAGTTAAATCAGTGGGTTCTAATGGGAGGATGGAGGAATGAAAAAGAAAGAAAGAGGAAAAGATGAATATGTAAGGTATGACAACCTAACTACATTTACCAACTTGGGTGGTTCTAGCTTTTAATGTCTAGGAGCAGTTAGGCATCGAAAACAAACTGAAGCCAGTGGAAGAAAAGCCAATGATGAAAAAACAGAAAACAGGAGAGATAGAGGTATGAAAAAGTGCTTAGTAGTATTACCCAGAACATGTCTAGTAAGTGTGGAAGTATTATTTCAAAAATTATTTATATGGAAGCATTTTGAAAATTTTCCCATTCAGACTCTGTGGGGAAAAATGGATGGGGAGAGAGGGATAAAAAATAGAGCTGCAGGTGGAATATCAGAAAGGAGAATGCAAGCACACTTCTCATTGGGCTGAACATTTAGAAGTTAGAATAAAGTTTCTAGCATAAAATGTCTAGGAGCAATTAGGCCTCAGAAATTTATTGAAGTCAATGGGAGAAAAGTGGGAAAAAACAGAAATATTTCCCATTTAACATCTAAATTATTTTTAGATGGATTCTATATGCATTAAACTGTGTTTTTAGGATGCATTTAAGAAGCAGGGGAATGAGGTAGACTGGGAAACAAACGTTACATAGGCCAACTACTTAGTTTTTAGAGATATTTTCTTAGTGGTCTGTGTTCATATATTTTTATAAATTGATAGAAAATTAAAATAGAAAATGTTAGAAAATGTTATGTTTTAGGGGATGTTTTTTGTACTGTAATTTTTACTTATCCTTTTCATGTTGATTTTTTTTTTAGAAAAGATTTAACATGTTTAATTAGGAAAATATTGATGTTTTACTAAACCCTAAGAAATGAATTATAGAATGTTACCCTGGACATCTTAATATGTAGTAAATTTTACTCACTAATACAATATTAGAATATGTTGATAGTGAATTTTGAGAAGATTCTTTCGAGTCCTGTTACACATCTCTAGTTTCACCCAGTGGCACTGTTAACCTTTCTGCTTTCTTAAAAAAGTAATAAAAAAAAAGAGGGGGGGGGGGGTGCATCTCTATTTGTTTGTATGTATCTGTTTAGAATGCATTAACTGTTAATTCTGAATAACGTCTTCACATTCGGTTGCATCTCTATTACAGACGTCAGAAACCCATTGACAGTGATTAAATTCTATTAAAGCATGAGGAAATTCTATTAAAGCAAACTGAAAAAAGCTACAAAGAAATTACAAAGAAGGGCCCACAATTGAGGAATGTTGGTTGCTGCCAGCTCAGCTGGATTGTTGCTGCATGTGCTTTTACATTACTCTAGATGTCACTGTGATCTATCTGTGCAATCCTGGGCAACAAATTATCTCATCAGCTGATTCAGTATTGTCTGTTGGTCTTGTGGTCATTGTTTATCTGTCAGGTTGCAAGGCAGTGTCTATCCATCATTCATTCCACCTTTTCTTACTTTTCTCTTTTTTTCCCAGTTACTCTCATTGGTACTCTGTCAATTCCTTCACTGTGTAATTCTGTTACATTTATGCTAATATGTCTGACAAACTAATGGATTTTTTTTTCTTTTATTATCTCTGTCTCTATCTTTGTGATTTCTACAGTGCAGCAAATTAAGTATATATAATCAACTCCAGAATTATTAGAACCACTCATTCAAAAATCAACAATCATCAGTCTTTTTGTTAAATAAAAACAGTGTTGCATTCTTTAGGGTTGTCAGCTTTGCTATGTTTATAAGAAAAAGTCTTGCAATTCTTTTTTCCCAATTTCTCCCTGATTTGGTCACCTTCCAATTTCTACCCACCTACCTCTCCCCATCATACGATAGCTATCAACTAGGGAGGGTTAAAGTTAACATGTCTAAGATACATGAAGCCAGCCAGCTGCATTCATTTTTTTTAACTACTGCTAATGTACTGTAACATCAAAAAAAGAAACATTCATGTACATGAGCATAAAGAAGTCAGTGATTGGCTAGTGTTGCTGTGATTGACAGGGGAGATAATAACACCATCCCGCCCATGCAGAGAGTATGGCCAATTCTAGTCTTTTGACTCCCAGCCACTGATAGCTACAGTATAACATCAGAAGAATTTGAACTTGTGATCTCTTTGGGGGTTGGCAAAATGCCACTTGGGAACCCAAAATACTATTTTTTTTGTGACAAATATATATTTGATAAAGAAAAGGTACATTGTTCATCTTCACTGTGGAAGATGAAAAGGTACATCTTCACTGTGGAAAATTTGAACCACTGTGAGGTAATGTTTAAAGCACTTCTCCCAAAGGGTATCAATAACTGACTTTATGTAAATATCATCCTCTGTTAAAAATGACACTAACCTTTCTGAAAAAGAATCCCACATTAAGCTTGGGGGGGTTGGGGGTTGCCTCTGAAGAGCATTTTTCCCCGTAAATTTCCTTATGCCCCCACACAATATTCTCAGTCTTGGCATGACGCAGCCTTATGGAGGAGATTAGCATTTTTTCCTCATTGAAACACTGATGTGTAAATCTGCTCAGGGGTTTGAAACAGATAGTGGATGTGATTAATTGGAAGCATCAAGAGTGCAAAACAATTAATCATTTCTGCCAATAAACAAGGCAGAAAAATTGCTCTTCTTGTCCGTTGTGTTCATATTGGCACTTGTCTGTCATATTTCATTTTAGGGCTTTTCAATTAGACTAGAACTTTAATTTGATTAGAATTACTCTTACAAATAATTTCTGAGATACACAACAACCATATAAAATATTATATATTTTTATTTGTACTACATTAGGGGTCGGTTGTCAAATTTGTATAGGGAGCTCAGAGACATAGAGAAAGAGACCCTAACTTGAAGAAAAAGATCTTTCTCCTATATGTCCTTCCAGTATTTCTTAGTCTTAGCTCTATGTAGATCCATTCCATTGCAGCTCTGAATGCACCATAGATGGTTCTTTGGAGAATAGCATATTTATTGCTTTGGCCTCTGCTTCCCTGGTGTAGCAGAGAGAGCTGAGAGCTGATGTCCAGGCTTCCTGATCTTGGCTTACAACCAACTCCACATTCTTGGTCTTGGTCTTGGTCTTGGTCTTGATCTTGATTCTCTCTCTCTCTCTCTCTCTCTCTCTC
>JAQQZR010000038.1:21301833-21326106 GCA_030068235.1 Notoglanidium macrostoma | reverse complement strand
CAATGTCTCTGTATTTATTATCGGAGTGCACATTCTCCCCCAGCGCTAAAGCTGTTGTCTTGTATGTAGCACCTTGGACCTGGAGAAACGCTGTCTCATTTCACTGCACACTGTATTACATGTATATGGTTGAAATGACAATAAAAGCCACTTGACCTGAACTCTGAAAGTGTATGTGCTTAAGGCTTATGTGCCTTGTGGGAAAGGAGCAGAAACCAAATTACATGAGTAGGAATAGTGGGATCACAGTTCTTTATTACAAATAAGTTTAATACTCACCAACTGCTCAAGGCAGGATTCAAACTGCTGATTCAAGTTTGAATGTAAGTAAGTGCTTATGGGAAAGGGGAGGGCTAGCTAGCACACAGATCTTTTCCAAAAATATATATATACATTTTTGTCTTTACTGATATACATTGTGTAATTTGTTGAGAACAAAATGATGTAATCATGATGAATGGAAACCAAAATCACAAACCCACTGATGGCTGGATTCGAAATCACACCAAAAATCAAAGTAAAAGATGAAATCATAGGCTGATCCAATGTGCATGGATTTCATCAAAGCAACTAATAATGTGACTCAGTAGTGTGTATGACCCCCACATGCCTGTATGCACTCCCAACAACATCTAGGCATGCATGTCCTAGAGTTTCTCAATTGCATTAAGGTCTGGGGAATATGAAGGCCATTCAATGGCATCAATGCCTTCATCATCCATGTATTGCCTACACACTCTGGCCACATGATGCAAGGCATTGTTCTGTACCAGACAGAACCCAGGGCCCACTGCATCAATGCTGACAATGGCTCTGAGGATTTCATCCTGGTAACTAAGAGCAGTCAGGGTACTGTTGGATAGCACGTGGAGGTAGGAGCGACCCTCTAAGGATATGCTTCCCCAGGCCATCACTGACACACCACCAAACCAGTCATGCTGGATGATGTTGCAGGCTGCATACCATTCACCACACCATCTCCAGACCCTTTCATGTCTGTCACATGTGCTGAGTGTGAACCTGCTGTCATCTGTGAAGTGAACAGGGTGCCAGTGGCGAACATGTCAATTCTGGCAAATGCCAGTCGAGCTGAACAGTGTCAGGCTGTGAGCACAGGTCCCACTGGAGGATGTTGGGCCCTCACACCACCCTCACAGAATCTGTACATGCCAGTAGCCAGCTGGAGGGAATTTTGTAGTTCTCCTCGTGTATTGGCCCATCACCTGGTATCTCCTCCATGCTCTTGAGACTGTGATGGGAGACACAGCAATCCTTCTTACCACAGGATGCATGGATGTGCCATCCTGGAAGAATTGGAATTTATGTGCAACCTGAATTGGCTGCAGATACCGCCTCATGCTACCAGTAGAGACAGGGATATGAGCAAAATGCAAAACGAGTGAAGAACCAGTCAGGAAGGATAAGGAGAGCGCAATTGTCAGTGATTACTACCTGCAAAACCAATCCCTTTTTAAGGGTTGTCTTGTTGTTGCCTCTCCAAAGAACCTGTTGTCAATTTCATTTGCACCAAAGCAGGTTAAGTTAATTCTCAATTATTTAGGCTTCCAAATTGGATAGACAGAATTCTTTGAACTGATTTGGTGTTAGACTGTGATGATTAAGTGTTCCCTTAATTTTTTTGAGCAGTGTATATATAAACATATATATTTAAAAATGGTAACAGAATCTAGACAATAGAACTTTCACTAACAATAGGTTTCGATCTCAATGTCAGTTTTTGACATGACAATGATTAATGTCAGTGAGTCATACAATGTCATATAGGGATCACTGAATGGTGTGCTTATACACAGGCCCATCCAGGTGTGGCGTGTTTCCACTGATTGCGCTGTTGCATAGTGACTGGCAATGTGCCTGTTTTAAAACGGAGGATGGCCACTATTTTGCCTGTAGAGAGGAAATCATCATCAAAGAAAAACTGTTGAGCAAGGAAGAAGCCCCTACTCCATGACTGGCATAAAAGAGTGAGACTGAGGTTTGCAGATGACTATGAAAATAAAGAACTAGCCTTTTGTAGGCCAAAATTTTTTGGCCATCATTATCAAACCTATGTATGTAGAAAAAAAAGTTAATCCAATTAATAATAATTAATCCAAAGAACGTCATTGTTTAGATAGTAATTAATCCAAAGAATGCCATCCAAACTGTGAAGCATGTGGGTGGCAGCTTTTTTTTGCTGGAAAAGGGACTGGTGCACTTCAAAAAGTATATCATGAGGAACGAAGATAATGTAGAAATGCTAAAGCAACACCTCAAGATATCAGCCAAAAAGTAAAAAAAAATCTTGACTATGTAGACTTAAAGATTACGTTTTTAGATATTGCAATTAAATTTTTTTTATTTATTTATAAAGTTTTTTCTTCATTTATAAGTTTTTTTTTGCACACAGCAACAGAAATAAAGACAGTAGCACTTATAGACTTTAAATGAGTTATACCATACATACAAATGGAAGTATACAAGCTTTAGACCAGTCACCATATTCCTTTGTTAAATCTAAAACATGAACTACACAGTCTGCTATTTGAGGGGAAAAATATACAGAACTCAAACTTAACTGGCTAACTTGTTACTAACAAAGACAAACATGGAGGGTGGGTCCATTTTTCGACTTCGTCGGCTGAACGTGCCAAGTTGGAAAATGTCATAATTCCAACCAGTGAATTACCACTTAAGAATGCAGCACTACATTACACAAACTTTTTCAACTTATTTTCAAGCCTATACCAATTCTATATCTTGGAAGTGATATTTGATATGAGCTCAGTATATGAAGTACTGCCTGTTAATCTTTTTTTTTCTAGGTTTTTTAAGTTGTTTTTTTTTTTTTATCTAAATGTACAGTGTTTGGAAGTAGTGCACACTGTAAGAGGCGTTTATCAAGTTCAAGAATCAAGTTATGTTGGATTAAAATTTTTACATAATACTTAGGGATTTAAAAAAAAAGTAAATATACATATGTAAACATGATAACATGTCTTGACTGGAACATGTTAAAAATTGTGTTAAAACATTAATTCGAATTAAACCAGCAGTACAACAAAATAAGGTATATGTAAACTTTTGAACCACTGAAAATCTGATGTAGTAAATAAAAGCTTAAATACATCTGTCTTCTAGCTATTTTTTTTAACATTCATCTGATGGATAGATATCCTAATTGACTTAACAAAAAATTTCACAGGAAATGCTTTATTATGTATGGATTTGTGAGGAGTTGAGTTTGAACATCTTTAACCTATGGTAAACTTTTGGCCTCAACTATATATTGCATCAACAAATCCAATCAAATCCAAAAATTTCTATCACAGTGGTACGGGGTGGCCATTGAAGAAGCAGTGACTTGCAAATTGAATCAGTTTAAAAAGGTATCTATGATCCAGAAATCAAAATAAGCTAGGTTAAATCAGCATTAAAATGATCTAAAACACAAAAGTAAATCAACAACCAAAAGTATACATTTTAGAGAGCAGTAGAGACTTGACAACAATCCTACTGAAATGCTGCTTTATGATCACAAAAAATGTTGTAAGACATCCAAAAAATATGCCTGAGTTAAAAATTTCTTTAAGAAGAATATACCAGAGTACCACCTAACCTCTACTGAGTTCCAATCACCTGCTACAATAAGCTTTTCTTTGTGATTATTGCCAAAAAATTTTCACTTGTATGAAAAATTAAAGCTGCAGTCAGGAGGATTCAGAAGGGAGATATCAGCGCAAACACCAAACTGATACAACTGCCTGGGCACTTATTTGCTGATATTTTCAGTAACTGGCAAATAAAACAACTTGACCAGTAGCCTTAGTGTCGAAAACAAATTAACGTTAGCCCAACAGCAACATCACAGTAATATGAGATATACACTATGCAGTATTGATGTAACCATTACTATCCTAGCTTTGTTTTTGTTTTTTTCCCCCAAAAATCAAATCAAACATAAATCAAGCAGGGGTAATTACCTGTCAAGCAGAAATGTGGCTAACTCAGAATCTACTAGTGAAAGTATGCGTGGGCGTGGGGGGCTGCCCACAGCGTGTGCACGCAGTGATTGACACACTGTCAGTCACTTCTCCGGGCTCTGATTGGTTGTTTTGATTCAGGCCTGGTGGATTCCTGCAAATGGCATTAGGAACACTGGATGAAGCCAGAGGAGCCTGATTTTTTTCCCCACCGATTATCTGTCTCGTGTACTACCTTCAGGGCATAGTCACAGTTTTAGCAAATATGAGAAAAAGTTATTTTTATATGAGTTACCTACTGCAGCTTAGTACACATATTTCCATCAATAATCTTGTTTTTTAACTATTAAATAATGACATAGTACTTTAAAATTCTATATGTGTTTTGTTAAATACAACTATTCTTATTTATTATGATTTGATAAAAATAATAAAAATTTCATCATAAAGAGTCTTTAAGATATTAAAGTAGATCATTCCAAAGGCATCACAGACTGTTCCTCACAACCATTAACAGCAATCTGATATGTATCTTCTACATTTGAATATTTAATCAAAATTATTTAACAATATCAAGCAATTATTTTATATGAAAGAGATGCATAGCTGAAACATATGGATGTGCAATATGTTTGATAGTTAAGAATTATGTACTTTAACCTACAGTTCAGAGAGTTCATCCTGTATAATAAAGAGGATCTATATCAATCATAGGCATTGCTCTAAGTTTAGAATTACAAAAAATTATTAGATTTCTTTGTTTGGGGTTTGTCAGAATAGCTATGCTATTTTATGTGCTCCAAATATTTTAACTAGGTTAAAGCTAGAAAGCTATCCTGTATGCACTTTACAAACTCTCCTACTTTTAGGGTAGTAGGAAGATCATTATGCAGTGTTTGCACTTTATCAAGTCACATGGGATGTCATACTCCACTGAATTCAAATTCATTACCTTTTGAGTTATAGCCTAAATTACAGTGGGGCACCATATTAATCCTGGCCCAGATGGATATCTACAATGCATCATGCAAATCATGCTGTTGCACTGGAATCAGTGTGCAGATTGTAGTCAAAACAAAATCCATCACATCAGGGCTCCTGTACTTAGAAACGTTTTCCCAGAAACTACAGTATTATTCTTGATCCATAAGACACCTTTACCTGGAGTCACTTGTTTCGGCCAGTCTGTTGTTCATGATGCCTAAAGCCCCAACTCCACCAGAGAAACCATTGTGTCTTGAGCTTCCACAAACTGTCCTGGGGTACCCATTTGCAGACTCTGAGAGCTGTTTCTGCATTATGGCCAGTGATATCTTGCTTGAGCCTGCCAAGTCCCGCATGGAGATCATCTCACCAGAGAGCCTTCTTCCCTCCTGTTCAGGTCCCTCGGAGTTATATGGGTACCCAAAATGGCCCTGTCTGAGGCGTGAGCCAGGGCGGATGGCATTGCGACGCCCCAAAAAAGCACTAGCCTTATTGCAGCGCTGGCACCATAGGCAACTCATCTTGCTCAGCATCCAGTTGAGCACCTGCTTGATTACAATGGAAATCACATTGAAAAGAGAGTAGATGCAGCAGACACCAGTCAAGATTAAAAGGAAGTTAGCCAATCGGTACAAGGTCTGGTAGCTGTAGGCTTTGCTCTGGCTGCTCACCAGGTCTCCAAAACCAATAGTGCTGAAGGTTACAAAGCAGAAGTAGAGGGAGTCAAGGTAGGCCCAGCCTTCTATGGGGGTGTACATCGCTGAGGCACAGCAGGAGATGATGATAGCTGACAGGCCCAGGATCAGCATCACATGATAGACAGAAGGCTTCCAACCTGGAAGAGTGCTTGCTGCAAAGTCCTGGCAGATTCCTGGTGGGAGAAGGCCACTAGTGCGTAAGCGATGTAGCCTAAAAGCTTTCATCACCACAGCTAAGAGGGTAATGATTCGTTCAAGGAAAAGGTTAAAGAAGAGAATGGTGGCTGCACAGCCAAGGAGACCATAGAAGATCAGAAACACTTTGCCAGCTACTGTCACTGGAGTTGTCATCCCAAACCCTAGGGGAAACAGACAGCAAAAACAGATATTAAGCAAAAATTGTTATACAGTTGCACACTATTTTTTATTTATTTATTTATTAAACTGTAGCCATACAGATAGAAGCAGACAACTTTCTACAATGACTTTGTATGCTGCTTAAGGATTCCCTTTTACTGGAAGACGATTTCTCTATGCAAAAAGCAAGGTCCATGAAAGCATGGTGGAAGATCTCGAGTGGCTTGCACAGAGCCCTGACCTCAACCCCAGTGAACACCTTCCAGATGAACTGGAACACTAACTATGCACCAGTCCATTTTGTCCAACATTAGTGCCTGACCTCACTAATGCTCTTGTGGCCAAATGTATAAATTCCCACAGCCACAACCTAAAATCTTGTGAAAAGCCTTTCCAAAAGATTGTAGGTTATTTTATTAGCAAAGGGGGACTAAATCTTGAATGGGATGTTCAAAAAGCACACATGGGGGTGATTGGTGAGGTGTCCAAATATATTTGGTCAAAAAAAATAGTAAGAACACACACACACACACTAACGCCTGTATAAAGTAGCATTAGGGGTGTATCTCGAAGCAAACTCAATGATCTGTATCTGTT
This sequence comes from Notoglanidium macrostoma, assembly GCA_030068235.1. Taxonomy (NCBI): domain Eukaryota; kingdom Metazoa; phylum Chordata; class Actinopteri; order Siluriformes; family Auchenoglanididae; genus Notoglanidium; species Notoglanidium macrostoma. The sequence goes on along the minus strand of JAQQZR010000038.1, from coordinate 21,319,487 downwards.
CAGCACAAAAATTTTTTAAAATTAGTATTTGTATTCAGTTATCCCAGCAGTGAGTGTGAACAGTGAGTGTCTTTTTTCCTGTTTTTCTTGTTTGTTTGTATTTTGTGTGAACCACTATGCCCCATGTCATGATCTGCGGCGCGCTTTGTGGACTCTACCGCACACTGTGCTTTCGAATATCTCTGTCACGCATATTGCCAAGCCTTGTATATCGTGTTTGCGTTATGGTGTTTTGGACTCTGCTTTCTGTTTTTGGTTATTGTCTTTCCTATTGATTTTCCTAGTCTACTCTGTTTGCTGATTGCTGGACCCTTGTTTTGATCTTTGGATTACTCTTTGTGCGTACTATTTATTATACCTCTGCCTCGTGTGTTTAAAATAAACACGTTTATTTTACAATGCCGTCTCCTAACCTGCGCATGTGTCCAGCCAAACCCCGATGACGTGACACACTGGAAACTGGAAAACACAAAAAAATAGGACTCGTGGAAATAATTTTTCATTTAAAAAAAACAAAAAAACCAAAAACAAAACAAAACAAAAAAAACAACACCTTATTAAACTTTTAAATCAGACCTTCAGGTAAGCTTTCTAACTGTTTCAAAATAGGCTTGTGAGATAAAATTATTTAACCAGCCCTATACGATATTACCCTGCAACAATATCCATGTGTATTATGAATTATTACACCTGCCAAACTTGCTCCTGATTGTTTTGTGTTCAAGCTATTTAATTTAATATTAGAATAGACTAGTATAATTTACACACGAAATATGTGACAAGAGCAGTCTTTTTCTCCCAGAGATGTGACAGTCCAATGATTTATGAAAGTGTTTTGAACCATTCAATATTAACTGACAATGCTTGTGTGGCAGCGGGGGCATGGCTAAACGTCACCTGTGGACAGAGAGGAGGTGGGTTCAACCAACAGGTGGAACATGATTCTTACCTGTCTTTGAGAATGGAGAATGTTTTAAGTTCATTAATTGCAAATAAAATCCATATATTGACTTAGCTAATAGGGTGGCATGGTGGTACAGTGGTCACCTCACAGCAAGAACATTCTGGGTTTGAACCTGCTGGTCAACTAGGGCCTTTCTGTGCTGAGTTTGCATGTTCTCCTGGTGCCTGTGTGTGTGTTTCCTTTGGGCACTCCAGTTTCCTACCGCAACCCAAAAACATACAGATTAAGTCAATTGGCTAAATTGTCCATAGGTGTGAATGTCTGCCTGCCCTGCAATAGATTCACAACCTACCTAGGGTATACCCTGCTTCTCACACAAAGTCAGCTGATATTGGTTACAGCATATTATTGAATAAGCAGTAAAGCCAATGGATGGATGTGGGAGACTTTAGTATCCATTTTGATAATCCAGAAGACCCTCTGAGAAAAGAGTTCATGTCCATTCTTGATTGAATATAAGGTTAATTAAATGTCATAGGACCCAGTCATAATGGTGGTCACACTCTTGATCTAATACAAACATTCCGATTAAATACAGAATATATAGTCACATCTCATTCTGAAGCTATGTCATGTCATCATCTCATCTCAGTTAAAATGTTAGCTACATAGAGCTTTTCAAAATAAATCAGCTATTGCATAGAGCTTTTTCAATAATCCCCTTGAGTTATCAACTTTGATTTGATCACCTTCAGGTCCCACATAACTTGATCAGGCAACTGAATGTTTAGAGTCAGCATTACACTATACTGTAGATGATGTAGCTCCACTTAAATGAAAAAAAATTAAAGAGAAAAAACTAGCAACCTGGTATAACGAGCACATATGCATCTTAAAACAGACCACTCAAAAATTTGAATGCAAATGTCATCAAACTAAATAAGTAGTATTTTAATTAGCATAGAAAGAGAGCCTTCTGAGCTATTGAAAAGTTCTTAGTGCTACTAGATTAACACACTTCTCCACCCTAACGGAAGATAACAAAAAATAATCCTAGATGCTTATTTAATACTGTAAAAATTTACTAGGAATAAGGCAACCACAGAAACATGGACAACATCACTATGCAGTAGCAATGACTTTATGAATTTTTTCAATGGCAAAATTGAAAATATCAGGCAGGACAATTCGGACTATAAATTTAAAGCCAAACAACTAGATTCTAATCATGCAAAGAACAATATAACTAAAATAGATCAGCGATTAGAATGTTTTACTCCCCTTTAAGAGACTAATTTTCTCAACAAATCATTGTGTAAAAGGCCAGCTACCTACATGTTTCTTCAAACAGATACTACCAGAAGCAATTGAACCTCTTCTAAAAATAATATATATATAAAATATATATAGAAATCAATTCCTCCCTTCATACTGGCTATGTACCTAAATCCTTTAAACTAGCAGTTATCAAACACTTGATTAAAAAACCTTACCTTGACCCCTGAGAGCTGTCCAATTATAGGCCAATATACATCCTCCCCTTTATCTCCAAGATTCAAGAAAGGCTGTAGCACACAATTATGCTTATAGCTACATAGTAATAAAATTCCTGAAACGTGTCAGTCAGGATTTAGGCCTCATTATAGCACAGAGACAGTTCAGGTTAAAGTAGTATATGACCTACTAGTGACCTGTGATCACAGTTGTGTCTCCTTGATTGTTAATTAATTAAATTGATTAATCCACTAGCTTAATAAAATTGAGGAATGTGTAAAAGACATTAGACACTGAAAGAGTATTAACTTCCTCCTACTCAATTCTAACAACACAGAAGTACTGATATGGACCAAATTCAAGTAGAAGTAAGTTTTATTATAAGAAATAAGAAATAAGTTTTATTTATTTAAGTAAAAGGCCTTGGTGTGATTTACTCCAACCTTTCATTTGAAGGTCATGTAGATAATATTACTAGGATAGCCTTCTATCATCTCAGATAAGATAAGAAATGTCACTACTTGGGCAGAAAAAACTAGTTCATGTGTTTGTTACCTTTAGGTCGGATTACTCTAATGCCTTACTTTCTGGATGTTCCAGTAGGTGCATAAACAAGCTCCAGTTAGTTCAAAATGCAGCAGTGAGATTTCTTACAAAAACCAGAGGATATGACCACAACACCTTTCACACTGATTATAAAATACTACTATTGATCTATAAAGCACTGAATAGTCTTGTGCCACAGAACCTTATCAAATTTCTGGTCTTTTATGATCCACCATGCCTACTTAGACCAAAACGTGAAAGCTATTTGTTGGTACCTCAGATAGTGAAGGCTAAAGCAGGGAGCAAAGCTTTCTCTTACAAAGACCCACAGTTATGGAACAACCTTCCAATTAGTGTTCAGGACTCAGACACAGTCACTGTGTTTAAGTCTAAGCTAATAACATTTCTTTAGTCAACCCTTTTGTTAATAGCTCCTCAGTCGCGGAGGTTAGACGCTTCACTGGCAGAGGAGCTGAACATCATCTTTGCCCGTTTTGAGGTGACAACAGCAGCAGCTACATTACAGCCGGCTGTCCACAACAGCATCACACACACGTTGGAAGAGTATGAGGTGAGGCGGGTGATGAGGAGGGTGGACCCGAGGAAGGCTGCAGGACCCGATGGAGTGGCTGGACGTGTGCTGAAAGACTGTGCGGATCAACTGGCTGGAACCTTTACTAGGATTTTCAACCAGTCCCTGTCCCAGGCCATTGCACCTTCCCGCCTAAAGTCTTCCATCATTGTTCCGCTGCCAAAAAAATCCACCGCGAACAGCCTGAATGACTTCCGCCCACTGGCACTCACATCTGTCATCATGAAGTGCTTTGAGAAACTGGTATGGAGTCACATCATTGACTGCCTGCCAGCAGACCTGGACCCTTTTCAGTTTTCTTATAAAGCAAAGAGATCCACGGAGGACGCTGTGGCCATAACTTTTCACGCTGCCCTGACTCATCTGGAGCAGCAGGGGAGCTATGCCAGAATGCTCTTTGTGGATTTTAGCTCGGCATTTAACACCATCCTCCCACAACGACTGGTGTCCAAACTGGCTGATCTGGGACTTCCATCACCAACATGTAATTGGATACGGGACTTCCTGTCAGATCGCTCCCAGAGGGTCAGGCTGGGTCCCCATACCTCCAATGCCCTCAGACTCAACACCGGGACACCACATGGTTGTGTGCTCAGCCCGCTCCTCTATACCCTCTACTCATATGACTATGTCCCCACCCACCACAGTAATAAGATCATAAAGTTTGTGGATGACACGACATTGGTCGGGCTCATCTCAGGCAAGGAGGGTGAGGTGGTCTACAGGGATGAGGTGGAGCGGCTGTTAGAGTGGTGCAGAGTCAATAACCTGTTTCTCAACACCACAAAAACGAAGGAGCTCCTTATTGACTTTAGAAAAAACAAATCTGACATACAACCACTCATCATTGGTGGGGCCTGTGTGGAGAGGGTCTCGGTGTTCAGGGTTCTGAGTATTGAGCTGGAGGATGACCTGACCTGGAGCGCCAACACCAAGGAGCCTGTGAAGAAGGTTCAGCAGAGACTGTATTTTATGAGAATTCTTAGAAAGAACCACCTTCCTACAAATCTGCTGCTTGCCTTTTATCATTGCTCCATAGAGAGTGTGCTCACATATGGACTGTGTGTGTGGTATGGCAGCTGCACTTCCTCGGAATGGAAAGGACTCCACAGGGTCATCAGGACAGCCGAGAGAACAATTGGCTGTACCCTCCCCACCCTGGAACAAATTTTTACCTCCCGATGCTGTAGGAAAGCAATAGACATTTCATAGGACCCATCACATCCTGGACATTGCCTCTTCCAGCTTTTGCCATCAGGCAAGAGATACAGAGCAATGAAAATCAAGACAAACTGCTTTAGGAATGGTTTTTACCCAAGAGCAATCATGGCTCTGAACACACAGTAACGACTTTACATTATATTCACTCAATGTGCAATACAGACTTTAGGCCAATTGTATGGATAACCAGTGCAATATGTATACATAAGTGCAATTTGTATATATCTGCAGAGTATTTTTATCTTTCACTTTTGTTATTATTTCTTATCTTTTCTAGTTTTTTAATTTTATGCCTTACAATGAGTCAACTAAACATTTAATTTCATTGTTCCTTGTAAAAGTGACAATGACAAAGATTTATCTATCTGTCTGTCTATCTATCTATCTATCTATTAGAGAAAAGAGCAGATCTGGAATGTTCTCGGGCATAGAGTGTTTTGGCAAACTGGGATATTTGGATGCTGTCACCCCCACCGTCATGCATTCATTCATGCTTGGTGACAGAGGTGTGGCTAGCCGCTGTATATCCCTGGGTGCCTGTGTTTTTGCTAGTCTTGCTGGAGTCCCTGATTGCACTTAGCACACAATGTACAGCTGTTGCAAAAAGTTTTTGTCAGATGATTCTATGGTATACTGAAGTATAATTACAAGCATTTCATAAGTGTCAAAGGCTTTTATTGACAATTACGTTATGTTTAGGCAAAGAGTCAATATTTGCAGTGTTGGCCCTTCTTATTCAAGACCTCTGCAATTCACACTGGTATACTGTCAATCAACTTCTGGGCCAAATCCTGATTGATGGCAGCCCAAGGCTGCATAATCAATGCTTGGAATTTGTCAGAATTTGTGGGTTTTTGTTTGTCCACCCACCTCCTGATGATTGACCACAAGTTCTCAATGGGATTAAGGTCTGGGGAGTTTCCAGGACATGGAGCCAAAATTTTGATCTTTTGTTCCATGATCCACTTAATTATCACTTTTTCCTTATGGCACAATTCTCCATCATGCTGGAAAAGGCATTGTTCATCACCAAACTGTTCTTGGAAGTTGCTCTCAGAGGAGGTTTTGGTACCAATCTTTATTCATGGCTATGTTCTTAGGCAAATTTGTCAGTGAGTCCACTCCCTTTACTGAGAAGTAACCCCACACATGAATGGTCTCAGGATGCTTTGCTGTTTGCATGATACAGAACTGATGGTAGCGCTCACCATTTTCTTCTCCAGACAATCTTTTTTCTGGATGCCCCAAACAATAGGAAAGGGGATTCATCAGAGAAAATGACTTTACCCCAGTCCTCAGCAGTCCAATCCCTGTACCAGTCTGTCTGTACATATCAGTCTGTCCCTGATGTTTTTCTTGGAGAGAAGTGGCTTCTTTGCTGCCCTTGTTGACACCAGGAAATCCTCCAAAAGTCTTCGCCTCACTGTGCGTGCAGATGCACTCACACCTCCCTGCTGCCATTCCTGAATCAACTTTAGAAGATGGTCCTGGCTGTTGCCGGACTTTCTTTGATGCCCTGAAGCCTTCTTCACAACAATTGAACCTCTCTCCTTGAAGTTACTAGCATCTTACTAGCAGCAATATCCTTGCCTGTGAAGCCCTTTTTGTGTGAAGCAATGATGGCAAAGAGGGACTTTGCAATTAATTGAAATTCATTTGATCACTCTTCATAACATTCTGGAGTATATGCAAATTGCCATCATAAAAACTGAGGGAGCAGGCTTTGTGAAAATTAATATTTGTGTCATTCTCAAACCTTTTGGCCAAAGCTGTACACTGTTTTTAACCATTTCCTGACAATGAGCATACCTAACAATCTGTGTTTCTCCTCTCCCTCCCTCTAGCTACACATGCTACTCCTGACATACCAGTGATCCTGACCCCTCCGGACCTGCATGTTGCATCTTGAAACCCTATATCTGGTTGGAGTTCTCATCACTTCACTCCTGCTGCTAAGATATAATTAGAAACCATGAAGATTGATTTCAATCTTTCAAAACTGCTTTCAAACAGTTTTGCACTCAAGTGGCCATCAGTGAACAGTTGCTAATTTCAACATAATAGACTTCATGTTAAAACTAGAGTGAATTTCCTAGCTACACAATTGCTCTTTTGACCTTATAGCACACAGTTATAAAAATGAGTTATTTATAATCGCACTGTCTGGTGTCAATCAGATGTGGATGGGTTCTCTTTTAAGTCTGGTTCCTCTCGAGCTTTCCTCTTCATCTCATCTCAGGGAGTTTTTCCCTGCCACTGTCATCACTGGCTTGCTTATTGGGGATAAATTTAGTTCATGTTTTAAATGTATATATTTCTGTAAAGAAATGTCCTTTGTGACAATGTTCATTATTAAAAGCGCTATATAGTGATTAAATTGAATTGATGTAACGAACAGCCCCTTAAACTTCTTTTTTTTTGTTTTAACAGCTGTTACCAAAACACACAAAGGGTTCTGTAAAATGTAAGTAATATTAAGGAATCATCAATAACCAATTACCCAGACGGCGCAGCACAGCCGCTAGAAAAAACGGACCACACAGTTCAATTAAATGACATGCCAAGCGCTGTATATTGTAACCGCACCCAATATCCCGTGCAATACCAAACCCCTGTATTCTCCCCCCTTGAGCTCAGTCCACAGAAATTAAACTAAAAGTCCAAGCTGAAGGAAAACAATAACTCTATCCCCGACTCATGCTACAGTCCTTAAATCCCAACCAGGAAACAGGTAAGTCGCTCAAGTAATCCTCCTTCGGAGACACAACGAAGATGGTATAATTCACCAAAAAAAGGCAAAAAGCGATCGCGTGTTTTTGGGTATACCCTGCAACAGAAAAAAAAGTATGACCGATCTCACCGCATCCGTAGACAGTAATCCAACGTGAGGCTCCCGGGTTATTGTTGCTGCACATCCGATTACAGGAGACGCGCATCCCCGCTTTAAGCAGAGCCAGTGTAATTTCGTTAACAAGTCTGACTTCCCGTCATCACCGAGAAAGCAGTTCCTGTCATTCCTTATCTTTCAATGAACTACTAAAACACAATGAGGAGACTAGTTTTATGATCAACGTGGTCGCCGCTCAGGACACTTGTCGCCACGTAAATAAACTGCACGCCCACACTTCCTGAATCCCTCCTTCCTGTAGCTCCTCATCTTTACGCGCTGACCGCACCCCTCTAAGTAAGCTTGAATGTGAGGTAACCGGAACAGCGGATGGGCCAGGCCTCTTCCGGGACACCCCCCTTTCATACCAAAAAAACCCCACAATGGGAAATAAATATATAACACAGGTATACAGTACATACGCATGTAATTCATTGTGCATACATATTATGTATAAACAATGTAACGTGATACCATGAAACATTATATTTAATGTGACGGTGTCAGAGATCCCCCCCCCAGCCGGAGATACCGGAGGCTGAACCCCAAAGTTGGGCTTTAAGTTGACCACATTAACAGTGTCGATCCTTTTGTTTTGATCAACCCACTGTACCTGGTAGTTGATGGGACCTAATTTCCTCACCACAGTAGTTGGACCCGACCACTTAGGCGCAAGCTTTGATGAGAAATTATCAGATGCCTTGGAAAGTGGATGCGTGCGGACCCAGACCAGGTCTCCCGGCAGGAGTTATGCACCTCTCTTGTGGGCATTATAATACCTGGCTTGTCTGGATTGACATGCCTCCACTCTCTTCTTGACTTGGTTAATCATCTGTTGTTGCCGTTCTAGGAGTAAGTATGGGGGTTGATGGGGAGTGGGTGGCGCACTATTGAGCCTCTCCAGTGGGCCCTTCAGAGATCTTCCGAGTGCCAACTCTGCAGGTGATCGGCCCGTGGTCTCTTGATAGGCAGCATTGATGGCGAAGCGGAACTCCCTGATCCACTGGTCCCAGTTCTTATGTTGTTTCCTCACATACGATGCAATCATGGTCGTGATGGTACAGTTGAGACCGCTCAGTGAGGTTGGCTTGGGGGTGATAACTGGTAGTACATTTCTGTGTCACTCCCCAGGTCTTGCAGAGGTTGGCCATTTCATGGCCAGTGAACTGCGGCCCCCGATCAGAGACCAACTCCCGCGGTACACCAAAGCGGGTGAACATTTCATCCTTCAAGATGAACACAATGCGGTGGGCCTTACCATCCTTATCCTGGCCCCCTTATCCTGTGTCTTGTTTAAGTTTTTTTCTTTTGCCTTCTGTTGATCCACTTTGCCCCAGTAATCTTTAGAAGTACAGTCCTTCTGCTCCAGGGTGCCAATCTGTACCAGCTGCTCCACATTGGTGACAGTGCCCCTGAGACAGCCAGCTATCCTAGGATTGCAGTTCTTCAGGATTCTGCGCACCAACTCTGTCTCTGTGATGTCCGGCTTCCACCGCAGGCACAAAGTGCGGTAGTCATATGCAAAATCCCTCAAACACTGCTCTGCCACCTGCACCATATCACGTAGCTTTTCTTCAACCTCAGTGACATAATCAGGAGGCAGAAACGCAACTATAAAAGCATTCTTAAACTCTGGCCAATTGTGCACATTGTGCTTCGCCACAGTCCACCAGCTATGCGCTGGCCCTTTAAGAGTGTTGGACAGTGCTCCCATCAGCTCTACATCTAATAATGGCCGTACTGCAAAAAAGGTTTCACAGCGATCCACAAAGATAAGCACGTCAGCCACTTCCCTTGAGCCACTGAAGGTAGGAAACTCCATATAGACAGCCGACTTTGAGTAAACTACAGAAGGTCCGGCGGTGGCTTGACTATATGATGCACCCAAAGGGGTGGAGATTCTGTGGCTTAGTGTGAAGGGCTGCATAGGTGGCTGAGAAAATTCTCCAATGAATGGGGTCTGGAGCTGGGCCTCTATCCCAGTGGGAGCTGGATGGCTTGGAATAAGCTCTCGAGTATGAGGAATGGAGGACTGAACATCATTATCAATATTAGGTGCCATGTCTGGAATGACCATGTTGGAAAGATGAGGAGTAGTGGAGTTACTGGTAGGCAGGCTCATAACGTGCACAGCTGTGCTACGAGGAGCATGTGTTTGTGTGAAAGCACTTGTGGATGTGTGGGTCAATGAAACACCAAAGGAAGTTTGCGTGGGAGTGGAGCGGCTATGAAGTGGATGTATAGTTGCCGCAGTGTGTGGAAGCGGCCTAGGGAGAGCAACACGGCTGACGCACTTCAGACGTTCAATTTCCACTTGTCATCCCATCTCTGCAAGCACTCCACTAATTTTTATTCAAACTGTTGAAACTGAGCGTGGATATCATGCTTTGCTCAAGCTCCTCAACACTTCTGTCCACATAACTTCTTATGCCTTCTTCACAATTCAAGGCACCATTGACAGAATCTCTGAAATCTGTTTCAAGGATATCTAATCTAGCCATAGTTGATCCTAAATTTGTAGATAGATGTAAGTGCAGGGAGTGTGAGGTAAGACGCATTTCCCCCATCTTCAATGCTTTGCTCATTTTCATCGGGGTCTGATAGGTAAAGAGAACTAATCAGTGATGTAACTTCCCCTACAGGATTTCTTCTAGTGACCCATGCATCTCCCCTTGGTTCATGGTACTGTTCACTAGGCCCTGGCCCTGATGTAGGTGTAGAAGCCATGGTACCATGCTCAGAAATTTCCTCGTCCTGCGACTCATCAAGCTCAACTGGGGGGGTAACAGTTGTTTCAACCATGTTTGTCCCTTTTTTTTTTAAATACAGCGCTTAAATGTTATACAGAACAGTGCATGTATGTACAGTTCTTTATGAAGGTGTTCGACAAGGATACAGGATATAATTGTCAGCTTACAAACAATTTTCACAGCAATCGCACAAAGGGTTCTGTAAAATGAAAGTAATATTGAGGAAACATCAATAACCAATTACCCAGACGGCGCAGCACAGCCGCTAGAAAAAATGGACCACACAGTTCAATTAAATGACAAGCCAAGCGCTATATATTGTAACCGCACCCAATATCCCGTGCAATACCAAACCCCTGTATTCTCCCCCTTGAGCTCAGTCCACAGAAATTAAACTAAAAGTCCAAGCTGAAGGAAAACAATAACTTTATCCCCAACTCGCGCTACAGTCCTTAAATCCCAACCAGGAAACAGGTAAGTCGCTCAAGTAATCCTCCTTCGGAGACGCAACAAAGACGGTATAATCCACCAAAAAAAGGCAAAAAGCGATCACGTGCTATTGGGTATACCCTGCAACAGGAAAAAAAATATGAAGCAATCTCACCGCATCCGTAGACAGTAATCCAACGTGAGGTTCCCGGGTTATTGTCGCTGCACGTCCGCTTACAGGAGACGTGCGCCCCCGCTTTAAGCAGAGCCAGTGTAATTTCGTTAACAAGTCTGACTTCCCGTCTTCGCCGAGAAAGCAGTTCCTGTCATTCCTTATCTTTCAATGAACTACTAAAACACAATGAGGAGACTAGTTTTATGATCAACGTGGTCGCCGCTCAGGACACTTGTCGCCACGTAAATAAACTGCACGCCCACACTTCCTGAATCCCTCCTTCCTGTAGCTCCTCATCTTTACGCGCTGACCGCACCCCTCTAAGTAAGCTTGAATGTGAGGTAACCGGAACAGCGGATGGGCCAGGCCTCTTCCGGGACACCCCCCTTTCATACCAAAAAAAACCCCACAATGGGAAATAAATATATAACACAGGTATACATATACATGTAATTCATTGTGCATACACATTATATATAAATAATGTAACATGTGATACCAAGAAACACTACATTTAATGTGACGGTGTCACAATGACTTATTGTTGTTTTCCCTGACTCACCTGTTCAGATGTCTGGTTGGTAGTACATTAGTAATTTCTTTCTTTTTCAGCACATTCCAAATTCAGTGTTTTCCATACATTGATTTATTTATGGCAGCCCACCACAATATCAACACTGATTGCCACATATTGATTTTTTAATTGTTTTAACAATTTTAAATGGGCAACACATCTGCACTCAAGGATACAACATTTGTCATGACTGCAGCTGAGGAAAAAACACCTTCTTGGACAGCCATTAGAGCATTACAGCCATTGGCTGTTCCCATTAGTGAACAGCCAATTCCCATGGCTAATAACAGCATGAAATCCTCCATGTTGGAGACTGGGAATCACATTGCACACTGCAACCCCTTTCAAAGCAAAAGCCCATACTAATCACAGAGGTGTGACCAATTAACATAACTTCTAAACACTGAATGCAACATTTAGATTTAACATTTAAATATAGATTTAACATTTAGATTTAACATATAACATTTATATTTAGATAACATTTAAACATTTAGATTAAACATTTAGATCAACCTTTTTTTTTACAAAACAAGTATTAATATTAGGAATCTTAACACTGTTTTTTGCATGAATTTATCTCTAAATGCATGAAAATTGTGCTCAATGATTGACAAATGAGACCCATAAAAATGTTAAACTGTTTTTACAAACTGAACTCTATATTCAAGACTTAAAATATTCCTTAAAGATTTCTGTTACATTAAAATTCCTTTTGAGTTTTCATTGGCAGTGATTGAGAGATGTGTTTTGCATTGTTCACTATCTAACCAGAGGTTTTAAAACACTACTTACACTTCTTAATTTATAACACTGAACTTTGAAAACAGGTATTTTAAACACAAATATAAATTCAGCGCAATACTGTTCACTGAAAGTATTGATTATAAATGTGCATTAAAAGGCAGGGTAGGTCATTTTTTAGAAGCATCTTTGTTATTACTTGAAATTCAATTTCTATCCTGACTGCAATTAATAAATTAAATGATGGCAATAAAAAGAAAAATAATCTGTTATCTATGGCAGTTGCAGGGCTGTAAAAAGCTTGTCCAATCGTTGCATTCAGACTGAAACAAATACCTGGATAGCCTACCTGCCTACCTCCTTGCCTGCCAACCTACCTACCTACCTGCACACCTACCCACCTACATGCATTCTGTCCGTGCAATCATTGGGTGTGACTGGACAATGGAGTCTTCCATAAAGCTAGGTAGACATATTGCCGACATATTGCTAAAGCTACATTATGATAATCTTAGGTGATTTCTTACATGTGAATGAGACATTAAGTAGCTGGATATGACCGACATGCTACCAATCAAATATTGTTCAGCTGTATGTATTGAGTTGCACATTGGCTGCACAGTGATGTTCATAAAAGTAACAACTATTTATGTGATTTTATGGTAAGGTACAATTGGTTGTGCACTAGCTTGTACATTGAATTATTACAACAAATTCATATCATCCACTCAAAATTGAGAATGTTGCACTTCTTAAAAGGTCCACTGTGTAGGATTCAACCATTTGAATGCCCCTTCCTTATATATAAAATCATAGTATATGGTTCAATAAAATTGTTTAGAATGCAACTATTTAAAAGCCTTTTTCATTAGTCTTTATAGCTACAAGGTAAAACTACGAAGGCTTGATGAAAGCAAAGGTTTGCAAAGATTCTACTGACATTAATTATTCTCAAATGCAGTATTGGTGAATTTGCAAATAAGAGCTTTTTATTAGTATTATCAAATACACTGGACAGAATTATTCAGTGGTTCAGTAAATATGACAAAAATGTACGTGATCGCTTTGAACTCAACCCCACTGAAACTGCTGCTTGCAGCAGCCCATTAAGTGCACTGACACCCAGCTGTATCATATTAACCTGCAAAAGCACTGGATGGAGCCCACCTTGCTCTCTTGTCTCTGTTCCAGGTTATACCAAATCAATCCACAAGGGGTCCAACTTAACATCAGCCCAGCAGCAAGACCTCAAAGAGTTGGAGGGACATTTCCGGGATGTGTTCTCCAGGGAACCTGGGCAGACCAATGTCATCTGGCACCATGTCAAAACACCCCCAGGTGTCATCATTAGGCATGACACCTGTCTCAGTTCTATTGTGGTGGTCCCCAAGCCAGACAGAAGCCTCAGCCTGTGTAATGATTTCCGGACACTTAACAAGGTCTTGGAGTTCGACAGATACGCCATGCCCAGGGTGGACGAGCTCAATGAGTAGCTAGGGAGAGCCTGGTTCATCTCCATGCTTGACCTCACCAAGGGCTATTGGCAGGTTCCGCTGGCCCCGGTGTCCTGGCCCAAGACCATCTTCAGCCCCGTATCTGGCCACTGGCAGTAACGAGTTCTCCATTTTGGCCTGCACAGATCACCAGCCACATTCTGATGGACATCATGCTGTGTCCACAATGCAGCTACACAGATGTTTACATGGATGATGTGGTCATGGACTCATCCAATTGATCGGATCACTTATACTACCAGAGCCAAGTCCTCGAAGAGTTATGGAAAGTGGGACTCCATAAGCTGAGCTCCATACTGCAGGTTGCCAGATTGAGGACACTGAACTGCTGAAGTCAAGGGCGACATTAATCTTTGACAATGTCAAGTGAGTCCTACACTGTAAGTTGATTAGCTAATGAATATGTTTGCAATGTTTTTATTATTTTAAAATTATTAAATAGCTCATGTGGCAACTCTATGAAGACCATGAGACTGTCTTAGATTCACTGTGCGGCATGCTCCAAAACCTTGAGGCCGGATGTATAGTGAACTTAAATAAACAACACAAACAAGTCCAAATCAGTCCAAAACAGGCAGAAAAAACAACACACATAAGCAATTCGAAAACTACAATAAACTGGAAAGCAGTGCAGGACCAAAAAGCAGAATGTGTAAGAGTGAAACGAAATGTGGCTGGGCGCTGAAAGACATATATGTGCTAAACAATACCTCATAGCAGGTCATAGCAGGAGTTGAGTCCCTAAATGACTGTAATCAGCCAAAATGCGAAACAGCTGACAATTGAACTGCAGTGCAGACTGGGAACTGAAGTCTGCACCTGCAGTCCAGTGCCATGAACACAGAAGCAGCCACTTGGTCACACCAAGCCCACAAGATGAACAGCATGGTGCTCAGAGCAAGGGACTGTTCATGACATTAATTAGCAGTTAGGCAAGGCAAGTTTATTTATTGCACCTTTCATACATTGTGGTCAGTCGATGTGCTTTACAAGAGGGAAAATACATAATTAAAACAATACATTTAATAAAATTTAAATGTAAAAAATTTTAATTAAAAATAAAAATAAAATTTAAAAAAAGAGGAAGCGGTATAAACATAATGAATGAATGGGACCAAAGACATTTGGTGACAGATCTAAATATATCTGGGTGTTATCTGCAAGCTGTGATAAGCCACACTATATTCTTGAAAGATTTGACTTAGAGGAAGCATGTATAGTTTAAACAAGAGGCCCAAGAATTAAACCTGTCGGGACTCCATACAGGATGGGGGTTTTCTGTGATTCATAAGTGTCAGTAGTGACCAAACAATCCCTGTCATCTAGGTATGTCCTGATGTGATCCAATGAGTCCCACCCAATTTTCTAATCTGTCTAGTAGTATATTATGATCAGGCTTGGGGAGTACTGGAATACATGGAACAATGTTATGTAATTAGAATACAAAAAAAGGTAACTGTATTCCATTAAAGTTAGAGAAAAAAAGCTATAATCAGATTAACAATACATTTAGTAATATTGGAGATTATTTACAGGATTACAATTTTATTGAAATGCATAAGGGCTGCAACAAGTAACAAACAAAATAAATAAAAATCTAATCCACTAATCTTGGGCATTGAGAACTAGGAGTCAAATGCAAATCTTTGGAGTCAATTCCACACACTGAAAATGATTCACCTATTGCACACACACAGCAAGCAAAATGAACTTAGAATGAACTGAGTTTCAGTTTCTTTATTTTGAATTTGTCTGTTTGAATTTTCAGCAAATCATGGCTTGAAATACAGACACACAGCTGCAAATAGTGTGGTTGGTGATTAAAAACGTGATAACAGTAAACAATGAAACAGTAACAGTAAATTTATTTGTTCAAGGGTTCTGCAGTCAATAGCAGTAAATCTGCATGTGGGTGTCAATTTTAGTTAGATTACCACTTGACTGAATGTAGCATATTTGCTCTAATATTTTTGATTTTCTGCTGAAAAAAGAGGCAAACTCATTACATTTTTAACTGAAACAATTTCTTGAGGTAGCGGTGTTGAGACACTTGCTAAATTATCTACATCTATCTTTAAAAAAGTCATAATCAATCTGAAGCTTGTTTTTTCTCCATTTATGCTCAGCTTCTTGCATTTTCTCTTCTGAATTGTTACTACAATTCTAACATTTCTCCAGGGTGCTTTCTGTTTGCCCGAGATTTAACCTTGACAGGTGCAATATCATCAAGAACCCTGAGATTTTTAGAGTTAAACTGATGAAGCTGGTTGTCCACAGACTCTGCTGCTGTACTAGGTGTCCCAGTTATAGCTTCTATAAATAGAATGGTGTTCTCATTAATACACCTCTTTTTGATAGTTTTAGATCTGGTTTGGGTGATTGGAAGAATCAGTCCATCAAAGAAATCACAGAAATGGTCAGACAGAGCCACATCCAAAACATGTATAGTAGGAACACTGAGGCTCTTACTGATAACCAAATCAAGCATATAACCATGAATATGATTGGGACCAGTTACAAGCTGTATCAGATCAAATGTGTTAAACAAAGCAGTAAGTTCTTTAGACATGCGGTCAATGGTATTGTCAGTGTGAATATTAAAATCACCAGTTAAGATGAAATCCATCTTATCCATATCTTATCAAGTTATGATAAAATCTGTAGAACAGATAGTATTTCAGAAAATTTGTTGATAAAATTACAAGAGCATTTTGAAGGTCTCTAGACAATTATTAGCAATAATCGCAATGAGATTTTCGGTATGGTACATAGATATTCAAAAGAATTAAATTTTCCAAGTGAGATCTGCTTGCATTCAAATACATCTTTAAACAAAGCAGCTGGTCCCACACCGTTCCTGCCAGTCTAACTGGTATGTAGAAATAAGATCATGAACAAAACATGCCTTATTGGAAAGTGATCAGACACTAAAACAATTAACTACATATATACCTGTAGATTGCAATTACATCATGGAAGAAGCTCAATAGTAATATATAATGAATAAGGAATACTAAAAGAAGCCTTGTGCTGTTTGGAAAATGTCTGCATGCATGGTTGGCTATGTACAGTAACATTAGTCAAAGCTAGGCATGTTATCCCAAAAATAAAAGCTCACAGCTCCAAAAATACACTGTCTGGAGTTCCTTCGTTCTAGGCCCTCATAGGCCATCATTTCATATTCATTTTTTTTGTAGTAGTAGCCTACTTTCTAACTTGTTTATGCCAGATGCAGATCTCAGTTATGAAGTGCCCTCACCAGTGTCAAATGAAGCCAGTTAGGGCTGGTCAGGTGCAGGTGATATAAGAGGGCAAAGAGGATGAGTGAGCTCCTCCGGTGTGACTGATGGCAATTAACATTAGCATATGTTAGCATGCTGGCCTTACATACTGGTTCTTTAACAGTAAGTTTAAAATTACCCATCTGAAACAGCCATCTGTCATCTGAGTGTGTGGCTAACAGAGTTCTCATGTCAAGACTTTAGCAAATCAGAATAATGCTAGTTACATAATTAAATTTAAAGGCACACCCAAAGGGATTTTAGACCATTCTTAAATGGAACAAGAAAAAGGAACCACGGTGTCGTGTTGAAAAAAAAAACCCTTTATGAAAGCATATATAATGATAGAATAAGGACAGAATTAGGATCATCAGGGCCACAAAGACCAAAGACGTGAGTAGTAGAACAATCGATGCCAAAGAAAAGCTTTTGAAATGTTTATATAAATGTGAATAAATTAATTAAGGGAATCCTGAAATGTTATATTGCAGACATACATTATATTAATTGAGGTATAGTTTATTGTAACTCCTTTCCCTCTTA
>JAQQZR010000038.1:21288172-21301733 GCA_030068235.1 Notoglanidium macrostoma | reverse complement strand
CAGCCTATCACCTGTCTGAGAGAAGATTTTTTGTTGTTGTTTTGTTATGGATAGTGTGTTCTTAGTTTCTTTTCCAAAGTTTGTTGACATATTTTGCTCTGACTTTATTAAATGTAGTTGGATAGAATTATTTTGCAGTCTCTTATTTTATGTGGCCCCTCAAAACCCAGTGATATTTCCATTTGGCCCTCTTGGTACTGAAGCTGAATAGTCCTGCCTTAAAGGATCTGGTGACATAGTTTCAGTGATTCTCTCGTTAACACAAGTGAGAGTGTTGAGGAGGATAAGGCTGGAAATCACTCTGTCATGCTGATTGAGTTAGAATAACAGACTGAATTCTTTAAAAGGTGGGTGATGCTTGAAATCATTGTTCATCCTCTGTTAATCATGGTTACCTGCAGGGAAACACGTGCAGTCATCATTGCTTTGCACAAAAAGGGCTTCACAACAAGGATATTGCTGCTAGTAAGACTGCACCTAAATCAACTATTTATCAGATCATCAAGAACTTCAAGGAGACAGGTTCAATTGTTGTGAAGAAGGCTTCAGGGCACAAAAGAAAGTCCAGCAAGTGCAAGGACCGTCTTCTGAAGTTGATTCAACTGTGGGATCGGGGGACCACCAGTGCAAAGCTTGCTCAGGGATGGCAGCAGGCAGGTGTGAGTGCATCTGCACGCACAGTGAGGCGAAGACTTTTGGAGGATGGCCTGGTGTCGGGAAGAGCAAAAAAGAAGCCACTTCTCTCCAAGAAAAACATCAGAGACAGACTGATATTCTGCAAAAGGTACAGGGATTGGACTGCTGAGGACTGGGGTAAAGTAATTTTCTCCGATGAATCCCCTTACCGATTGTTTGGGGCATCCGGAAAAAGATTGTCCAGAGAAGAAAAGGTGAGTGCTACCATCAGTCCTGTGTCATGCCAACAGTAAAGCGTCCTGAGACCATTCATGAGTGGGGTAGCTTCGAGGTGCGTGGACAAACAAAAACCCACAAATTCTGACAAACTCCAAGCATTGATTATGCAAGAATGGGCTGTCATCAGTCAGGATTTGGTCCAGAAGTTGATTGACAGCATGCCAGTGCGAATTGCGAGGCCTCGAAAAAGAATGACCAACACTGCAAAAATTGTCTCTTTGAATAAACTCCATGTAATTGTCAATAAAAGCCTTTTGACACTTATGAAATGCTTGTAATTATACTTCAGTATACCATACAAACATCTGACACTGAAGGAGCAAATTTTCTGAGAACCTATACTTGTGTCATTCTCAAAACTTTTGGCCGCGGCAGTAGACCTTAATGCTACTTTAATATGCATTGGCTATAAAAAGTATGAATTTTCACCCCTGTTAAAATTGCAGATTTTTGTGATACATTAAAATGAAATATCTACCTTTAATGTGATGGAGCAACCAACAAAATTCAAGTGAAAAACAAATAGAAATATTTGGGAGGAGAACTTGCAATAAGCTGGTGCACAACCTTTTATAATGGGGCATGTGACTGTGCACAGAATTTTCAAACCACATATTTCACACAATTTCACAAATCACAACAAACTCATGTTCAAAATAATTATTATACACCTGTCATTGTTAAATGGATTCTGATTAACTCCAAATAAAGACTGTTTCTGTAAGATTTTCTTGACATCATCTTGGTTTCATCTAACTGAAGCCATGGTCAGTAAAAAAGCTTACAAAGTATGTAAAAGATCTACATAGAGCTTTCAGTTTCTGTAATTTGTTTTTCATTTTCCCCTTTGTTTTGCCCCACTTGTTTTATGGCAGCAGCAGTGCAGCAGACTGTGAGCCTCAGGCTGTGTCCTGAACTTTAACATCATGGATATTTAATAATACAATATCACTGGCATGCCTGGAAGTATGCACACTTCTTGGGGCTTGTACTTTGCCATTGCAGTGCCAATAGAGAAGATGAAATGGATGTAAATACAAACTGTCTTCTTCTGAGGGTCTGTTGACTATGAGAGTGAATATGTAGGGTCACAAGAGCAGCCATGTTGCCTGTAGCTACTGCACTGATATAAACTACTAGGCAGCATGTGTAATATTGTGCATACCCTAGAACTGCAACATCACATATTCCCACATACACAAAATACACGTCCGGTACCCATGCGTACTTGCAGTACGAATGTTCCTTAATAAAATGAGGTAGTCTATAGAAAAATTCGGATAGAATGCTATTCAGAGTTGGTTATTTGTTGCGACGTTGTTCTTCTAAATCAACAATAATGGACAAAATAAAAGTCTAATTTTTTCAATAGGTATGTATTTACCGTATATTGTGCCTACAATTAATATATAAGCTAACAAATGAAAGGGAAACCCCTTTGTGTGATGAAAATGTGAAACAATGTGCCGCTGAGCTGCTTTTCGTTACCTCAAGAACTCATACAGCAACATTTAACAACTCACCAATAGTTGACACAACCGTTGCAACAAAGTAAAATGCCCCTGTAAAATCCCATCGCGGTCGGAGAGCATCGGCCCGGATTCCAGCGGCCGCAGCGGTTTCGTACTCGCGGAGGAAGGAGCTGAGTTCGTGCATGCTGATGTTGAAAGCGTCGCTGAAGTTGTGCAGTGTGTGGTTCCAGCGCGCTCGGGCTCCCACTTCGGACGGCCGCTCGATGGCTGAGAAGACTGCGGCGCCGCACAGAAGGTATACGAGGATGAGTAGCGCCAGCAGCACGAAGCGACCGTTATCCTCGTTGATATGCAGCGAGCGGCAGCCCGGGAGTCTCTGCCGTGCCGACATCGTGCACATTTCAGCACTACGAGCACGCGGGACAGCAAACAGCTCCACCCTGGGGCGCACAACCACACTGGCCCGCACCGGTGCTTCTGCTGTCCATTCTTCTAAAAATCCTGACCACCCCGAGAAACGTGATTTTTAAGCGCAAAATGAGAATCAAAATTAAGTTCACCGAGATTCTAAATTTGCTCGTCATGAACGATCAGTAAAACGCTCTTTTCCCTCTCAGGCGAAAATATTATGGTAGCCTAAGTCATAACTGCATTGGTATTCGCTATCAAGCTAATGTCTAAATAATATTTTTTTATACTAAAGAGGTAACTATTATTGAACACAGTTCAGCACCAACAGCCCGCGGGACAGAGAGCTTCCAGGCTATGCAGCACGAGCGTTCGTAAATCCCTCCCTAAAACAATGTTAATTTTTATAACGACATATAACGACAATAAACGTGTGTTTGTTAAATCGTCAAAGACTTCTGGGTAGGAAAGTCGATGCGTCCTGGGGAGCCAAAAAAGTGCATTGGATTCCTAGTGAACGATAGCGTCAGTGTCCATCGGAGAAAACTCTTTTTTTCTTATCAAGGCTGCAGTACTGTTCACCGGTGCGACCTTCTTGTTGCCGATTTACGCGGACTGGAGCCTATAGGCAAAGCACCGTGCTCAGCGTTTGGGTCGCTGCACCAAACTGGCCGTCCCAAGGAGCTGCATAGGTTAAATCTTTGCAACGGATATTAGGCTATTAGGCCTATGGTCTATGAACTTAAAAAAAAATACTCATTTTTAGCCTTTTCATCATTTTAATCTTTGAACAACGAACACTCAATGTTAAAGATTTAAAGACGAAATTGGATATTACAGCCTACTATTTTAAATGTGGGCTAAATTAGGCTATGAATCGTTTCAGTGTTATTTCCTTTCCGATTTATTCTTCTCTGCCACTTGAACGGGACAATGTAAGACCTTGCAAGTGGTTGATTCATAATATCTGCACATTTAATACAACAGCGCATGACAGTGATTTTTCTGTTTCTTTTATTTCCTCTGTTTCCTTATAGTTAGTTCTACAGAGCCATTACATGCATTAAATTAAATGCTAAAATTAACTAAGCTATTTTAGTGAGGAAAATTATGAATCGGTCGTCAATATGCAATCGTCTTCACTGGCGTTGCGTGAAACTGACCTCGAGGTATAGCTCAAGTCTCTTAGCGCGCGTGTGAGTTGGAGGGCGGAGCTTCACCGAAACGCGTCAAAAAAAAAGAAAAAAAGATGCGCATGCGCGATGTTACAATAAAGCGCTATACACTGCGGAAACTCAGCGAGTGCATCCCAGAAGTCTGGGTACTTCTGTTTTCTTTCCCTACTTCCCTCCCTCCCGACGGCAACAAAAGAGGAGTAGAGGACAAACGTATTTACGGAACGTCATTGATCACTGAAGCGTCAGTTTAAAACGATAAAATAGCCTCGCTTAGGCTATTTACTACATTAACTGGTGTATAAACTATATAAACAAATCGAAAAATGCCAAAACTATAGCATAAAATCTTTTGACAGTTAATTTTCAAAGATAGCCTATTGCACAGTAGACTCCAATTATTTACGAATTAAATAATTTTATGCATACAATTATAATTATAATTTTAAAAAGAGCAAAAATAAAGTGCCCTCACATATTGGCAGTCCTTGTAAAGATTAATAAAAGGGATTAGAAAAAATGTTCACCTTTTGGTTTCACCTCACACTGAAAAAATGAGAAAACTCCAACCTTTAATTGAAATAAATTTATTCAGAGTAAAATTTATTCAGATTATTATTAATAAATGTATTCAAAATTTATTCAGTCCATCAAGCATTATTATTATTATTATCATTATTATGGCCCAAGCACCGGCTGTGCTAAAGCTCTATAATTTTTACATGTTTTTCTTTGGGCCCAAGCACAGAAGGTGCAGGTGCCCTCGCCCTCCACCACACAGACATATTAGACATATTATTGGTTATAATGTTTGTTATCCCCATGATTTTATCCCACAGAAAGAATGGCTTTTTCAAATATCTCTCCTTTACACCTTCTAGATGGTTCATTGGATTCATGTCAGATTTGGTACACATGATAGTAAGATGTTGCCAATTTTAAATTGTAAAGGGATTTTTGATATCTTGCAAGGTGTTGAAATGGCAAAACAAATTTATGTCTTGCCATGCAAAAAGGAATTCATCAAAAATTCTCCATGGATTGCTTGAAACGGCTCAAACTATACAGGTTATTGGTCATGATTATATCCAGGCTTGAGAAGTAATGGAATACATGAAACAGTGTTACATAATTAGGGTACAAAAAAGGTAACTACTTTTCTGTAACTAAAGTTACAGAAAAAAGCAAGAATCAGATTACCAAGGTGTCATGAAGTCGGGGTTGGTCGGAACAAATGCGCAGGACAAGAGATGGTATAGTGAAACTCAGAGTTTATTATTTACAGTACACACATTATATACAGTTAAGGCAGAGGTACAGAAAAATGGCAGGCAGTAAAGTAATCCAATAATGAAAACAGGTCGAGCGATTGGCAGAGTCCAATAAGGGATAATCCAAAAGAGTAATCAGAAACACCAAAACAGAGTCAAACACAGTGAATCAAACAAAACACGGGTAATAGAATGCTCATAAGAAAAACACAATGGCTAATCTAATGCTTCGCAACCCCAAGCGCAACTGAGAGTCCTTTTTCAAACATGAATGATTAGTCTCTGAATTGGATGCATTCTGGGTCACATGATCAGGCAGGGCACGTGTGTTTGTGAGAGCTGTAGTTCTTGACACAATGCGGAAGTGAGTGCTTCTGCATAGCGTGCGACGGAGAAATCAAAAGCACTATGCGAGTGGCCGATTCCATCGAGCATTCGCATGTGCCATGAGGAGCAGGTCCTGACACAAGACAATTAGTGAAAATGTATTATTTAGCAGGATTGCAATTTTAAAATACATAAGGGCTACAACAGCTAATCAAACTCAGTAAAAAAAAATTGCTCTAAGGCACAGAAACACTCCACAGTATACTACCGTGCTGGCCTCATGACATAACTTGTGTTTTTATTGTGGGTAATATCATTCGTTTGTGGGAATGTGAAGAAGAGTGGAAGCATGATGTCCCTGCTTGAACCATCCTGAACAGCTTTATGATGTTTTGTTAGGCAGAAAGTAGTGAAGCTACTTGATTCAACTAACGAAGCTACTTGATTCAACTAGCTTATAAAAACTTATCTTCCCAAAGCAGTAGCACTGATAATTGGTTATATACTCTTAGCATACACAATATCCTGCTTTTGCTTCACATCGAAGTAGATCCCAAAAAAAGTCAAATCTCAGACACTGAACAGTAAACGTCAACTGCAAAACTTTGTAGTCGATTACACACACTGAAAATGATTTGCATCACACACAGCAAGCAAAATGAACTTAACATCAGAGAGTTTCAGTGAGTGAAACAGGAAGTGGATATTTATTTTATCTTTATTCGAAATGTAAACAAATCACGGCTTGAAAGCTAGACACACAGTTGCAGAAAGAGCGGTAAGCAATTTAAAAAAGGGACATTTTAACAGGTAATTAGTACATAATATTTGTCACTAATTATATATTTGATGCACATCAAAATCACATTTTATCAGTGAAATAAATGATGACTCAGCAAAAATAACCAATATTAATAATTATGTAAAAAAAGATCAAACCTAAAAGTGCCAAAAGCAAATTGTACATAAAGATTAAGAAAGCTACTTGGGTGAAACATACAAAAAAAATTTACCTTAAAGTGCAAATACCTGTACATATACCCTTTAATCTCATGTGACTAGTGAGAACCAGCACAATACACCCCCAAGTGGCTAAAACGGATAAGAAATGCGCCACAGTAAAGGTGACTATAAATGGCTCCTACACTCTGGCCCCATGATTGTGAACATCTAGACCTCACAATTCTGAAACTGGAAGAAAGAAATTTCTTAACATGATATGATTCATGTTAATCATAATATTAATATGACATGATTCTTAATATGAGCCTCTCCCAAACACCGCCACGAAGAGAACCAGCAGGAGGATTAAATGACCATGTCAAACCATTCTGCAAAAAAGCATGCTGAATCTTCTCATGGTCCAACTCTATGATGTCTTTCCTTAATTCTGGCTCAGCCCCAATAAATTTGTCAGCCATTTTCTGCTCCTCTATCTTCCTACAACCAGAATTTGCATGGGCAAACACAGCAGCAGTGGCCTCAGTTTTCCTCCTTACTTATTCATCTTGTGCATACAAGTGTGTGCCAAATTCAAAGCAATGCTCAATAAAACAGCACAGCAAATTAATTATTGCGGAGGTAGCCGACAGCATGCACAACACAGCACCTATAGTAATCTGAACTTTGATGTTTTATCCGGCACAGCTAGTAGTTTAAGCCATATGGCAACACTACACCCACGACTTTAAGTAAACTACACCAGTCCACAATGCTCCAATTCCAGCAACAGAAAGAAGTGAAAGTTTACCCACCAGATTTAGGCTGTCTGTGGTCTTTCACTGTTCCTAATGGAGATTAATGACATGAAGACATACAGGTGTGTTAATCAAGTCTAGAAGGCTCTGCTACAGGTACGTACACCATC
Source organism: Notoglanidium macrostoma (assembly GCA_030068235.1). Taxonomy (NCBI): domain Eukaryota; kingdom Metazoa; phylum Chordata; class Actinopteri; order Siluriformes; family Auchenoglanididae; genus Notoglanidium; species Notoglanidium macrostoma. Next base: position 21,294,298 of record JAQQZR010000038.1, on the reverse strand, counting down.
TTCCAATAGTGGATACTCACTTCCAATTCATACTGTCGTCTTAAGGAATATTTCCCAATCCGATCATTGCAATGAACAGTCCTTTTAATATCCAAACCTTATCCTTCTAAGGAAAGGTTCTTAAACAATGTGGAGACTATCATAGAAGCCTCCTGGTGGGATGACCGTATTATCAACATGTAACTTAAACATACCAATGTCCAAATACCAACTCAGTTGGGTGGGGTTCCCGTTTATTACAACATAAACTCACATAAAAGCAGGCTGTACATTCGCCAGTGCTGTATAAAACCAAAGAGATGTCAATAGTAAGAAAGTATTCTGTGATGGATGCAATGTGCTAGTGGCGTGCTGTTTGTGGGATCTTTGGCCATGTTAAGAACCGTGTCTCCTCCGCCATCCACAACTTCTAATATTGCAAACACCTGTAAATATACCCTTTAAGCCCCTGTGAGTATCACACCAGCACAATAGCCCCACAAATGGCTAAAACGGGTAAGACTAATGCACCGCCGTAAGTCTATGTTCAAGTGACCCAAATCTGATCTTTTCAGGGCTGTGTGGACATGCAAATCTGATCTTTTCAAATCAAATTTGAGTCACTTTCATATGTGGTCCTAAATCCCATACGTATCCGATTTGCGGCTATGTGACCTGAATGAGAATGCTCGGAATGATCAGAATTCAAGTGACTTTTAGCCTGTATGCTTTTCTTGAGTGCATTGTCATCAGGTGTCCTGGTGATTTGTGCTACCTATGGAGATATGCTTGAGATGTATCGATATGTATCGAGAGTTTATTCTTCGCTAACGGTAGCATTTTTTCATGCTACAGTATCATATTTTGCCAAGCTAGCACAAATCATTATAATACCAGCAGCACAGCAAAACGATACTGGAGGAGAGCTACAGCTGATGAACTGTTTACTGTCTTCAAGGGCAAAGTATAATGCATAAATTAATGACTAGCACGTCCATTTCATCGGTTTTAATACCAACATTGGTTTTAATAAGTTGTTTAAAAATATGTTTTTGTTGTTGGTGATGCTGTACTCGTGCATAATCGTATCACTGTGAGCATACATCCTGTTTCAAAGGACAGCCGCATTCTCAATAAAGTCACATACAGGTCACTTGTAATTATGAATGTGAACCGTCATGACAGGTGTAACTGTTTACTGAGGTGTGTTCTGCAACTTCACATAGCTCTCCAGTAGCGTGCAAAAGTACGGATGCCGTCAATGGACAAAAATATGTCTATGAACAATAAACATGCATGACTGAATGTGCAGTTTAAACCAAGAAACTTAAAATAGGCCTGTGATCATTATAGCACAACTTTGACATAGAAAATGGTTTTGTTTTTAGTGAACAACATATATACAATTTATATAAGCAACTACTACAACATACCTGCATAAACACATACACAATCCTTTTACTGAGATGTGTTCTGCAACTGCACATAGCTCTATAAAAGTAAGAAAAGAAAAAGACAGAAAACTTAAAAATATCCATGTATTTAGTCGCATGGCTCATCCCCTCACACTGTGAAATTGGCGCTCCCTCGGGAATAAAGCGGAGAACGAGTAACTAAATGGCGTTAAACATTTTTCAAAAATACAGTGACTAGTGCTACAAGTCATGTACCTCCTTTCGGTACTAATTCTCTCAGAACAAAGATTATTACCCAAAAATTATCACACTATCTACTGAGCTTGTCCGTGCAGCTTACCTCCAGTACCACGCGAAAGCTTTACTAGTAATACGGATGCCGCCAATGGACAAAAATTGTCTAAAAAAAGTGAGAGCTTTGCAGTTGCATGCAGGGAAATGTAGTGTGAAAAATAGTAGTTTTTTTAACAATAACAACATTTAAGTAAAACATAGAACAATTTACTTCATATAACAAATACTATATGATAACCTAATCCTCATAGCAATTTTGTAGGAATCCAAAACAAAACAAAAATATATTATACATATATTTGTTATTTCATTTCTCTTTCTGTTACACAGGCAAATCCAATTGGAGCAAAAAATCTGAATTGGTAGTGTGGGGGCTTAGAAGAAAATCTGGTATCTGTAATCCTGTAACCAATGCTTTGCAATTCAAAGCCATATAATCAAGATATGATTTATTAAGTGCATAGTGTCAGTTTTACGGGGAGTGGCTGGATACATGCGCAGGTGAGGAGACGGCATAGTAAAACCCATGATGTTTATTCAACATGAAGCAGGCAGAGGTACAGAAAAACGGCAGGAAAGAGAGAGAAACCAGGTCAAGCGATCGGCAAACAGGGTATCAAAGATTATCCAAAAACACGAGCAGAGTTCGAAACACAGAAAAACAAACACGGGACTATAACGCTCGACAGACAACACAGTGGCTAGTGTAATGCTTCGCGAATACGAACGTGTACGGAAGTCCTTTTAAACACCGGCATGATTGTCTCTGGATTGTCACTAGTAGCTAGGAACAGTTTTAATTCAATTGACTATTAAATGTGGTGGGGTGAGATCATACTAATGAACCAAGGAAATAATGATAGCAAATCAGAAGTCATATCTGCTTAACCATGTGATGATTTAGAAATAATGGTGGCGAATCGGAATAGTGAAAATATTGTAACCAATTAGGAAAATGGTACAACTTATTAGTAACCTATCATAAAAAAGTGAAGACTATATAAACTGTGGAAAATTGTAGAGAACCACCACTCTCTGGTCACTTGTCTTGTGTGATTGTTGCTTCATTTTCTTGGGCTAATTACTGCATATACTTTTACTCAATGGAGTAAAATCAAGGAGAATCGATAAAAAGAATTAATTCTTATACTGAGAGGTACTTAATTAACCCAGCTCTGTTCTGCTATTGTCTGTCCAGTGTGTGAAATTTGAATGTGTTTTATGTGCCTGCTCTATCCCTCCCTAAGCAAAAGTGTGCAGAAAAAATGCAGAGACAAAAAACAATGCTTAGGTAGAGTTGTGTTGCCCCACAGGCCTGGGATGGGGAGAAGGGTTGATGGTTTTGCCTTTGAGGGAGAGGTGTAGGTAAGAGTGCAGGCAAGGCAGAAAAGAGGAAGACTTTGAAAAGACTATGAAGACTTTGAAGAGTGGAATGAGGCGGGCAGAAAGGAGAGCTTAGCTGTGAAAAGACCCGTTGCTCAGGTGAGTAGAACAGGAGAGTACCATGAAAAGGCCTGGCGCTCAGGAGTTCCTGCGTCTTTTGAGAGGGCATAGCTTCCAGCCTCAAGGAAAGTGCTTTGGCTTGGGGTGGTTGATGTGAGTTTCTTGGTACATTTACATCATTTGACAGATTCCCTTATCCAGAGCGACTTACATATAGTAAGTCTTTATACATTTATACATTTATACAATTTATACAATTGAGCAGTTTGTAGCAGGGGCCAGCTGAGATAGTGCTGGGCTCTTCCAATCACTAGTCCAACATCTTAACCACTTAGCTACCACTGCTCTGGTTTTGCACTGAGGAATAGTGATGGAGCTCAAGGAAACTGGTGAATTGTTAAACCCAAACTAACCTCAGGGGCGGGCTCAGAAAGAGCAATGTTAAGTGTGTGTCATTGAAAGCTTGAAAAGCAGTAATGCGAAATGGCCAAGTGCCCAGGCTGTGCCCTAATATGTGTTTGTGTTTTAGCATTGTGTAAAAAAGTAGTGTGTGTTCTACCACTACTAGATTAATCCTGTTTCTTTTAGAAAACAACGAAGATGGAAAGAAGAGATTGGCTACAAGAGTTTCAGAAAATCGGGCTGCAGGCACTCACCAGGTTTGAAGCTCCGAGTGATGAGTGCATAGCAATATAAACTGCAGGGATACACACTCATTTTTGGAAAGAGGTCTATTATAAAGCAAGTGATGGGTCAATAAAAGCTTGGTCTGAGAATGAGAAAGACGGAGTGGGGTCCAGAGATGTGGCAGCTGTGCAAGAGACGAGCCAAGGACTTAATGGACATATAGGCCCCATGGTGCTTAGGCCACGCATTAGAGATTGGTGAATGGTTCTCCCTGGGATTGGACTGAGTTTAAACGATATTGCCAGTGGGAGAACCAACCAGAGGTAGAAGAATGGGACGAAAGAAGAATGGTAAAATTAATGAGCAGAGAAGTGAATTGGGTAAGAGTGGGATCCAGAACACTCGACACTACCTGCTAAGGAAGGTGTGCCAGAACAGTTGCAGTTGCCTTCCCCATTTAAAGTAGTTAAGACCAAAACAGGAGAAGCCATAATAGCAGGCTTTGAGAGGGAGAAGAATGCTTGAAGGTGCTGTCATTGCACCTGTGGGTGTTTGACCTGTTTGGAACCTGATTATGTCCATCAAAGGCTGCAAAGGGAGTTCTGACATTGTTTGGGTTTTAGAGGCCCAATTTGAGAAGTTTCCTAATGGGCTAGCTGAGATGGTGAAATGTCAGAAGTGTTGAAGTTTTGCATCTGTTATAACTAATAAAGAAATTGGAGTTTAAATGTGTTAAAGTTAATAAAAGAAGAGTGAGAAATTGTATGTTGTCCATATATGTGGGGAAAGGATTAAACAAGGTTTTTTTTTTTAATGGTGTCTCTGACTGGTGTGAGTGAAAAGAGAAGACGTTGTGGGTAACCGCAATGAATAAATAAGGAGTGGTTGTTAATAACTAATGAAGTTTGATTTTCAGGCCTTTCATCCTGCCTCCTGAGGGAAGGGGACAGAAAAGGTGGCAAAATGAACAAGCACAGAGTGGGAGTTCTGTGGTGCATCAAAGGGAAAGTAGGGAGTTAAACTTGTATTTGGAACAGACTAGAATGTAAGGAGCTGCCATAGAGCTGATGAACGATGGAAACAGTCTAGGTGGGCTGAATTAGCAATAGAGGAGAGGAGACAGAGACAGGGTAGACTAATGCAGGAGGCGCGAGCTGAAGTGGGAAGGCGAGAAAGAAGAAGGCAAGCAAAAGTGTTGGAAAGGATAAGGAGAATGTGTTTACAAAGAACCCTTGAGCAACCCACGCTACATTTAAGAGGGGCATGTGAAGATCAGACCTTCATTAAAGAACAACCTTGGGAGCACACAGAGCTGAAAGAACTAATCCCGATAAATAACTGTGAGAGGTCCATCTTGGTAGCTCGAGAGTTTAAGGGTGTAGCATGCAGGCCAATTGCAGTGTTTTACAAACAATTTTTAATTAAGGAAATACAGAGTTTGCAGTAAGGATTGTTGTAGAAAGAAGTAAGATTGAGTGTGTTGACTTTAGAATAGCAGGATTTTTGGTGTGGTCAACACATACAGCCTACACAAAGGTAGCACAGAGACCTAGAAAGAAGGTGAGAAAGAGCAAAGCCATGCGAAACATAGTATATTTGAAGACTAACAAGCATTGGCAGGGGTGGTGAAACAGTTAAATTGAGATCAAAGAATGGAGAAAACCCCAGTCCAAATTTTATGTGACAAGGATCCCCCAGCTAAGGATCAGATTACGAAAATGTCAAATAAGTGTACGCAGAGAACAGAAGATATGGGTACAGGAACTAGGTGGCCTGAAAGCAGAATGTTTGATGCAAAGATATGTGAAGAAATGAGAACACTTATCAAAAATTCTAAAAAGTCTAAAGACACAAGTAAGAAAAGGAAGGAGAAGAGACAAAGAGAGCTGAAAATACTGAAGAAATTTTGGGAAGAAGGACAAAAATGAGAAGATCAAAGAAAGGTGGAAGAAACCAAAGAAAGAGTAGTCCCCTAAGCACCAGCTCCAATAGACCCCCTACCATATGAGCAAGGAATATACCCAGTTCTCAGAGGGGAAGTGAGAGTAGAGCTGGACGAAAAGAGTGGGCGCATTCCAGAGTAGAAGAACAGTATACAATTTAGAGCTGAGGGAGAATTAGTGAAAGAACCAAAGGAGAGGGTCCCGATCCAAGGAAACAAACCACTGAGATTGGGCACGAGACTCAGAGAGGCTCAAGATAGAACAGTGTTCATGATGGAACTGACTGGGGTCAAGATCAGGTTTTTTAATCAGGGCTTTGATAACTGCTAATTTAAAGGATTTAGGTGAATAGCCAATGCTAAGGGAAGAGTTGATTATTTTTAGGATAGGTTCAATTACTTCTGGTACTATCTGTTTGAGGAAAC